>QEPC01001533.1:11384800-11409939 GCA_003113815.1 Sphenodon punctatus
GGGAGGGGGAGGAATTTATTCCATTGCTTTCAATGGGGACACAGCGCCCCATTGAAACCAATGGATTAAATCCGGTACCGGTATACCGGATTTAATCCGGGAATCCGGTTTTCGTGAAGCCGGTAACCGGTAAATCCGGTAACCGGTAATGGGCCTGGGGTCACACACACACTTACCACATGCACACTAGTCATTTAAGTCATGCATTACATGGATCAGTGACCAGGTCCAGTAAGTCAGTTCCTATGTTTACTCCATGTGCTCCAGGAATACAGAGCCCTGTATGCCTGCCCCTTGCCATAATAAAAACTTGCCTCAGTCAAATTGTAGAAAATATTCTATATAAAACCATCTTTGTAAAACTATTAGTGAATAGATTATATTTACCTGATTTGTAAAATTTAAAGTAAATTATGTGTTAGCCTGAGGACTTGAAGTCAATGGGATACAGGTAAACTGGCTGATTGTTTTGTAACTGAGTCAGAGTTTGGGAAAGCAAAAACCTTGAGGAAGGTTTGCCACATTTTGCTTAAGCCGGTCCCAGACAGAAGGTGGAGCTTAGAGAATGGAATGGGGTCTTGGACACTGTGGGAGGAGCTTAGGGAATCTCTCAAAGAAGGTCTTCAGCTTCCCCAGTCAGCCTAATAACCTTGTTGTAGTGGAACCCAACCAACTGCTTCCTCCACCAGGGTGGAGTTGTGAGGACATTCACTAACTCTGGGAAACATGGCATGTTCTCCCACTGATGCAGGCAATGGAACAAGCCACCTCGTGAAGTTGTGCTTTTTCCATCACTAGGTTTGTTAGGTTAGAGGAGACTGGATATGGATATGCAAATGTCTGGGATGGTTTAGGTATGGCAGATCCTGCACTTGATGTCTTTCATGGTTCCTACCAGTTTGCTGATTCTACAGAGGGTGTATATCGCTAATCTGAAGGCACAAGTTGCATTGAAACCAATGGGACTCACACCTGTGCTAACTGCTAGAACACAATATACAAACTACTAGAAAGAAAACCAAAACAAAGCATAGGGCAGAATGCTACAGATCCCTTCGCAGGAATAGTGCACTCCTAAACTACCCCACAACAGCAATGAGCTTATTTGTGAGGTATCAATTCTGGGTGATTTTAGATACGCGCCTCTCCACCTATTACCCACCCCCCACCCATCATGCATGTTGCAGGGCCACATTGGCGCTCTATGCAGCTCTGTAACATGCGTGATGGATGGGTAGTGGGTAATAGGTAGGGAGGCACTTCTCTAAAAACACCCGGAGTTGGTACCTCACACACAAGCTCATTAAGTTCACAATGGAAAAGCATTAGTAGTCATCCTCAGGTCAATGAACAATAATTGAACACTGAAGTCCACCCTAGGGTGTGGAGTCCACTACACCACCCCAGCATCAGATTCCCTGAGTGAGGGAAGGACTCTGCTGGAGTGGTATCAGCAGACCCTGTACACCAAAATTGTCTGCAGGGTAATTAAATGTGGCATGAGTCTATCCTTCTCTAGGATAAACACTAGCACACCTGAAGAGAGTGTTGACCTGATGGGAGAGGAGGCCTTAGCTTACCCAGAGGGTTAGCGGTGTCTCACCAGCCCAGCAGATGACATTTGTGTGGGTGCCCTCTCTGCCAGCAATAAAGCGAGACTGAGGCTACAGACGTACCGATTAAAAAACATATCGATATACCATTTACCTTGCTTATCTGGTCTCTGTTACTGAAACAGCTACGCTCGTCACAGTATCCCTGTGAGGTGGGGAAATGCGATTATCTTCATGTTACAGAAATGGAAGCACAGAGGGCTCAAGTGTATTTGTCCAAGGCGTACAGGTAATCCATGTTCACGAAAGGAAACAGAACCAAAGTCTCCTGTGTCAGAGGACTGTACTCTAACCACAGTCTGCCCATTCTCTCTTTATATACAAATATACAGAGCAGTAAGAATAATTTCATTCTCTTGTCAAAAGGCTGTATCTACTCTACCTACCTTTTGCCTTCACAAAGATTCACTCACAGCATTTTTACCAATAAAGAAATTGCTGATACAGTAAAACCTCTATAATTCAGACTTCTGTAATCCAGAACCTTTTCTGTTCCAGACATGATCTATGTCCCTTGCTATTCTCCTGAATAAGGAAGAACTGAACAGTTGATGGGTGCTGTCGGTGATCTGTAACTGACCAGTACTGAACCCCCACTCCCATATTTAGACAAGTAGCTTCTCCCTAGAGGTGTCTAGATGTAGGAGGTTGTGATGTACTATCTATGTATTTTCTATTTTCTTTCAGAAAGGAAAGGATTCAAATGTAGCTTTGGCAAACATTTTCATTTGATGACACCTGCCTTATCTGGGTAGTTCCTCCAGTCTGTGGTGCTTCTTATGAGATCAGGTGTTAGCAAACGCAAGTAAGACTCCGAGAATCTGGCCTCAAATTACTCAGCTTTGAAAAATAAAACCAACATTCAAAAGAAAAAGTCATAGCTGACGTTTCAGACCCAAACCACAGAGAGTGACGGATCTGATTAGAGGTGCATGGAGGAATACTGACTCACACTGCAGATAAGAGTGAAATTTTAATTCTTGGAAATCAGAGTAACCCTGACACCCACCAGCCATATGACTAGCCTATGTGATGCTTAGAATTATAAATAGCATAATTTAGAGGAAAGTTAATATTTCCATTCTTAAAACAAAATGCCCTTTTGTTTTAAACTGAAAGGTTTTAAAATGGCTGCATCACCCTGGAAGTAATCAAGATTCTTGGATATTTCATGTAATAAATGAGGGAGCACACCAGGAAAATACATATGGGAGGATCTAGATATCCTGCTGATTAAGTGTTCATAGTAAAAGAAAATACTTTGGAAGGAAAGTCAGTGTATCCAAGCACTCCAGTGATTCCTGGATAATGGAATATTAGCCAGTGTTGTTAGAAGAACCTCGGCCAGGGTAGAAATAGTCCCAGAAGTGACACACATGGCTCCTTTGACTCAGGGTACTTTCAGACGTTACGGGCGGCCGGTTCACCACAGCGAACCACCAGGGGGGGCGAACAGCGCAACCACGCCCGGGGGTTGGAAAACGACCCAAACAGACGTGCCGGGAACGGGACCACGGCCCGGAACCGGGCCGCACCATCACGGCCCGTGGCAGCACAACAGACGTGCAGCCGAACCCCCGGCGGGCGCTAAACCCCCACAAGGCACCGGGCAGGGGCGGGACACAGACATGGCCGACTGAGGGCAAACGAAGCCACAAGGCACACAAGGGAACGCCCACACAAGGGAAACGGGAAGGGAGGGGGGAAGAGCGAGAACAGGCTGACAGCCGGCTCACACAGCGGTCCCGCAGCGGGGCACAATGCACGGCCACACGCCCGGGCACACACACACACACACACACACACACACACACACACCAGGGAAAGGCCGGGAAGGGGCGCCCGGAAAACCCCACCCGGAACACCGGCAGGGGGGGGGGGGCACCACCACGGGGCAAGGCACAGACAGCAGCAACCCCCACCCCCACACCACCCCAGTCCAGTCCAGTCCAAGGAGGTGCCCCCACAGGAACAGAGGCAGTCTCGGGGGGGGGGGGCGGACCCCCGGAGCAAGGCACGTTGGGGGCCCCCAAAGCACAGCGAGGCCGGCGGAGGGGCGCCAGGAGGAGGAGGAAGGGGGCCCCACAGTCAAAGGCTGGCACAGGCAGGGCAGCCGGGTCCAGCGGTGCTCCTCCGCAGCACCAGCGACGCTCAGGCAGCACCCACGGAGTCACGGGGATGGAGGGGGCCCAGGACCACGGCCAGGGGCAGCAGCAAGCAGCGAGGCGGGCGGGAGCTCACCGAGGTGGGGTCCGCAGGTCGGGAGCGGCCAGCGGGGACCAGGGCCCCCCCCCGGGCCGGGGCGGGAGCCCACACGGGGGCACCACGCCGGGGGGGGCAGGCCAGCGACGCGGGGCTCACGGGCCGCTGCCGGGGGCCCCGCTGGCCCCAGGGCCCGGGTGGCCCGCCCGGTGGACCAGGTGGGGCCAGTGCAGCATGCCCCGGCGGTACCCCTGCAAGGACATGTAGTGGGCGATCAGGTAGTAGGCCTCGAAGGGATCGGGCATGGTGAGGGCCAGCTGCACATCCACACGCGCCCACACCGCCAACAGGGATGACATCTCCACCGCGGAGGGCTCCGGCACACAGCAGGCAGCAGAAGGGGGCCACGGAAGATGCCCCAGCTCCAGAAGCCGCTGGAACGCCGCCCCACGGGTGCGCTGGTACCCACGGGCCCCGTGAACACAGGAGAAGTAGCTCACGGCCAAGGCAGGGCCACCCTCGGCCAGGCACTCCGAGTAGGCGCCCAGACCACACACCACCAGCGCTGACACGGTCTCCGAGGCGCTCCAGGGCACATGGGCGCACAGCACCTCCGGGATGCGCCCCTCGGGGAAACGAGCCAGCCCCAGGGCCTCCGCATGCAGCCGGCAATCACGGGCGCTCACCACATGGCCAAAGTAACGGAGCCCGGAGCTCAGGCTCTCGTAGGCACCTGCACGGCTCCCCGGCCCGGCCAGGAGCAGCTGCACGGCAGGGGTGTGCCACAGGTCGCACAGAGACATGGTCTCGCGGAAGGCCCAGATATGGGGGGCCCCTTGGGGGCCGGACAGCGGGAGCCCCATGGATGGGCAGCCAGCCATGGTCCAGCACAACAGGGAATGGGACACGGAGCCCGGAGGGCACACAGACTGCCCAGGGCCGGGAGAGGCTCGGCCCGGCCCCCGGGACAGGGAACACGGGCCCGCACCGCAACATTGTAGCACAACAGAGCGAGGCGTGGGGTGCGGGCCCGGCACAGCTGCAGAGAACAACAGCGAGCTCTCTGTCTGCCTAATCGCACCTTCAAGGCCATCCCGCTACAAACAGCGAGGGGAGGGGGCCCGGGGTGCTGGGGGCGGGAGCAGCCGGAACGCACCGGCACAGGGCGCGCGCAGGCCCGCGAGGCCGACCCCCGGGCGGAGCCACCAGCACCGGGCCGCCATAAGCGCTCCCAGCCCCCACCGGGGCCCCAGCACCATGGAGCGCGATAGGGCAGGTGGGAACTGGATGTTCCTCGCGCTCGCGGCTGAGTGGCACCGTGACCACACTGAGCAGCTGTGCCTCCTGACCGAGAGGGTGCACCTGGCCGTCCGCCTGCGCTATGTCCTGGCCCTGCGGGCTGGCGTGCGCCTCCGGGGCCAGCAGGCCCGCAGGAGAGTCCGTGCCCGGCTCAGGGCTCGGCGCCGGGCCTGGGGGGCGTGGCTGGCCGCCTGCCGGAGCCTCACCCGGCCCGCTGCGCTCCGAGGGGCCGCGAGGCGGTTCCGCTGGGCAACGCAGACCCTCCGCCGGGCAGCGCTGCTGGCTATGCCCATAGCGCGGAGCCTATGGGTCACGGAGCGGCCCCAGGCCTGGTGGGAGCGGGCCCAGGCCCACTGGGGGGAGGCCGAGTGGGGGTCCCACTTCCGGATGGGCAAGGCCACCCTGCTGCGCCTAGCGGAGCTCCTCACGCCCTGGCTGGAGCGGCAGCACACCTCCATGCGGGAGCCCATCCCCATGGTCCAGCGGGTGGCCATAGGGGTCTGGGCCCTCGCAACGCCCGACTCCTGCCGCTCCGTGTCCCAGCACTTCGGGGTGGGGCTCAGCACGGTCGCCTGCATCGTGCGGGATGTGTGCGAGGCTGTGGAGGGCGTGCTCCTCGACAGGACCATCCAGCTCCTGGACCAGGGCGCTGTGATGGCTGGCTTCGCGGCCGGGGGCTTCCCGAACTGCATCGGAGCCGTGGACGGCACACACATCGAGATCCTGCGCCCGGCCGCGGGGGAGGCCCTGGAGTATGTGAACCGGCACGGATACTACTCCCTGCACCTGCAGGGGGTGGTGGACCACCGGGCCCGCTTCATAGACATCTACACGGGCAACTCCGGCCGGAGTCACGACGCCAGGATCATGACCATCTCCCCCTTCTATGCCCGCATGTACCGGGGGGACTTCGCGGACATGGGCATGAGGTGGATCGAGGGTGTTCCCATGCCCCCCTGCATCCTGGGGGACCCCGCCTACCCCCTGACCCGCTGGCTGATGAAGGTCTACCCTGTCCCGAGCACCCCTGCGGAGCAGGTATACAATACCCGCCTGTGTGCGAGCCGGACCGTGGTGGAGCGTGCCTTCGGGGCCCTGAAGCAGCGCTGGAGGAGTATAGCTGGCCGCCTGGACTTCACCGTCCCCACCTCCGCCCTGGTGATCGGTGCCTGCTGCGTTCTGCACAATGTGTGCGAGACCGAGGGGGCGGCCCTGGAGTACCCCGAGCCCCACCGGCCCCCCGGTCCTGTTCCCCTGTACGTGAACGCAGGGAACCCCCGGGAGTACCGGTATGCCAAAAGGATCCGGAACGCCCTTGCAACCCACATCGCCCGGGGGGGCCCGCTGTGAGGGCCTTCCCGCCCCTGGGGGCCCCACCCCCCCTTCCGTGCCAATGCCCCTGTACACGCGGTCCCACAGCCCTGTCCCCCCCACAAACGGGCCGGGGACAACTGTCTCTTTACAACACTTTATTGCCCACACAGTTCACACAATCACCCTGTGCCCCCTCCCCACCCCCGTGCCCGTGACCCCGTCCACCACCCGCCCTCATGTGGCCCTCCCCCTCCCCCCCCTTCCCACCATCCCCCCGCGTTTCCTGGGCCGACCCCTCGTGCGGCCGCTTGGGCCCACCGAGCTCTGGGAGCTCCCCTCCCCCCCACTGTCCGTGTCCCCTGCCGTGTCCTGGGCCGGTCCCGGCCCCGGCAGGGGGCCGGGCGGCGGATGGGCAGCTGTGCCCGGTGCCCCGGTCGCGCCCCGGGGGGGCTGGACCCTCCGGAGGCCCGGGGGCACTGGGAGGCGCATGCGAGGGCCCTGGGGCCGGGGGGGCGCCAGGGGCGGCAGGGCTGGGCCCGGGGGCGCCGAGGGGCCCGGCATGGGGACCTGGGCGGGCAGGGCGCCCGGAGGTGCGCCGGCCATCACGTAGGCACACATGGTGCCCGCATGCAGGAGCAGGGAGGTCCCAATGTCGTGGGACCTGTCCATCTTTGCACTGTGCTCCCGCACCATGCCCTGTATGTCCTGCCGGAGGCCCCTGAGCAGCCCCTGCTGCCGCTGGTGCTCCCGGCGCTCCCGCCTCCGCTCCAGGCGCACCTCCGCCTCCAGCCGGCGGTCTGTCTCCAGGGCCTTCTCCATGGACCGCTCTATGGCCGCCTCCATGCGGTCCACGGAGGCGATCATGCGCTCCCCCTGTTCCTCCGCCCTGCGGACGATGTCCTCCGCTTGCTCCTCCCTGCGCCTGCGGACCCGCGCCCGGTACTCCCGCATCCGCTGGGCTGGGGCCGCGGCCGGCGGAGGCGCCGCGCGCGGGGGCTGCCCTGTGGAAATGGGCGGGTGGGTCAGTGCAGGGCCCTGTCCCCTAGCGGGGTCGGGTCCCGGGGCCCCCTGCCCCCCCTCCCCCACTGAGGCCGGAGGCCCCCCTGGGCTGGCGCCCGGGGGGCCCTCCCGCCATCCCAGCCCTCCCGCCTTACCTGGGTCCGGCACCTGCTCTCCTGTGCCCTCCGCGGGGGCCTGCACCGTCTCGCTGGCCCGGTCCTGGGGCTCCCCATGTCCTGCGGGCGGGAGAGGGGGGAGCGGGTGAAGGGGGCTGGTTGTGGCCCCTGCAGCAGGGCCCCCACCCCTGCCACCGGCCCCCTGGTCCTGCCCCCCCCCTGCCCTGGGGGCCCGCTTACCCTCTATGTCCGTCTCCGAGCCTTCGGAGCCCGGCGCCTCACCCTGGGAGTGCTCCCCCTGGGACCACTGGCTGAGGGTGGTGAAGGTGCCGACCTCCGACTCCGCCTGGCCGGCCCGGCGTTGGGATGTCTCCGGGCTGCTGCTGGGGGGGGGCCTTGGGGCTTCTGCGGGTCCCGGGTGGTCCTCCTGGGGGTGGGGGTCCCCTGAGCTCGTGTCTACCGGGCGGGCGGCGAGGGGAGGGGGTACCTCGGCCCGCTCCCTGCCCTGGACCACAGCGCTGCCCACCAGGCGTGGGGCAACGATGGAGCCCTTCATGTGAAGGATGCGGTCCAGGGCATCGTAGTAGGGGGCGGTGCGGGCCCCGTGGCCGGAGCGGCTGTTATTGTCCTTGAGGGCCTTGTACCCCCTCTTGAGCTCCTTGGCCTTCGAGCGACACTGGTTGACAGTGCGCTCGTGCCCCGCCGCCTCCATGTCGCGCACGATGTCCCGGTAGACATGCTCGTTGCGCTGGTTTATTGCGAGCTCCACCTGGTACTCGAGGGTCCCCCAGATCCGTATGAAGTCCCGGGTCTCCTGGAGGCCCCACTGTCCCCCTCTGTGATAGGCCTTCCTCCGGCTGGGCCCCTGCTGTTCCTCCTCCCGGTGCAGCTCCTGCTGCACCTGCCTCTGCTCCTCCTCCACCTCCTCCTGGGGGTGCGCCTCCAGGGGCCGGGGGCCGGGCTCCTCCTGGGGCTCGTCCGCCCGGGCCGACTTTCGTGTCTGGGGGGGGGAAGGGGGGTGGTTGGTTGCTGGGTGAGGGTGTGGGCCCTCTCGGGGGCCCCCTGCCCCCCTGCCCTCCGCCCGGGGTCCCCCTGCCCCCCTGCCTTCCGCCCGGGGTCCCCCCGGCCCCCTCCACAGGGGGTTCCCCTGTGCCCCCTGTTCCCCTCCCAGTGGGTGCCCTTACCCGTTTCCTGGGTGCCTCCTGTGGGCCTGTTCCGGCCGCTGTCCCCGGGGCGGCGCGACCCGGCTGCAGCTGTGGTTGGTGTTCCCGGGGCGCCTCCCTGGTCGGGTGCTCCCGTGTGCCCCCTTCCTGCACCTGTGCCCCCTCCGCCTGCATCGCTGGGCCTGGCTGCACGTCCTCCGCCTCCTGTCCCGCCGCTGTCGCTGTTCGTGCCTCCGCTCTCTTCCGCTTCCCTCCTCGCTCCATCCCGCCACGCTTGCTTGCTGCTGCTCTCGCTTTAAATCTCCCTCCGGTGTTTGTGTTGGTGCTGGTTGCCTGGCAGCGACGCTGCGTGCCTCGTCCCCGGCCGGGGCTCCATTTTTTTGGTTCCGCTGGGGGATTGGCGTCCAGACGTTACTTTTGCTTGGTTCCCTGTGGGGGTTGGTTTGACCACGCTTCCCGAGACCTTCCCCCGGCTAGCCCGGGAAGCGTGGTTCAAACTGACCCCATGTGGGTATTGAGCGTGATGAACATCTGGCGCACGCCGAACAGACGTTCCGGGCCCTTTGGCCCCGCGGGGGGGTTGAGCGTGGTTCAGTGTGGTTCACCGTGATCTCGTAACATCTGAAAACACCCTCAGTTGAGAATTCAGCCCCAAAGTCTGTCATTTATTGTCAAAACAGGCATATTTTAGTCTTGTTCTTGTGAGTAAATCTATCATTTTATAGTGCTTGAATTCCCCCTTTGTCAAACTGTTTCTCAGCTCCTGCCAGCCAGCAGTGGTGGGTAGCTATACTTGAATGAGAGCAGACAAAAATGGCAAGAAAATGCTCAGAGCAGACTTATAGGAGTCAGGGAACATCATGATGCACTTGACTAAGCCTGTTCCATTCTGTCTCCATTATTATTTAATGTATATATGCAGCCCTTGTGGGAGGTTGTGAGAGGGTTCGGGGTGCAATGTCACCAATACGCTGATGATACTCAGCTGTACCTCTCTTTTTCCACTGACCCAGACCCTGCTGTCTCGTTGCTATCCCAGTGTTTGGAGGCCATGGTGGAATGGATGCAGCAGAGCAGACTGAAGCTCAACCCCGATAAGACAGAGGTGATGTTGGTGGGGAGAGCGAGGGAGGTAGTGGCCCCCTTGATTGCAGGGGTTTACCCTCTTATAGCTCAGCAGTTCCGGAGTTTGGGGGTAATATTGGACGCAGATCTCCGCCTGGAGCTGCAGGTGGAGACAGTCGTGAAGGCTGCCTTCTGCCAGTTGCATCTGGTGCGGAGACTGCGTCCGTTCGTCTCTGACCTGGACCTGGCCTCCCTCATCCATGCCTTTGTCACCTTGAGGCTGGACTACTGCAACGCGCTCTACATGGGGCTTCTCTTGTTCCTGGTTCGGAGGCTGCAGCTAGTGCAGAATGCGGCGGCCCGGCTCCTTTCGGGGACGGGTCGTCGGGAGCACATAACACCTGTGCTCCGGACTCTGCACTGGTTGCTGATAGCGTGCCGAGCCAGGTTCAAGGTTTTGGTGTTGATCTATAAGGCCCTTCATGGTCTGGGCCCCTCATACCTCAGGGACCGCCTCACCCTCCGCGCCCCAGAGTGGCTCCTTTGGTCTGCCGGGGGTGCCTTCCTGGAGGTCCCCCGCATCAAGCGGGGGGCCACAATGGAGAGGACATTCTCAGTGGTTGCGCCCCACCTTTGGAACTCCCTCCTGGAGGAAGCTTGCCTGGCCCCAAGCCTTCTGACATTCCGGCGAAGTTGTAAAACCTGGCTGTTCGCCCAGGACTTTGGGGAGTGGGGGCGGGGGGGTTAGAGGGTCTTATCTCCCCGACGCTATTTATTGTTTTAGTGAGTTCCTGGACCCTGTTTTAATATTTGAATTGTATTGTTATGTTTTAATTGTTTTTAGATATATTTTATATGTATTATTTTTATTGTTGTAAGCCGCCCTGAGCTGTTTCTAGGAGGGGCAGGGTAAACAACTAATAAATGAAATGAAATGAAATAAATGAAACATCTTACACAAGCCACTGACCAAATCATGCTTTTATTTCCAAGCAAAGTCTCTTCAAACATTTTTAAAGGATGTACTGTGAACCTGGTGTTCTGGACTGACCTTGAGGTGGGTGTTAGTGGGAGAAGTGTCATCTATCCCCTTGTCATGGACAAACCATTATCTCCTATGGGCTAGTCTCCTGGCACATGTCTGCCCCTGGCAAGGCACGTAACCGGTTCATTTGGTTCGCACCTGGAGACTTATGGAACTGGAACAGTTCCGGAATGCTCTGGGGAATATACCTTCTGACCTTGATGGCTGCTTGCTCAATGCCTTCGTCACCCTTTAAAACACCTTGCTAGGCGAGGCTATCGACCGGACGGCTCCCAAACATCCGCTTTCCAAGCATAGGCAATGCAGGGCCCCATGGTTCACGGAAGACCTGTGTCAGTTGAAGCAGGAAGGGAGGCGGTTAGAGTGATGGTGGCGCCGCACCCGTACTGTAGTTGGCTGACTGCAGCATAAAGCTGTGTTAAAAGCTTATGGGGGGCGCCACTGGGCATGCGCGGGCAGTAGACGCAGCTGCTAAGCGCTCCCAGCAACTCGGGCTGAAATGCTAGAGAAAACATAACAAAATGGATGAAAAAATAAAATTATGGGCAGCAATCTGTGGAGGAACCTGCCGTGCCCCCAAACAGCCAAAAATTGGGACACCCCCCCCCCAGGCGAGGTAAAAAGGCAGCAACAGAAGAAACTGTAAGTGGCGGGGGAGGGGAACAAGGTAACACGAGCCCCAAGATGGCGGCTGCAGCAGCAGGGCGGCAAAAAAGCGGGGAGCAAGCTGGCGTGGCAGAGCAGCTTGCCAGCCTTACACAAACAATACAAAAACAATATGAAGACTCCAGGAGGCAATGGGAGGTACTAAATGATGGCATTTTGAAGGTGAACAGTGTGGTAGACACACTTAATAAAAAATTTGATGAAGTCTCAGAACGGATGGCAGCCCTGGAAAGTAAAAATTTGGAAAGAAAAGGAAGGGAGCAGAGATGGGAGGATAGACTGATGGAAATGGAAAAGATGATGGAGGGTGCCCTGCACAAGATAGAGGACTTGGAAAACCGGGGAAGGAGAAACAACCTCTGCCTGCAGGGGATCCCTGAAGCCTCTGAGGCACCAAATGGCAGAGAGCTGATAAGTAAAATCCTGACAGTCATCTTCCCACAGGAGAAGTGGGTCACAAATATAGAAATAGAGAGGGCGCATAGGACCTTGAGACCGCGACCCAAAGAGACAGAGCCCCCTCGAGCTTTGATTTTTAGATGTCTGTGATACCAGGATAAAGAAAGGATTTTATGGGAGGCCAGAAAGCGTAAAGAATTAAAATATGAAGGACACAGGATTAACATACAGCCTGATCTTGCACCTGCTACGCTGGCCAGGAGAAGAAAATGGTATCCATATCTGGATAAACTGGCAGCGTATGGGATAAAGGCACAGATCAGATACCCAGCATTCCTGTCCTTTATACATAAGGGCCGCAGAAGAAACTTTTCGGATATACAGGCAGTGGAAACGTACTTAACATCAAAGATGCCAGAAACACGGGGGCAAGACCGAGGGAATTTGGAAATCTGAGGAGCCATGGCTACATCAACAGACAAGGGAGGCACAAGGCACACGAAGACATAACAACAGATGAACAAACACTTAACTCTAGCATGCAAGAACATTAATTGAGACCTATAGGTCTAAAATGATTTTGGTAATACAAGGGAGTTGCTGGGAGGACAGGCGGAGAAAAACAGCGACTCCATAATAGCCCAAAGATGGGTAGGGTAAGGAAAGGGGTTCAGGGACAGGGAGGGGGGTGGCAGAGGGAGGGGGTAAAGAATGGGAAGGGGGAAAGGGCAAGGATACAAANCCCTTGATTGCAGGGGTTTACCCTCTTATAGCTCAGCAGTTCCGGAGTTTGGGGGTAATATTGGACGCAGATCTCCGCCTGGAGCTGCAGGTGGAGACAGTCGTGAAGGCTGCCTTCTGCCAGTTGCATCTGGTGCGGAGACTGCGTCCGTTCGTCTCTGACCTGGACCTGGCCTCCCTCATCCATGCCTTTGTCACCTTGAGGCTGGACTACTGCAACGCGCTCTACATGGGGCTTCTCTTGTTCCTGGTTCGGAGGCTGCAGCTAGTGCAGAATGCGGCGGCCCGGCTCCTTTCGGGGACGGGTCGTCGGGAGCACATAACACCTGTGCTCCGGACTCTGCACTGGTTGCTGATAGCGTGCCGAGCCAGGTTCAAGGTTTTGGTGTTGATCTATAAGGCCCTTCATGGTCTGGGCCCCTCATACCTCAGGGACCGCCTCACCCTCCGCGCCCCAGAGTGGCTCCTTTGGTCTGCCGGGGGTGCCTTCCTGGAGGTCCCCCGCATCAAGCGGGGGGCCACAATGGAGAGGACATTCTCAGTGGTTGCGCCCCACCTTTGGAACTCCCTCCTGGAGGAAGCTTGCCTGGCCCCAAGCCTTCTGACATTCCGGCGAAGTTGTAAAACCTGGCTGTTCGCCCAGGACTTTGGGGAGTGGGGGCGGGGGGGTTAGAGGGTCTTATCTCCCCGACGCTATTTATTGTTTTAGTGAGTTCCTGGACCCTGTTTTAATATTTGAATTGTATTGTTATGTTTTAATTGTTTTTAGATATATTTTATATGTATTATTTTTATTGTTGTAAGCCGCCCTGAGCTGTTTCTAGGAGGGGCAGGGTAAACAACTAATAAATGAAATGAAATGAAATAAATGAAACATCTTACACAAGCCACTGACCAAATCATGCTTTTATTTCCAAGCAAAGTCTCTTCAAACATTTTTAAAGGATGTACTGTGAACCTGGTGTTCTGGACTGACCTTGAGGTGGGTGTTAGTGGGAGAAGTGTCATCTATCCCCTTGTCATGGACAAACCATTATCTCCTATGGGCTAGTCTCCTGGCACATGTCTGCCCCTGGCAAGGCACGTAACCGGTTCATTTGGTTCGCACCTGGAGACTTATGGAACTGGAACAGTTCCGGAATGCTCTGGGGAATATACCTTCTGACCTTGATGGCTGCTTGCTCAATGCCTTCGTCACCCTTTAAAACACCTTGCTAGGCGAGGCTATCGACCGGACGGCTCCCAAACATCCGCTTTCCAAGCATAGGCAATGCAGGGCCCCATGGTTCACGGAAGACCTGTGTCAGTTGAAGCAGGAAGGGAGGCGGTTAGAGTGATGGTGGCGCCGCACCCGTACTGTAGTTGGCTGACTGCAGCATAAAGCTGTGTTAAAAGCTTATGGGGGGCGCCACTGGGCATGCGCGGGCAGTAGACGCAGCTGCTAAGCGCTCCCAGCAACTCGGGCTGAAATGCTAGAGAAAACATAACAAAATGGATGAAAAAATAAAATTATGGGCAGCAATCTGTGGAGGAACCTGCCGTGCCCCCAAACAGCCAAAAATTGGGACACCCCCCCCCCAGGCGAGGTAAAAAGGCAGCAACAGAAGAAACTGTAAGTGGCGGGGGAGGGGAACAAGGTAACACGAGCCCCAAGATGGCGGCTGCAGCAGCAGGGCGGCAAAAAAGCGGGGAGCAAGCTGGCGTGGCAGAGCAGCTTGCCAGCCTTACACAAACAATACAAAAACAATATGAAGACTCCAGGAGGCAATGGGAGGTACTAAATGATGGCATTTTGAAGGTGAACAGTGTGGTAGACACACTTAATAAAAAATTTGATGAAGTCTCAGAACGGATGGCAGCCCTGGAAAGTAAAAATTTGGAAAGAAAAGGAAGGGAGCAGAGATGGGAGGATAGACTGATGGAAATGGAAAAGATGATGGAGGGTGCCCTGCACAAGATAGAGGACTTGGAAAACCGGGGAAGGAGAAACAACCTCTGCCTGCAGGGGATCCCTGAAGCCTCTGAGGCACCAAATGGCAGAGAGCTGATAAGTAAAATCCTGACAGTCATCTTCCCACAGGAGAAGTGGGTCACAAATATAGAAATAGAGAGGGCGCATAGGACCTTGAGACCGCGACCCAAAGAGACAGAGCCCCCTCGAGCTTTGATTTTTAGATGTCTGTGATACCAGGATAAAGAAAGGATTTTATGGGAGGCCAGAAAGCGTAAAGAATTAAAATATGAAGGACACAGGATTAACATACAGCCTGATCTTGCACCTGCTACGCTGGCCAGGAGAAGAAAATGGTATCCATATCTGGATAAACTGGCAGCGTATGGGATAAAGGCACAGATCAGATACCCAGCATTCCTGTCCTTTATACATAAGGGCCGCAGAAGAAACTTTTCGGATATACAGGCAGTGGAAACGTACTTAACATCAAAGATGCCAGAAACACGGGGGCAAGACCGAGGGAATTTGGAAATCTGAGGAGCCATGGCTACATCAACAGACAAGGGAGGCACAAGGCACACGAAGACATAACAACAGATGAACAAACACTTAACTCTAGCATGCAAGAACATTAATTGAGACCTATAGGTCTAAAATGATTTTGGTAATACAAGGGAGTTGCTGGGAGGACAGGCGGAGAAAAACAGCGACTCCATAATAGCCCAAAGATGGGTAGGGTAAGGAAAGGGGTTCAGGGACAGGGAGGGGGGTGGCAGAGGGAGGGGGTAAAGAATGGGAAGGGGGAAAGGGCAAGGATACAAATAAAGGGGAAAAAAGTACAGGGGGGAAAGGGAGGGGGGAGTATGGAGTGGAGGGGGATGGGGGCGATGTATGGAAATAAGGGAAGGCCACAGGCTTAGAACAAGAAAAAAAAGGATAGTAGGCAGGAGGGGCAAAGGGCAGGAAAAGGATGGGGACCATGGATGAGATAAAAATTGGGACACTAAATGTGAAAGGTCTGAACTGTCCAACAAAGCGGAAAAAAATGTGGCAATACAAGTAGCGGCTTTGTAGGAGACACATCTCCTGAATAAGGATAACGTAAGGGTCAGAGATAAGCAATATGAAACAACATATTATGCAAACGCGAAAACAAAAAAAGCAGGAGTGATGCTGACATTTGCTAAGGAACTAAACTTTACATGTAATAATATCATAAAGGATGCAGAGGGTAGATACCTGTTAGTACAGGCAATGATTGGTGGGCAGGAGTACACATTCTGTGTCTACTATGCTCCTAACGTGGGACAGGCCCAGTTTATGCGAAAGATATTGGACATTGTGGAAAAAAACAGTAAGGGACTCCTTGTCCTGCTGGGGGATCTGAATAGCCCCCTCACACAACTGGATAAATCTGGAAAGGGGAAATTTTTAAAAGGGCAGAGACAGATAGGGAGGGACATTGCAAAGGCGCAATTAGTGGATGTATGGAGAATGAGACATAGGAAAGATAGAGAATTCACATTCTACTGAAATAGGCACATGTCCTATACGAGGAGTGATTATATTTTTATGCGCAGCTCTGAGTGGCATAGAGGCTACAGGTGTGAGATAGAGCCTGCGGTATTTACAGATCACAGTGCAGTCACGTTGACATTAAGTACAGGGCAAAGGAAGCAATACAAAAGATGCAGTTGGAGGTTAAATAAAACAACTTTATTAAATATCATGAATCAGGAAAAGATAAAACAAGAAATTACAGAATATCTTCAGATAAATAATAATGGGGCAGTGTCCAAAATGGTGGTATGGGAGGCTGCCAAGGCATTCCTGAGAGGCCAATATATAGGGTTAGAGGCCTATAATAAAAAGAAAAAGAAAACAGAGTTAAATGAGCTATTAAACAGGCTAAAACAGGTGGACATACAAATGAAAACAAGACCTACCAAAAATGGGGCAAAAGAGAGGGTGCAAATTAGGGGACTAATTGATGCCATAGAAACAGAGACAGTAGTTAAAAAATTAAGGTACTTAGATCAATATTACTACACAAAAAGTAATAAGGCGGACAGAATTTTGGCTTGAATGGTAAAAAAAAAAAAGGCAAAAAGCACAAATAACACAGCTTTTACACTTTGACAAGGGAACTTACATCACAGGCACAGATATGTGGGAACATATTGTAAATTTCTACAAGAAATTATATACATCTGAAAACCCCAATCAGGGGGACATTAAAACATATTTGGCCAAATTGAAAATACCTAAAATCTCAGAGAAACACAAAAAAATGCTGAATGAACCCATAGCGCTAAAGGAAATAAAGGGTATAATTAAAGACTTACCTAAAAATAAGTCACCAGGCCCAGATGGGTTTGTTCCAGAATTCTATCAAATGTATGTGGAACAGATAGCCCCACTATTGTGTGAGGTTTTCAAAGGGATTAAAGAGAATGGGGAACTGCCAGAAACTTTCTACATGGCTACTATTACATTATGCCCCAAGCCTGATAAGAAAGGGAGGGAGTGTGGAGACTTCAGACCAATATCTCTGCTCAATGTAGATGTCAAAATATTCACTTAAATTCTGGCCTCTAGGCTACAAGTAATAATTGGAGAAATAATTAACCCGGACCAGACAGGATTTATAGGGGGAAGAATGGGGGTGGACAACATACGTAGAACAATCCATTTGATTTACAAAATTAACAGAGAAAAACTGCCGGCAGCAATTTTGTCCTTGGATGCTAACAAGGTCTTTGATAGGATGGAGAAAACTTTCCTACTGGCAACACTAGAGAAGATGGGATTTGAAGGGACCTTTAAGAGATGGGTGGAATGTATTTATAAGAAGCCGTCTGCTCAAGTATTAATAAATGGAGAGCTAACTCCAGCGTTTGCACTAACAAGGGGAACAAGGCAGGGCTGTCCGCTTTCGCCCCTTCTTTTTGACATAGCGATAGAGCCTCTGATTCTAGCCATAAATCAAAATATGAGGATAAGGGGGGTGACGAGTGGGACAGCTGAACACAAGACAATTGTGTATGCAGATGACATGTTATTAACACTATTAAATTTACGAACTTCAATACCAGAACTCATTAAGACACTAGGAGAATTTGGTGCCCTGTCAGGATAAAAGATTAATCTAGATAAAGCACAAATGCTGCTTTTGCAAGGGGCTAAGATCCTGGGGGGGGGGGGGGGGCTCCGTGTTCCCAACACAAGGGAAACAGGACTACATAAAATACCTGGGGATAAAGTTATCTAAGAATACAAAAGACCTATACAAGATAAATTATACACCATTGATAAGAGAATTCCAAGATAAACAACATTGGTGGCACAGGATAGGATGTTCATGGTTAGGAAAAATAAATCTGATCAAGATGTTACTATTACCAAAAATACTTTACACTATTCAGGCAATTCTGATTCAAATACCTACAGAATTCTTTCAAAAAATGGACACAATAATGAAATTTATAATCTGGGGCAAAAAGATGCCAAGGGTAAGAAGGTCTATATTAAAGACGGGGATTGAGAAGGGTGTGTGTGTAACTTACCAGACTTAAGATATTACCATAAGGCATCAGCATTGAGGGCGGTGAGGGTCTGGCAGCAGGACAAGGCAGTGCCAAAGTGGAGAGACTTGGAAATAGAACTACTAGGAGTAGATCATGGCTGGCAGTTGCTTGAAAATACTGACAAAATCAGACTGCGTAGGGGGGGATGGGAAGCTGCATCCCTTCGCAGGGACAGCGTTGACTACATGGCAGGGGTGCTGTAATAAGATGGAGGTGACATGTGGAAAGTCACCATACACCCTCCTGGAAAGAGTGGGTCCTACATGGAACAAAAAAGAGAGAGAAACCCTAAGGAAATGGAAGGAGAAGGGGATCTATAGAGCGAAACATTTATTCGAGGCAGGGAGTTTCATGACTAGGGACACTATGGAAGGTATCACTAAGGAGAAGGTCGATTTTTGGTTATACTGCAGGATGCATAGTGCTATGAATAATACAAAAGATAAGGTTAATTACAGTAAGGATCCAACTAACCTAGAAAACATAATATTTCATGAGGGAATTCTGAGAGGTATATTTTCTATGCTGCATAGAGTGGTAAAAGGTCTATATCACTACCCAGATGCGGAGTACATATAAAAATGGTCGTATGACCTACAGATAGAGATTACAGAGAAAGAAATGCAGGACATATGGCTGCATATGCCTAGCTGTTCTGGGTCCTTGATGGTAAAAGAGCCACAAATCAAATTAAGAAAAATTGGTTATGTGGAACGTTGGGGACTCCACAAAGGTAGTGGTATAATATTTATTTATTTATTTAATTAATTTTTACCCCGCTAAGAACAGCTCGGGGCGGCTTACAACAATAAGGGAAGATTCACACTAGAACAGTGGTTACCAGTCACTAGATGAAGTGACTGAAAAAGAGTGGTACAAGTTGATGGTTATAACTGGATGTAAGACTGAAAAAGAATGTGTGAAAGTTGTATTTAAAAATTGCAAAATTAAAAATAAAATAAAATAAATAAATAAATAAAAAGCTTATGGTGTGGCTATGCGGGCAGCAAAGAGGAGGTTCTTTGCTACCATCATAGAATGCCTGGCTCTGACCTGGCCACCATCATCCATGCATTTATCACCTGAGATTTAGACTATTGCAACGTTCTATATGTGGGGCTACCGTTGGCGATATCTCGGAGACTGCAGCTGGTGCAGAATGTGGCGGCCCACCTCCTGACTGGGACAGGCTGTTGGGAGCATATAACACCGGTGCTCTGTTCTCTGCATTGGCGGCCTATAGTCTACTGGGCCCGATTCAAGGTGTTGATGCTGTGGGGCCCGGGGGGGGGTAACCCACGGTCCCACGGGGGTAGGTAAGGGAAGGAGAGGGGGTTTGAACCTTCCGGGCCCTGGGTAGAGTGTTCCCCTCTAGGTCTGGGAAGTGGTGCCGCTAGAAAAGGTTCCCTCAGGGTCTTATGCGGTAGTTTGGAGGCTCTCAGGCTCTCCCTACCAAGCTCATCACAGGGATATAGGCACAGCCACTTCCCAACAAGGGAAGGCCCCTCACACACAGGCCACAAGCACACCGGAACCCAGGTCCCAGGGGGAGTGTAGAAAGGTGGGGGGAGCACCGGTGCCAGGGGCCCCCGCAGGGGCGGGGGTGGGAACCCGAGAGGAGGAAGGGGGCTCCTTGCACTGCCAAGTTCCTGGACACCACGTGGGCTATGGGGGAGGAAGGGGAACACCCACTCACAGTTATCCACGGGGCTTATTACACGCACACACACACACACACACCAACACTCACGCACTCGTTCTCCTTGCTCTCAGTCTCCAATGCTCTCAATCTCCAATGCTCTCAGTCTCCAATGCTCTCAATCTCCAATGCTCTCAGTCTCCAATGCTCTCAATCTCCAATGCTCTCAGTCTCCAATGCTCTTCACACACGGGGCCGGTCTCACAGGCTTTGGCTCTGATCACCAGCAAGGGAGGAGTGCCAGGGCCTGCCTTATGTAGGCTGTGCTGAGTGCCGAAGCTGCAGCCGCTGTGAGCGTCGCAGCGGGGCGTGCAGGGGCGTGGTCCCGTCGGGAACGCTGACGGGGGGTGTGGCTACATCCTGCACACTGGGGGGAGGCCTGGCTGTCTCCGGCGGTCTTTCCGTTGTCTGTCGGCATGCCGGCGGGGGCGGGGCCTGGGGACACGTGGCCTCCTCCTCTCTCCCTGGGGGCATGGAGCTGCGGGGTCCGGCATTCGGCCGCTTCTTGTCCCATGCGTCACGGAGGAGCCCCCCTGGGTCCCGCCGCTGGCGCCGCCCCCATCTCCTCAGGCCCCAGGGCCTGACAGTACCCCCCCGTCCAGGCGGCTGCCGGGGAGGAATGCGGGGCAAGGAGGGATGGAGGGCATGAAACTGACGTAGCAAGCGTGGGGCATGAACGCCGGAGGCTGGTTCCCAGGAGTTCTCCGAGGAGTCATAACCTTTCCATTGAATAAGGTATTGCAGGCCCCCGCGCCGGCGGCGGGCATCCAGGATGGCCTGCACTTCATATTCAGGGAGATCCGCTCCCTGCACGGGCACTGGACCAGGTTCCGGAGGGGCCCCTCGGGTATCTGCAGGTTTCAGCAGCGACACGTGGAAGGTTGGATGAATGTGGTAGTGGGCCAGGAGGGTGACCGTATAGGCCACCTCGTTTACCTTGTTTTTGATGGGGAAGGGCCCCATAAACCGGTAATCGAGTTTGGAGGACGGCCGCTGTGTGGGGTAGTGGCGGCGGTCGACCCACACGAGATCGCCTACTTGGAAGGAGGGGACTTGGAGACGGTGTCGGTCAGCAAACTCCTTATAACGTTGGCGAGCGCGCTGTAGGAAGGCCAGGGCCGCGGCCTGTGCCTGCTGTATTTGGGTTAGTAAGTCCCCTGCGGCGGGGATTTGTGACAGGGCCACGTCCGGTGTACAGATGCGTGGTTGGAATCCGTATGTGACGAAGAAGGGCGAGGCTCCGATGGAGGCGTTGTGGGTGTTGTTGTACACAAATTCGGCAAGTGGAAGCAGCTCACACCAGTTATCTTGCAGGTGATCTACGTAGCACCGGAGGTACTGTTCTAAGGTCTGGTTGACGTGTTCCACTTGCCCATTGGCTTGCGGGTGGTAGGCTGTGGTGAGGTTTAAATGGATTTTCAAGGCCCGGAGCAGAGTTCGCCATAGTCGGGACGTGAATTGGGTTCCGCGGTCGGAGACGATATCCAGGGGAACTCCGTGTAGACGGATAACATTCTGTAGGAGTAGACTTGCTGTCTGCTTGGTGGTAGGTAGACTGGGACAGGCCGCAAAATGGGCCAGTTTCGAGAAGTGATCGGTTACAACGAAGATCGTTGTCTGTTTTTGGGATGGGGGTAGTTCCACGATAAAATCCATGCCAATACGGCGCCACGGTCCATGGGGCATGGGCGCAAGGTGGAGCAATCCCAAAGGCTTTCGTCGGGGTATTTTGGTCTTGGCGCAGGTCTCACAGGTTCGAACGTATTGTTCCGTGTCCTTGCGCATGTTGGGCCACCAAAATTGTCTTTGCAACAAGTCATATGTCCGTTTGACCCCAGGGTGGCCTGCGAGGGGGGCATCGTGGTGGCTCCACAACGCCTGTTTGCGGGCCTTCAGTGGTACCCATGTTTTCCCCTGGGGGGGGAATCGTGCGTTGTCGGTGCGTCCGGCGACTAAGGGCGGTTCGTCCGCCGAGCCTTGTCGTAAGTGCTCGTGAGAGAGCCCGGCGCCCGCCGTGGCGTAGGGGAGAAGAATGGGCTCTCCCTGTTGTGTGGTACCCGGTTGCTCCTCTAGGGATCGGGAGAGGGCGTCTGCAACAATGTTGTTCTTTCCTGGCCGATATTGGATGGAAAAGGAAAAACGGGAAAAGAACAGGGCCCATCGCCCATGACGTGCGTTGGCGATCTTGACCCGTTGGAGGTAGATAAGGTTTCGATGGTCGGTGATCACCTGGACGGGCCATCAGGCCCCTTCTAAGTAGTGCCGCCACGTAGCGAACGCGGCCTTGATAGCGAGGAGTTCCCGATCCAGGATGGTATAATTTACCTCGGCACTCGTTAGTTGCCTGGAGTAATAGGCGCAGGGTAGCAGGACCTGTTCGGTTGGGTCTTCTTGCAGTAGCACCGCTCCAATGGCGGTGCTGGAGGCATCAGTTTCCACTACGAAGGCGTTGTCAAAATTGGGAAAACGTAGCAGCGGGGCCTGGGTAAATGCGGTCTTCAATTCTTCAAAGGCTTGTTGGTGGCTAGCGGTCCAGGTATAGGGGACCCCTTTCTGCAGCAGTTGGGTGAGGGGCTTGGTAGTTGCCGCATACTGCCGATAATAGTTCGTGGTGCCTAGGAACCTTTGTAGGGCCTTCACTGAGGGGGGAGGGATCCAGGTCAGGATCGCCTTTACCTTGGACCCATCCATTTTCAATCCCTCCGGGGAAATGACAAATCCCAGAAAGGCGATGGAGGTGGTGTGAAAGACGCACTTTGATCTTTTGCAAAACAAACGATGGTTCCGTAGCTTGGTTAACACGTTTTGTACGTGTTTCACGTGGTCCTCCCGGTTTTGGGAGTAGATCAGGATGTCATCCAGGTAGGCGATTACTGAAACGTCCAACACTTCTCGGAGAACGTCATTGATGAAGTGCTGGAATGTGGCCGGTGCGTTGGCCAATCCAAACGGCATCACGAGGTACTCAAAGTGTCCGTACCTCGTGCGGAATGCGGTTTTCCACTCATCCTCGGCTCGTATGCGCACCAGGTTGTAGGCCCCTCGAAGGTCCAGTTTGGTAAATATCCTCGCGCCTTGTAACCGGTTCAAGAGCTCGGGGATCAAAGGAAGTGGGTAGCGATTCTTGATCATAATGGCGTTGAGTTCTCTATAATCAATGCACGGTCGGAGCCCCCCATCCTTCTTGGGAACAAAGAAGAGGGGGGCTCCCGCCGGGGACGTGGACGGGCGAATAAACCCTTTCTGTAGGTTCTCATCAATGTAGGTTTTCAAGGTACGGAGCTCGGGCCCAGAAAGGGCATAGATCCTCCCATAAGGGGGCTGTGTGGCCGGGAGAAGGTCGATCGGGCAGTCATACGGCCGATGGGGGGGAAGGACTGCGGCCTCTTGGTCGTCAAACAAGTCCACATACTCTTGGTAGCAAGGTGGTAACCCGGGTTCGACCGTCTCCGGGAGGGTAGCGCACAATGACCTTGGCGACGGTGGGGCGGCGGTGAGGCCCCCTTTTGCTCCCTGAACCTGGATTTCCCGAGTCTGCCAGTTAATGTTAGGATTCCATTGTTTCAACCACGGGAGCCCTAGGACTATGGGAAAAATGGGGGTGCAGACCACATCTAAACATACAGGCTGTGTACACCCCTGAATAGTAAGGGGTAACGGTGGAGTTTGGAGGGTAAGGGGCCCCGACACCAGTGGGGACCCATCTATAGAGTGGATGATCTCCGTTGTGGCTCGGGGGCGACGGGGAATCTGGTAGCGTCGTAGGTACCCACTGTCGATGAAGTTTCCGGAGGCCCCGGAGTCGATCAGGCCCCACCCCACCAACGTATGGGTGGGGCTCAACCTTAGCATCAGGGGAATCCGTAAATGCGGGAATTTATCGTGCGAGGGGTTGTTGGTGGGTCCGCCAGCGCGGCTAGGGGTCCGGGCAGGGCCCAGGATGCCCCCTATACATCCTGGGCGGTGGCATTTCCCATCTCGCGTCGTCCTTTGGGGGCCGCTGGACAATTCCGGGCGAAGTGCGAGGCGTCCCCGCAATAAAAACATAGGCGGGACGTCCGGCGGCGCTCTCACTCTGCAGCCGTAAGAGGTCCCCGCGAGGCCCCGATCTGCATGGGCTCCGTGTCTTCCAAGTGAGGGGGTTCTCTCCGAACCGCCCCTAAAGGAACAGGCCGCAGGGGAGGCCCCCGAGTATTCTCGGTCCGCCGCTCCCGTCGACGTTCGGTGAGCCGTTCATCGATCTGGACCGTCATCGTAACTAATTCTCCCCATGTCTTGGGGGTACTTGCGTAGACCAGTTGATCTTTGATCTCATCGTTGAGGCCCCGTCGAAACATTACCCGGAGGACGTTGTCCGGCCAGCCTAGATCCACCGCAACTTGCTTGAACCGGGTTACGTATTCTAGGAGGGGCCCTTTGCCTTGCTTCAGGGTGGTAATTACTGTCTCCGCCTCCTGGGTGCGGTGAGGATAGTCGTATAGGAATTTAAATTCTTTGACGAAGCCGTCGTAATCTTCAAGCAGGGGGCTGTTGCCGGTCAGCAGCGGGGTGGCCCAGGCCAGGGCCTGGCCTTCCAATAGCCCTATAACAAAAGCCACCTTTCGTGCATCCGTATCATAGGTACACGGCTGCGTTTTAAACGTAAGTTCGCACAGGGCCAGGAACCCCCGAAACTGTCGGCGATCCCCGGTAAAGTGCGAAATACAGGGTCCCTTGGGTTCCCGGGGTCGCAGCGCCCCCCCTTTGGCCCCGGCTGGGAGGGCGGGGCCTACCAGCGGTGTTGCGTCGCTGTCTCGTTGGTCCTTGAGGTCCTTGACCTCCATTGCGAGGGACTGCACCGTGTGGGTCAGTTCCTGGAGCTTGGCCAGGATCTGTTCCATAGTGAAAAAGGCTGGTGATTCTGTGGGGCCCGGGGGGGGTAACCCACGGTCCCACGGGGGTAGGTAAGGGAAGGAGAGGGGGTTTGAACCTTCCGGGCCCTGGGTAGAGCGTTCCCCTCTAGGTCTGGGAAGTGGTGCCGCTAGAAAAGGTTCCCTCAGGGTCTTATGCGGTAGTTTGGAGGCTCTCAGGCTCTCCCTACCAAGCTCATCACAGGGATATAGGCGCAGCCACTTCCCAACCGGGGAAGGCCCCTCACACACGGGCCACAAGCACACCGGAACCCAGGTCCCAGGGGGAGTGTAGAGAGGTGGGAGGAGCACCGGTGCCAGGGGCCCCCGCAGGGGCGGGGGTGGGAACACGAGAGGAGGAAGGGGGCTTCTTGCACTGCCAAGTTCC
>QEPC01001533.1:11432842-11486762 GCA_003113815.1 Sphenodon punctatus
TGTGCATGTAGACTGTGTTTTCTGATGTTAACCCTGGGAACTCGTTGCTGCTGTGTTTTGCCAGTGTGTTCTGTGTTTCCCTGTGTTTTGGGTTTATACATTATTTGTTTTAAGTTTGATGCGCATATAGACTGTGTTTTCTTCCATCCGATGTTAACCATGGGAACTCCTTGCTGCTGTGTTATGCCATGGCACTGGCCTACCGTCCCCCTGGCTCCGCCCGCCGGCCGGCCTTACTGCCCCTCCAAACTCAAAACCCACCAGCTGCCCCTGACACTGGGTGTTTTCAGACGAACAAGGCGATGGGTATGTGTCCATGGCTGCTAAATGGCTCTGTCAGGGAGCACCCACGCAGGTGAAGTGTGTAGCGAGTGATTCACACAGGTGGCTCTTATTGTGGCTACTGCAGCCACCATACATTTGACTGGTCCCACATGGAGAACTCTAGATTTCCTGGCATGGCTCCATGTGTGGTCATGAGTGGGTCCTCCATGGCTTAGGGGAGCATGCTTCCGGCCACTTCACCTTCAAACAGGCAGTTGGCTCCGTGGCTCCTGAGTGGCCACGCGGGATAGCATCTCATCTGAAAACACCCATTCTGGAACACTAGTTCTTTTGGTTACGCATGAAGCTTGTTATGGCTGCCCTCTCACCTGAGGCCATGGGGAACAGGGACTGCCCTTAGTGTTTTTCACCTTCAGTAGAAAGTATACATAAAATGTGAAGAAAAAGAAGAGCTCTGTGTGGCTCAAAAGCTTGCACACAACAACAGATGCTGGTCCAATAAAAGGTATCAATCTTATATGCTTTGTCTCACATTTCTCACATAATAAGAAGAGAATTCTCTGTTTGCTCTGGATTTAACTTTGTAGTTTGAGTAATTACAGAGCAATAATTACATTCTGTAGCCCTCTGTCATGAAAGCAGGCCCACTGAAATTGGTTCAAAAGAAAAGTTTGGGTGTGTTCATATAACTCCCAAGAGAGGGGGTTGGTCATACACCCTGCTCTATGCCTGTCTGCAAAACATAAATGAATCTGTAACAGCTGCATATAGGGCTGTGACTTTTTAGCTTAACCTGTAAAGACTCATACCTTTCTGATCTGCAGAGCTGTTGCTTGGCATGCTGCAGGCAATGAGGCATATTTACCTGGTGGTAAAACTGATTGGAAGAGCTGTTCTCCTACTTTGAGCAACTGAGCTGACGGCTTGTGCTTGCTGCCAGGCATTTGGATTAGAAATGCTGCTTGCTGGAATGCTCCAGACAATGACTCCGGAACATAGAGGGTCTCAGTGGGACTGGGATCTGGAGAGAGGAATTACCAGTGTTAACAATGCAACTTATTTTTCAGTATTTTAAGGGAGATCTGGGGGAAAATTGCAGCTATTTATTTAATAATTTAGTATATAGAGGAGATGCATGCAGTTAAATAACATATAGATAAACTAAATTAAGTGTTCCAAGACTGTTGCTTGACTAAGGAGGGTCCTTCTGCAAATTGGCAAAAGTGAAACAGACTTTCATCAGCCAGCAATTCAATTTTCAGAGGGGAACTTGAACCGATATGAGGGATCAATAACCATTCAGCCCTAGACATGATTCAGCCTGGTCCTTGTCTCTGCCTATGACACCTCCTGACCTGACAGAAAGGTCACACTGAAATCTGATCCCCAGTGTGGTGTCCAAGTGGTAACCCTGCCATTTACATGGAGGGTTTTGATGTGGGCCAGTCTTAGTTCTAAATGTACCCCAAGGGCCCTTAAGGAGAACACAGTTGCTTTAAGATAAGATGCATTCCATTGCTCAGTGTCCCACGGCCATGGGCCAGCCCCTGTCCCCAAGAAGAGGTTCCACCCTCCCAATGCCCTCTGTACCTCTTCTTGGGAGCAGGGGCGTGTTTAAAATATAAAAAATGCCTACTCTTAATCTAACTTATAACTGTTTAACTTAAGACAAAACTTAACTTTTAACTTTTTTTAATGTAACTTTTTAACTCAAGACATGAAAGGAACCACACCTTTCTTAAAAAAAATTCAAAACCTGCAACTTACAACCGTTTAACTTAAGACATAACTTTTTAACTCAACTTTTGTTAACTTAACTTTTTAACTTATGAAGGAACCACACTTATCTTAACTGTGGGATGTCCTCTTCAGGCTCTCATTCTCACACTCGCAGCTGCCAGAAACAACTCCCTCCGCCTTGTGTGCTGTCACATCACGTGGTGCCTTTGGGTGCTGGGTTTAGTCATGGTGGTGGTTCTGCAGCGCCATTGGTCTTCCTTCCTCTCTGTGCTCTGTCCTTGTAGCCCAGGGCAGCAGGCTATCCTCCTTGTCGCACTTGCCAAAGCAAGCCGCAGGAACTCTGGTCTCCTCTGCCTTGTGTGTTGTCAGTTCTGTTGATGGCGGTGCCTTCTTTTCCTGTTTGAGTGGTCCAGCCTCCGTGTTGCCATCAGTCTCCCTGTAATGGAACTGAGACCATGCAGGCCAGGCTGGAACTGAAGGACTCCAAAACAGGTTGTCTTATTTTGTGGTCTCCCCTCCTTCTAGTCCTCATGCAATAGCTAGCAGTAGCAACTCTGGTCTCCTCCACCTTGTGTGTTGTCAGTTGAGTCAGTGGCAGTACCTTCTTTTTCTGTTTGCATGATGCAGTGTCCATGGTGGCATGGGTCTCCCTTTCAAGACAAAGACCATGCAGACTGGAGCTGGATGGATGCAAAACAGGTCTTCTCATTGTGCAGGTTTTCCCTCCTTCTAGTCTTCATGCAATAGTCCATAATAGATCATCTTCAGGTCTGTTCAACGTCTGTACTGGAAATTTGCTCAGCGTTCCTTGCGCTGTGCAAACAGATCTATTGTTTTTGTTGTCGAAGTCTGGAATTTCCATGATCATGGCTTGCTCAATGGACGGCATTGCTAGAGCATTTAGATGGTCCTCTGTCATGGTACTTCTCAGAAAGGTTTTAATTCTTTTTAGAGCTAAGAAGCTGCTTCAACAGTTGTGAGAAGTGTTGTCTAGCGGCGGGATCACCGGCATTTCCGGTATCCGATAATGCCGGTACTGGGCATACCGGCATTATTGGATTCAACCCGGTAAATCCGGTCCGGTTACTGGATTACGGGTACCGGATTTTTTTTACATTGCAGCCATTTAAATGAATGGCTGCAATGTAAAAAACCCACCAAAAAAGTAAAAAACCCTCCCCGAGTCCAGGCTGCGCGGGTGGAAGGGGGGACACCCCCCACCCACCCTGCCCAGCCTGGATTTTTCAACCTAGAGCCCTCCCAGCACCAGCGGCCGCGGCATCCCAGCAGCAGCCAGTAAGTATAGACCTGATCCCTGGGGGGGGTGGTTAACAACCCCCCACCCCTCAGGGATCACCCCTACTACAAGTTCCCACTGTACCTTTTAGTTCAGCTGAGCTCCGGGGGCGGCGGCAGTGGGCGGTCCGGAGACCTCAGCGCCGGCTGTGGCTGCCGGCATCAGAGATGCTCTAGGCCTTCCAGGGAACTTCCGGGTTTCCCCGGAAGGCCTACAGCGTCTCTGAAGCCGGCAGCCACAGCCGGCGCTAAGGCCGCCGGACCGCCCGCCGCTGCACCCGGAGCTCAGCTGAACTAAAAGGTACAGTGGGAACTTGTGTTAGGGGTGATCCCTGGAGGGGTGGGGGTGTTAACCCCCCCCCAGGGATCAGGTCTATACTTACCGGCTGCTGCTGGGACGCCGCGGCCGCTGGTGCTGGGGGGGGCTCTTGAACTTGCCCGCCGGAGGGGAATTTTTTTTTAAAATCCGGGCTGGGCAGGGGGTGTCCCCCCTTCCACCTGCACAGCCTGGGAGGGGGAGGGGGGAGGATTTTTTTATTCCATTGATTTGAATGGGGACACAGTGCCCCATTGAAATCAATGGAATAAAACTGGTACCAGTATACCGGATTTAATCCGGGAATCCGGTTTTTTGGGAACCGGAAACCGGTAAATCCGGTATCCGGTAATTGCCCCGGGGTCCCACCTCTAGTGTTGTCATCACACTCTTTAGCAGTTTAACCACCTCTGAAAATGATTTGTCCAAATTGTCCTCTGTCAACACAGCAAGTAGTGCAGAGACATTTTTGGCAGAACAGAATTCTGACCTGTCATACAAAGTCCCAAGCTCACTCCTCAGTCGGTCTCTCTCCATGCTTGGATGGGAAAGCATTTCACTGTGCCTTTGAAACAAAGTCCCCTGCACCAAAGTTGCACTCTCTAACTGTTTTGTGAATTGAAATCTGTCATGTGTATGAGACATTATAATATCACACACTTCCACAGCGATCTGCCCTAGCATATCCATGCTAGGTGCACTTCTGCCCATCTGAGCGTTCTCCGGCAGTTCTGAGTGCAGGGTTCCAATGGAATCCCTCACTTTATTGATGGTTCTTATGAAGTCTGCAGTATATCTTTGAATACCTACAGAGTCAATGTGTTTTTTTTTTAGCTCCTTGTAAAGTATGTCCACGTGTGGCATGATTCTGTGGAACATGGACAAGAAGTAGAGGAACTCCCCGTCAGATTCCAGCATGTTCATGTATGACCTGGCCTCAATACGAGTCTTGGCATCACAATTATCTAGTCATATTTGGTCAAAGCACTCAACTAGATCCTCTCTGTGCTCATAGATGACCTTGACTGTCTGCACACTGAAGGTCCAGCTTGTTTTAGCTACTTTGGGGAGACTTCTCTTCACCACTGCATCCAGAACTTCAGTCCTTTTTGGAGACGAACTGAAGAAAGCAGGAATACCAGACAGACTTTGAAATAAAATCTTTATTTGTATTATTTGGAATACGGCTTGCTGCATAATAAGGTTCAGCTGATGGGCAAAACAGTGAACAAAGTGTGCATTTGGGTATACATCCCTTGTCTTCCTCTGGACTCCACCATGCTCTCCACGCATCACACTTGCTCCATTGTAGCTCTGAGCTATGAGTTTCTGTTTGTCAGAGTCCCTTGGGAGAGCAGCACTTAGTTTTTCAAGCAAGGATTCAGTGATTGTTTCTGCACGGGAGTCTGTCAAGTGTGTGAAGTTGAAAAAACGTTCCACGGTTGAACCCCTGCCATCGATGTATCAGAAAATCATGGCAGACTGGCAGATGGTTGAGACATCAGTGGTGTCATCAGCTTCGATAGCCACAAAATCTGAATTTTTAATTTCATTTATTATGTGGTCATGAGCAATTTCCAGCATGCAGTCCAGGAGTTTGTTCTGCACGGTTTTTGAAGTCCCCTTGAAGACAGTTTCAGTCTTCAAATGTTGCGGTAGTGTACTGTCAGCTATGGCAAATAAATTCACAGCATCTCAAAAAAAAACCTGGATCAACAGATCCCTCGCTTTCATCATGTCCATGCAGTGCCAATTCAAAGGCACCAATAGAACTTTATGCAGTCAATAACTCTGTACAGCACGTAGTGGTTGCAATCCATGTCTTCATTATGCTTCCTTACAGACACGGGGTAGCCTTCATTGAGTCTCTCAGTGATGTTTGTTTTTCCCAACTGTGACAGCTTTGGGCAGTTGTCAAGGTGGCTTTTACAAGAATCGTGCTTCTTTGTCTTCTCAGACAGCAGGTGCTTAACATCCTTTACTCCAGTTTTTGTCCACGCTGTGTCACCACCAAACAGCAGGCAAGGAAAACAGAACTTCTTGGAAACACTGCCAGATAGCCAGCAGAATTTCTCATACCAGGATGTGTTGAACTGGCATGTTTAGCCTTTCCCTCTGTCCTGTGCAGCTTGTTTTATCTGCAGTTCTGGAGGGTGAGGTCCCAGCTCTTTGATCTGCAGTTTCTCTTCATAATTCAGCACGGTGAATGGCTTCGTGATAAGAGCATCTACGGTATTCATTGTGAAGTATCTGCCTGCGTTTCCTGCCTCTGTAGACTCTGACAAAAATGAGAAGAAAAATGGGGATTTGGCACTAGCAACACTCTCACAAAGATTAACATTCCCCCCAACCTTGCCTTTTGTCCCTCAGCTTAAAATGATGTCTAATGTGTAAACAAACAAAAACAAAATTATTTAACATATGCAAAGTGATCAATTTTTTGTAATCCACTGTCCCATGCAAAATTAACCGAGAAAGTAAAACAACCAATTTATTGAATACTTTATTTAGAAACAATTTAAAAAAAATATTTATCCTAAACTTGGTCTTTCTGGGAACAACAACAAACCACCAGAGACAACCAATTAGAAGCACCATCAACTTACATAATATTTGTACAATGTTAAAGTCTTCAAATGTGTTGACGAATGCTTTCCCAGAGTGCTTGAAAGAAACATAACTGTCCTGCTCTGGATAGATGCACTGCATCTATGTCATACAGGGATAGCTGATGTCTTGAAAACTTATGCCAGATTGCAGTAGCCCTCCTTTGATCATGCAGAAAAGCATCTATTAGTCTGTTCACGTTTCTCATCAATTTCCTAAACCTACAAAGTGCACCAGAATCAGTTGGGCTTGGCCTTGCATTCCTATTGGCTGCTCTTTCAATTAAATCAGACACCAAGATGTTGCTACTTGGAAAGGAGTGGATGATATGGTGCAGGTCACGTCTCATGGCACTCGCCAACTCTAGACTGGTGAGGTCACCCACATAATTTCCACCACAGTGGATCATGATTCCCAATGGAGATGGAACATGATGTCTCCTCTGAATCCTATCCAACATTGGAATGATCTCAGCCCTTTCTCATTCCTCCTCTTCCGAACCACCAGATGTCATAATTCCGGTTGTGGAGGAAAAATTAAGCCCCTCTTCGCAGACAAACTGCTCCAAATGGCGAATGTAGGAATTGCCAATGATCCGGAAAACTTCTGCCATACTTTGGATCAGGATGTAAACACAATGACAGTACAATCTTCAAGAGAAGCACAGACAAGAGAGATAGACACAGGGGTCTGTCCTCCAACTCCAAGGTACTGCAGAGAAATAGTACAGAATTGCAGGTGTTACTGTACTAATTTAGTATGCCCTTACCCCTATCCCCCTACAATGCAGTGTGCAAGGAGAGCCCTGTGGTGCAAAAAGGGGGAAGGACAGAAGGAAGTGGCATACCCTGGCCACTCATATATGTAGTGACATAAATATGTTCAATACGTAAGTAAGCCTAGGGCCAGAGCAAACTAGTCGCAGCGTGCAGTGCTGAGTACAGCAGAATGGCACATTGCTATTGCACTGTGTATGATACACACACAGCACAAAATAGCAGCATAGAGTTCCACTTTTCCCACAGACCCTAACCATGCTACACAGTTCTGTTCCAGTGTAAAAGTCAGCAGCTGCTACAACCAGGCAGGCCGGTAGACTACCCATTAGTGAAGTGAACCAACATGTGGCATGGCCTTCTTGCAGAAAAGCCTGCCACAACATCCCAACAAACTGCAAAAGGTGGGGCCATTTTAAAATGCAGGGAACATTCCAGCAAAGATTGCATTGGAAACCCTTCCTTCTAGTCAAGCTCCTAGGTCCCTCCACCCGAAAAACAGAAAACAGATAGTTTAGGTGGAAAACAGCCAAGAAAGGGACCAATTTTAACCAAGAGTAGCCATGGCCAGTGGGGGCCCCCCAAAATGGCTACGGCCTTTGCACATGCTTGGGAGAGGAGAGGGGAAACCAGCAGCCCAAATGCAAACACTTTTAAATGTTTGGCCTGTTGCGGGCCTGCATTGCCACCTAACCAGGCCCATTGAGACCAGCATCCCTATTACCTACACTGTATCCCTGGCAGCCAAATACCTGTCCAAGCAAACAGGCCTTTTAAAAAAAGTTTGTCCAGTTTCAGGGCTGCATTGCCACCTAACCAGGCCCATCAAACCAGCATCTCCAGTACCTACACTGTATCCTTGATAGCCAAATGCCTGTCAAAACACACAGGCCCTTGTTAAAAAGGTTGGCCAGTTGCAGGCCTGTGTTGCCACCAAACCAGCTCCATCAAAACAGCAGCCTAGACATGCAGCAAGATGAGGTCAGGGGGTATCTTTTGCATGCCACCTGGGCCTGGGGCTGGATAAACCAAATTTAAACAATGCATTTGTTTCTCAACAAAACCCCAGGCAAGATGCTCAAAATCACACAGTCACAAGCAGAGAGGCCAGAAACTACTTTCCAGCAGCAGGGAGCAGCACTGAAACAGCAAAGAGAGTAAGGGGCCATTTTAAAAAAGAGTAGCCATGACCAGCAGATCCACAAATTCACAAAATGGCCTCTCTACTCATGCTTGGGAGGGGAGAAAGAAAGCAGCAATACATCATGCAAACACAGAGCAAGCAAAACAAACCATCTTAAGGCAACAATTTTATGTGCAGTCCTTAGCACACCATAAAAGCAGCAGCAAGGATTTCCACTTGTCCCCCAAAACATGCTACACAGCTCTGTTGCAATGTAAGAGGCAGCTGAGCTGCTGCAACAAAACAGGGAGCATTCATGCAAGGACTAGCCATTAGTGAAAAAGCCTGCCACAACATCCCACCAAACTGCAAAGGAAGAAGCCATTTTAAAATGCAAGGAACATTCCAGCAAAGATTGAATTGGAAACCCTTCCATCCAAGCCCTGCCCCCTAGGTCCCCCACCCGAAAAACAGAAAGCAGACAATTTACATGTAAAACAGCCAAGAAAGGGACCAATTTTAACCAAGAGTAGCCATGGCCAGTGGGGGGCCCCAGAAAATGGCCACGGTCTTTGCACACGGGCAGTGGCATTGCAACTCCAGGCGCATTTGGGCAGTATCGGTTTCCTTGATCCATTTCAAACTGGGTTCCGCCCCAGCTACGGTACTGAGACATTGGTGGCCTTGGTGGATGATCTCCACTGGGAGATGGATGCAGGATGTTTAACCTTCTTGATCCTGCTAGATCTCTTGGCCGCATTTGATACCGTGGACCATGGGCTGCTGTTGAGATGGCTGCGAGACTTAGGGGGTCTGGACGGGACTGTCCTTGGATGATTCCACTCATTCCTCTCGGGTAGAAGCCAGCGGGTGGTGCTGGGGGCTGAAACATCTAGCCCCCGGGCCTTGACCTGTGGCGTTCTGCAGGGTTCTGTCTCCACTGTTCAATATGTATATGCAGCCCCTGGGGGAGATCGTGAGAGGGTTCGGGGTGCGATGTACCAATATGCTGATGATACTCAGCTGTACCTCTCATTTTCAACTGACCCAGGTCCTGCTGTCTCTTTACTCTCCCAATGTTTGGAGGCTGTGGTGGATTAGATGCGGCAGAGTAGACTGAAGCTCAATCCCGATAAGACGGAGGTGATGGTGGTGGGAAGGGCGGGGGAGGTGCTGGCCCCCCTGATGGGGGGGTTCGTCTGTCTGTTACTCTTCAGGTTCGGAGTCTGGGGGTGGTTTTGGATTCGGGCCTCCGTCTGGATCGGCAGGTGGAAGCGGTGGCTAAAGCCGTCTTTCGCCAGCTGTATCTGGTACGGGGGCTTCGACCTTACCTCTCCGGGCCTGATCTGGCCACTCTCATCCATGCCTTCATCACCTTGAGGCTAGACTACTGTAACGCGCTCTACGTGGGGCTTCCCTTGTTTCTGGTTTGGAGGCTGCAGCTGGTGCAGAATGCAGCGGCCCGTCTCCTGATGGGACGGTGTGAGCACATAACACCGGTGCTCCGCGCTCTACACTGGCTGCCTATAGCGTACTGAGCCAGATTCAAGGTATTAGTATTGATTTACAAAGCCCTGCACGGTCTGGGCCCCTCATATCTCGGGGACCGTCTCGCCCTCTGCGCCTCAGAGCGATCCCTTCGGTCCACCGGGGGCGCCTTTCTGGAGGTGCCCCGTGTAAGACGGGGGGCCACAATGGAGAGGGTGTTCTCGGTGGCCAGGCCGCGGTTATGGAACTCCTTCCCAAAGGAGGCTTACCTGACCCCGGGCCTGTTGGCCTTTCGACGTGTCTGTAAGACCTGGCTGTTTGCCCAGGCCTTCGGAGGGGAGGGTGGAGGGGTGGGTTAATTTTTGTGTGGGGTGTTTTAAATCTGTTTTAACGATATTGTAGATTTTTTTATGTTTAAAAATTGCTTTGTTTTATGTTGGAAGCTGCCCCGAGATGCCGTAGGCATTGGGGGGGCATATAAATATAATGAAATAAATAAATAATAAATAAATAAATGTTTGGGGGAGGAGGGGGGAAACCAGCAGTGCACCGGCAAACACACAACAAGCAAAAGAAAACCACTGAAACCATATCTTAAGCCAACCATTCGGCACACCACAAAAGCAGCAGCGAGGAGTTCCACTTGTACCCCAAAACATGGTTCACTTCACATCTCTTTTGCACCCCCTACCCCAGTTTCTCCCAGTGCACCGCCTCCCCATCCAGATTCCCCGAGTCCCCCACCCCATTCCCCAGTGCATCCCAGTCCACACCCCTCCCCCATTCTGCACTGTCTCCCAATGCACCCCCATTCCTCCAGCCCCATTCCCCACCCAAACTCGCAGAGTCCCCCCACTCCATCCCAGCCCCATTCTCCGATGGCATTTTCCTCAGTGTTTCCCACTCACCGGCCTCCCCAAGCAATTTATTTACTCACCACCATTTCAAGTAAGGCAGCAGGATGGTGCACCGTTCACTTCCTGAGCACTAGCAGCAGCAAAACCGATGAGAAGTAGTCTGTTGGGACCAAATCTGATCCACTAAGGAGGCAGCCAAGTCTCAGCAGCAGAGAGAAAGTTAGTCCCAACCAGCCAGGACAGTCTCTCTACAAAATGGCTGCAGCTCAGCAGTGCATGAAAACAGCCCTTGTGCTCACTGGCTGTGCATGCGTGCCAGGTCCTGCCTGAGTGCTGCCTACCTCTCAAGTCCACTCCCGATTTAAGTGAGCCCATAGGGCTCTATTAATGCCTTCCCCCTAGTGGATACTAATGGGAACTTCAGTTTCCCATTACGTGCATTTGGACGGTTCCCCCCAGCCGCCCAAAGTGCGTTCCAGCTATTTTTTTCCCTTATGGGACTCCTTGCTGCTTCCCTCACAGCCAGGCCCCGCCTCGATTGCAGCTAGCCTGCAATGCTGGGCCTGGCCATAAAACACATGCAGTTTCAAAGAGCAGGGCCCCCTCCACCCTGAAATTGAGCAGCGGCTGCTTTTGAGGGCCCCAACAAGACCTCTGTGACCTCCAAAGGATCAGAAATTGCTTCAGTCCGGCACGGCTGGACACAACAGCATAGCAATGAGCGAGGTAAGCAGAGGGGGGCACAGGAGGGGCAGTGACCCTGACGCCCTCGAGTGCGCACCGTGACTCCTCATAGAAGAGGGCACAGTATTTCCTGTCTCAAGCTCAGGGGGATACAGGTCTTTTCCACGCTATCCTCAGTGCTTTGTTTTTACACCCATGGAGATGGAAATTAAGAAATCCTGCTGTTATTCTCACCTTGTTTTTCTCTCCCTATAATTGCTCTTGCATGGTCTATTCCTTTTTTCCTCCAAGGTCTCACTTTACTAGATTTTCTTTTGTCTTAGAGAAGTGGCAGGACAGCCTTTCCTCCTCCCCATGTTATGTCCCTCAGAACAGTTGGGGAGTGGAGGCAGGGAGCCTCAGACTTTAACTAAGCTGCCTGCCTGCTGTTCAGCCTCAGTGATTTTGCTGGCTGTGTTGTCTGCTCTCTGATCCTGGTTTTAGCAAGTTTTGTGCTCTCTCGTCCTCACTACTTCATGATACATGTGGAGACCTAGAAACAAGGAAAAGGGGCTTTCTGATTTGCAGGGCTCATGGAAGGGAGGGGATGGCATTGGGAAAAAACTGTCAACAAGAATCCTAACCACCCATGTCTCTCTTAGGACTTGTTCACATTAGCATTTATTTTTAGAGGCAGCTACCTCCTAACCACCTTTGGGCATTTTCACACAAGACATTCTCCACCCACTCTACATGTTTCAAGGCTTCAGTGTTGCCATATGGGAGCCCTGTAACATGTATAGTGAGTGGGAGGTGGGTGGGGAGTGTCTGGTGTGAAAATGCCCTTTGTCTTGATATTGTTCACAGTGAGGATATAAAGAAGAAAGGAAGTTACATTGGGAAGGGACACTCATGTGGACTGTTTAGAGGAAGTTCCCTTTGTTTACCTTTTTTTATGAAGTCATCTGCTAGCCTAGTGAAACTCAGTATTTCCTCAATTAATAAGAATACTTTTATTTCTATAGTGCTCCCCTGCCTTTAATGGCACTCCGAGTGCTTTACCATCATAAAAATATAAAAACAATACAAAAGATAAATCAATTGAAAACAATTTAAAAGGGGAAGGTAAAGAGGGAGGATACGCTACATTAAGGGGATGGGGAACCTGTAGCAGATCTTAAAAGTACCTCGAGAATAAATGAGTTTTCAGGTGCTTTTTAAAGGTAAGGAGGGAGGAAATAAGGCCCTTTTCACACAAGACACTCTCCATCCACCACAAATGTTATAAGGCACCCATAGGGCAACACTGCAGCCCTGCAACATGTATAGTGGGTGGGAAGTGGGTGGAGAGTGTCTTGTGTGAAAAGGGCCTAAGACTGACATCCAGAGAGAACGAGTTCTACACTGAGGGGCCTGCCACAGCAAAGGCCCACTCACTTGCCGACTTAAGATGCAATGGCAGGATCCCCAAACAGCAAGTTGTTTCTGAGTGCAGATACCCATCAGTGTGAGGCTCCAGGGGCAGGTCTTGAATATAGCCAGGGCCTATATCATGCAGGGCCCTGAAGACCAGCAACACAATCAGTGCTTCATTCTCTTCACTGGCTGCCGATAGTCTTCCGGGCCCAATTCAAGGTGGTGGTTCTGACCTTTAAAGCCCTGAACGGCCTGGGCCCCACTTATCTGCAGGACCGCCTCACCCCACGAATCCTGGATTGGCCTCTGGGGTTGGCCGGAGGTGCCCTCCTTGAAGTCCCCCAGGTATCGACTATGAGGAGGGTGTTTTCAGTGGCCGCACCGTGGCTGTGGAACTCCCTCCAGTTGGAGGTCCACCTGGCCTTAGACCTCCCCTCTTAGACCTGGCTGTTCCACCAGGCCTTTGATGAAGGAGATGGGTGATGGGAGGGGAGGCTGGGTTAGGGGTTTTTCTGTCTGGGTTATTTTAATGTTTTATATTTGGGGATTTTATGTGTTATTATGATGCTGTTAGCTGCCCCAAGATGCGTAAGCAGGAGAGGGTGGCATAAAAATGTGAAGAATAAATAAATAAATAAATCTTAAACTCAATTTGTTGCTCTACAGGTAGCTAATATAGAGAATACAAGAAGGAAGTGCTGCCACATTCTGAATAAGCTGCAAGTGATGGATAAGCACTGCTGGCAGCCTGCATAAGAGAGAGTTACAAAAAATCAAACCTCATGGTCATGAGGGCATGGGTTACTGTGGCCAGGTCAGCACGGGAGCATAAGGGCATAACTTGTGCAAATTCCATAGCTGAAAGAAACCTCTCTGAACCACATCCAGCACCTGAGTTTTCATGACAAAAGCATGGTCAAAAATGACACCCAGGTTCTTTACCTGGGCCACTGTCTCGCAAGTATTTTTCGTTTAGATTCATTTCAGTGATAACTCCAGCAATGGGTGCCAAAAAGCTGTTTTATTAAATATAATAAAGCATAAAGATAAAAACAATAACCCCAATGAATACAGAAAGTAAAAGATACTTCTCACACATCCCTATATGCACGATGGGGAACTCCTACACCGGCTGCGAGATGAACCCCAAGCGGGCCCCAGGTTCTGCTGCACCCCTCCACACGTGTGCAAAGTAGCCAGCAACGAAGTTTCAAGATGGAAACCTGGCTGCTGGGTCTTATAAGATTCTGATGTACACACTCACTCTACAAATCCTGCACATGTGTGACCAATTCTAGCTAGTGGAACTGTATCTTTCCTTAGCCGGAGTCATTCTCAGCTTCCCAATTAGCCTTTCTCTGAGTACTGATAAGCACTTCTCATAACATTCGTTACTTGGCCTTGACGTTCTAAACAAGTTACCCTGGGATACAGGAATGTGGCCAAAGAGGGTTACATAAGATACATCCATTGTATGAAATGAGTTCCCAGTTCTCAACTTTTACATTACATATATGTTTTTACATATTTATTAAACAAGATGGATTCTACAGCATATGCAAGCTGAATTAAGATATGTGTCCACTATCTGGCTCAGCTGGTGTACAAAGGTCTTCTCGCAATCTTTTCACTACACCCACTACCTACCTGGACCCCATCCACATGCAGGGGCCCAAGAGAGGCAATAGCATCCTCATATCAGCTGCCCCTCTTCCCCAGATTGAGCATGGGGTAGCTCAATGCATCCAGCCAGCTATATCATTCAAGCATTCCTCTGAGGCTAAGATGGCAGGACTCATGGGGCAAGAGATATACAGTTGTGTATAATCAGCATACTAAAGATACTAAATCCTGTGCTTGGTCATATAACATCCCTGAGGGGTTGTATGTATACATGCGTCCATCACACAACTCTGCCTCCCTTTTGTTGATAAGTTCTCTGAGGATAGGTCCATTCATGGTTATTAGCCAAATAGGTTGTGGGACATAACCTCTGGCTGTTGGGAGATGGGAAAGAATAGCAGGGAATGGATCACTCTGTTGGGTGACCTGTTGGGTATTTCTCCAAAGTGACCAAGAATAGCCACTGTCAGGGACAGGACACTGGTCTTGATGGACCATTGGGCTAATTCAGTATGGCAATTCTTACGTTCTTATGGTGTAGGTACAGTGGATCCTGCTTAATGTCAGGGTACTGGACTAGATGACTCTTTGAACCAAGATGCACTTTCCACTGTCTCCAGGGATGCGGGTGGTGATGGCTGTGTGGCAGCTAGCCACACCCGATTCCTGTAGGAGCGTGGGAGAGTAGTTCGGTGTGGGGTCCACGACAGTTAACAGGGTGCTCCACAATGTGTGCAACCTTATAGTGGAACTCCTCATGGAGCGGGTGATACAACTACGGGACCCGGATGTGGTGATCAGGGGATTCGAAGCTATGGGCTTCCCTCACTGCATAGGGGCGACTGACAGTACACATATCTCCATATTCCAGCCCCCTAATGCCAAGACCGACTATCTGAATAGGAAGCAGGCTTTCTCAGTGAACCTCCAGGCTGTCATGGACCATAGATGCCTCTTCAACGATGTTTACACGGGCCTCTCTGGGAGGAGCCATGATGCCCGGATCCTGCGCTCATCCCCCTTCTTTGCAAGGATGTTTGATGGGGAGATCGCACCCAACATGTTCTGCATCATTGAGGGTGTTTCCATGGCTCCTGTCATTATCGGGGACCCCGCATACCCGCTAACCCCATGGCTCATGCAGTCCTATCCTGTTCCCCGCATCCCCCAGCAGGTGTTCTTCAACGAGTGCCTGGCATCGGTGAGGTGTGTTGTGGAGCAGACCTTTGGCCAGCTCAAGATGAGGTGGCGCCTCCTGCTAAACAGGAGTCAGTTTGACTTGCAGCACACCCCCATCCTTGTACTTGCGGCCTGTGTTCTTCACAATATATGTGAGACCAATGGGGCAGCCTTGGACAACCCACCTCCAGCACACAGAGCCGATCCCATGCCCCTGTACCAGCATGTCGGGAGGGGGGGGGCTTCAGGAGGATATTGGAGAACAGACAGGTTCCTACCAGACGCATTGCTGCCATGCAGGCAGCAAACTGACTCTAGGTTATAGGACCCCCCCCCCCGCTCCGCAGTGCCATTGCTTTTTTGACCTGTGCACAATAAAGCTATCGTACCACCCTTGCTAATGACTTTTCCCTCCTTGCTTTATATCACTTGTCACTCAGTGTGGTGGCTGTCAATGGCAGGGCGACTTTCTCAAGCTGTACCTACCGCCATGGCCTTAGGGACCATTGCAGATCCTACAGAGCATTACCACAGGGGTTCTCTTTGTAGCATAGCTTTTTTGCCAGGCATGCACCATTTGGGTGCAGCACCAGGGAGGGCCAACCCCGCAACATGTGTATGTCTCTTCCCCCCCTCGGTTGTCCCCCTGTAATGACAAAGCGGTCACATGGTATGTAGTGCTCAGAAACATTTATTGGGGGATATTTACAGGGGTTGGAGTTATTTTTTCCAGGGTCTCCTGTGTCCCCTTCTCGCTGCACCACCAGGGTTCTGCTCTCCGTGGCCCGTCTCAGCCGCAGTCCTCCTTGGACGCCGGCTGGCCGGCCCTGGGACTTCAGCTTCCACCGGCTGCTCCACTGACAGTAGGGCATCTGCAACCTGTGAAAGGGTTATATAGTGGTGTGGTTAGCTGTCCTCCCTTAGTCGTGTGTGCTTGCTGGTGGCCCAGTGCATGGCTGACCCGTGTCCTTCACAACATGCTGTGCTCCCTTGCAAACCCTCCCCTTGGCCCACGGCCTCATGGTCAGCCCCCTCCCCTGTTACAGGTAGCTCACCGCACGGGCTCTTACCTGCTCCTGTGGGACAGCCAGGCCTGGTGGTGGGGTTGCTAGGGATGCAGGGTTATTGTCGGTGGGATTGTGGCCCGGGTGCGGATGGTGTTGAGGGCTGCTCAAGGGGAACCGGGAGGGGCGGGACCCATCTGGGAGGGGCTCCTTGGTGTTGTAAAAGGCCCATGGGGAAGAGGGCACCCCTGTGGGCAAGGCCAGGGTAGGGCACCTGCTGGGGAAACCATGGTTGGCAGAAGACCTGGGGAGGGGGCACCTGTTGGAGGGTGCCTTGCTGTTCTAGAGGGCCCATATCATGCTGGGGTTGCTGCCTCAGGGTCTCCAGTGTGGCATCTATGTGCCTGAAGGACCTTTCAGCAGTTTGTTCCAGCATGACATGGGCCTTCTCCCTCTCCAGGTGCTGCTCGCGGAGGAGGTCAGCAGCCTGGCGCCTGTCCCACAGGTGCTCAGTGTAGGACCGGGTGAGGATGGCAGTTATTATTGCCCGGTCCTTTCCCCCTCCCACTGCAGTACCTCCCTGGTTCTTGCTTGTTCAGCGAGCTGGGCTTCTGCCAACCTTCTGGTTTTCGCAAGCACCTCCCTCCCTAGAGCCTCCCTCCTCCGCCCGTTGTGAGCCCTGTCTCTTATACACATCTAGATGTGTATAAGAGACCACTGCAGTACCTCCCTGGTTCTTGCTTGTTCAGCGAGCTGGGCTTCTGCCAACCTTCTGGTTTTCGCAAGCACCTCCCTCCCTAGAGCCTCCCTCCTCCGCCCGTTGTGAGCCCACCTCTCCCGATTCCTCTCTGCACTGCTGGTGACTGCAACTCGTGCTGGAACTGGAGGTTCATCTATGTACAGGAGAGATGGTATCGATTAGCTGGGCTACACTTACCTTCCCCAGTGTCTATTCCTGGCCCGTGCCTATGTGCATGAACCCCCTCCTTTCCTTGCTGGCCCATCAGCCATCCCATGCGTGTCCTTGTCTGTTCAGGGCCTGGGGGGCGCGGTTGTACCCCCAGTGTGACCCCAGTGTGACCCTGGCATCTCCCACCACCGTTGCATTGTCGGTTTTGACCTACCATCGGTATCCTGGTTGCAGGGCCGTGGGATGGCCTCTGGCTCCTCCACTTCCTCCTCCAGGGCCACAACCTCCTCCCGCACCTCCATGTCCTCTTGGGCTGTTTGCGGGAGCAACAGTTGGTCAGTTCACCTACTCGTCCCTGTTGGGACCCGGGCTGCCATGGGCTGGGCCCCCCCTTACCTTCGGTATACCTCATAGCTGGATCATATTTCTCCGCCTCCTGGGGGGCATCCCTGGGGTTGGGCCTCTCTGCATGTGGCCCCTGTCCCTGTGGGGTCTGCCCATGTGGGTTCCAGGGGCACAAGTGGAGGGTGATGTTCCCACTCTCCGCCTCCAGGGATGCCTCCTCTACCTCTAGGATGGGGTTGTCACCTCCTGCCTGGTCACGCCAGGGGCCAAGGGCTTCCCCTGTGCTGTGGGATCAGGCAGGGAGGTGTTGTCTGTGCTCTCTTTCTGCCCCTGGCAAAGGCAGTGCCATGGATACTGGAGGCCACGATGTCTCCATCCATGCAGAGGAATCGATCCAGCTCCTCCTGGAACTCCTGTGTGCACATCGCATGGCCAGACCTGAGATTGTTGTCCTTGATATGTTTATATCTGGACCTCAGATCCTTTGCCAGCTGCATGCGCTGGATTACATCCCTGTTGTACCCCAACCGCTGCATCTCCTGGGCAATGCTTTCGTAGACCAACCTTGTGGTCTTATAGTTCCGCATCAGGTCGTGGTGGATGTGCTGGACGTTCTCCGCCCCCCAAATGCGAATGAATGCCCAGGTCTTCATGCTGGACCAGGGCTCCCCTTTTAGGGGACCGTGTGTGGGGGCATGACCAGCTGTGTGGCGTAGGGCCCACCCGGTGACTGTTGTGACAATGGAGCATGATGTGTCCTGTGGGAGGGAATGCATTTGGGTGAACGGTTGTGCCGCTGCTCCTCAGTGGCTTCTTGGGGTGTTGGCTGCCCCCCCCTTCCCCCCCCGCGTATTCCCCGTTATACCTGATTGCCACGGAGCCCCTCCTTGGCTGTCTCCCTGATGGTGCTTTGCTCCTGGGTGTGGTCGCTGTCCTGTGGGGATCGGGGTACTGTCAGCTGTGAGACCAGGTTTCCCTCATTGTTTCCATGGCCCTTCTGGCTGTCCTCCCCCCTCTCCTGTCCAGGTGGGTTCCCCTCTCACCTACCTCGATCTCACCGGTGCTCTCCTCCCTGGGCTGCGTGGTCACGGCTTGGGGTGGGGATGCAGGTGGAGCCAGAGCTGTGTTGTGCCCTCTGTCCTGGGGGGAGGGGACGGTCAGGTGCTTTCCTTTCTCCTCCCCCTCCCCCTTGGGTGCCCGGGGTCCCTCAGCTTACCTTGCCTCATCCCGCGCGTGTCATCGTGCTGGCTTCCTTGGTTTTGTCCGTGGCTTTTCTGCCTGACATATTGGGAGCCAGCACACCTATATCCTGTTCTGTTTCTCCTTTAAGGGCTCCTGGCTGGGCATGGGGCGTCTCTTCCAGTGGGTGTTTCTGCTTATGGGCTCCTGCGGGGCCTCTCTAGCCATGTCTCTGTGGTTTTGGCGGACCCTTCCCATGGGTGTTTATGTTTTGTCGTTTATACGAACGTTTCGGTGTTGGACACCCATCTCCACCCACGGGGTTTTCCAGCTTCCTCCCGGCTGTTCCGTGGATGTTGGTGGGTGTGGGTGGGTGGGTCGAGAGCGCGCACCCACATACTCGTGGACGGTTACATGGACTCTCCCCCACCTATCCGATGTGTGTGTGTGTGTGTGCCATCTGTGTAAAAATGGCCTATGAGGCTAGCTTTTTTTTAAAAAAAAAAAAGTCTTAAAAAAACTAAAGGATTCCCATAGCCATACAACAGCCTCTTTCATAAACCAGACAAACTCTTGTGCTGCTACTCTTTATGCCCAAGCTCTCACAGCACTTCCCTCAACTGCTTGGCCTCCACACACTTCCATGTCAAGTGAGCTTTACAGTTTTTTACACAGCTTTCCTTCTGACCAAAAAGTTTCCCTCCCCTCTCCAGCCATTTCTCCTCCTCTGTGGCTTCTCTCTCTGACAGATGAGACAGTGTGTGGATTTTCTCAAAGCAAGTGTTAGGCAAGAGCCTAACAGAGAGGCTGGTCTGATTAATTTTTTTAAATTACAGAGTCTATAAGAGTCATCAACAATTAAGGATCCATTAAAGAGTCGGAGGACAATAAAGAGTCCCTTAACTACAGAAGGGGAGGGGCTGCTTTCAGCTTGTCTGGTTTGACTTTTCAGGCTAGAGAATTTAATTCATTGTCCCATTGATGGGTTGCAAATTGCTCTTTTTATCACCCTTCCCTTCAACTGCAAGACAAACAACAAACCAGGAAAAATCCCTGCAAATCAGGACACTTGAGAGGTATTAAGTCCTCCTGCTACCAACTCCTATCTGGCCCATGGAGCTTGTACTAGTAGCCCACAAGAGGGAGGAGGCTCCCCACCCCTGCAGTAAACTGATGGTCTTGTCACTGGAATCTGGGGGTTTTACTGTGAAGTCTGAATGCAGCTATCATGCCTAGTGTCTTATTAATGCCTTGGGGTTTTGTGACAGTTAAATAGTGGGAAATAAAAGAGCATTTGGTGTAATGGGAAAAAGTAATGTCTATCCAGGGCTTTGCCAAATACTATTTTAGCACAAAAGAAATTCTGTGTGCACTGACTTTTCCCACTTCGCCAAATAAACCTATATTCCTATTTGGTGGAGTCTGAAATATTAATAGGCAATCAGGATTTCCACTTCCTGAGGTCAGACTGATTTTAGCACCCAGTAGCTGTAAGAAAAGACATACCTGTGAATAATTCATTATGCAAAGAGAAAGGACAGTCACTGGTGACCTGACACTGCTAATTGGCAGTGAGGAGAAATTCTAATTGTTTATAAATTAGTTAGATCTGCTCCAGCATACACGTGTCACTTCAGAGGTGAGACACACTGGAAGGTAAGGCCCATACCTGCACAGGTCCTAAAAAGGCATATTAATACTACTTTTTGTATTTTGAAGTAGGAGATGTCACCTAATTATTATAGGAAAAGGGACTTTTTCCCTGCCAAGAATGTGAATATTACTAGACTCCGTGAAAAATAATTGATTCAGCAAACAACAAATTAAAAAAAGCACCTATGATCCTTGTGACCACGTATGTTTGGAAAGTGTTTGTGCTAGAAAATAATTGATCATCAGGACAGGAAATCACAAGTGTAACAAAACTCACTCCTGAACCAGCATTTTAGCCATAAAATCAACATAGAAGTTGCCTGACCTGCAGCCAGAGACAAGTAAAAAACCCAAACAGGATAACTGCCTTAATAGCAATCTACTGCTGAATAAAACAAAATCCTCTGTTCTCCTCCAGAACTGATCAACACTGCAGCAACGTTTGGTGGCTTAGTAACACAGGAAAAAACTATGGACTCAGCCCCTTCAGAGAAACAGTCAGAAGGTTAAATGAAAGTCAAGTAGTGATGATTATTACAAATGCAATAGCACCAGAGGCTCCCTTCAGAACTACTTTGCGCTAGGTCCTCTGAAACACAGAAAGACATGGGCTCAGAGCACTGAGTAACATGGATGATTGTGCCTGCAACATCAACATAGGAAGTTGCAAGCAGACCAAACATCTGCTTTGACTTACACCAGAGACCACACAAGCCTGTGGCACAAAAAATAAATTCCCCTTTGCCCTTCACACCCCTAGAACAGAATCCAGCCCCAAACGTAAAACATTTAATACCAGAGATTTTCTTTGGAACTGCATACCTCCTTTTATTAGTAATCCTTCAGAACTCTTTCTGCACTGTCCTGAATCTGGTGAGTAAATTGCACAAGCATGCTATTTAATTGATTCATCATTTCATATACATACCATTACTTCTATAACATCAGCTCTTTGGTGGCGGGTTTATAGCCTGTGCATGTCACTGCTCAGATAAAAATAACATCAAGGAAACAGGCTGATGAAGAAATGTAGCATTTGCAGTTTAAAGCCCTGATTCTGCAAGCTGCTTTGCATGGGCTGTCAATTGTGCCCACACAGGTGCCCTTTGCAATCTTCCTACTTAGAGCATGATGAACACAGAAGGTGGTACAAGCATAGGGGGGCTATATTGAATTGCTTTTCTGTACTTTCGTTAGGCTGAGGTATTTTTATGTATGTTCTAGTTGTGTCAAGGACATAAATTAGCTTAGAGGTAGGTATCCTATGGTGAAGCAGCAAGCACTATTGCCAGAGACCCATGTTCATTGATTTTTCCCTAATGGTGGCAATGGGGAAAACACAGAAAACGCTGGTCCTGAACTATGGGTCATGCTTACAAAATAGGGTTGCCACCTATGCAAGTTTTCAAGGCACACTTATGAAAAATACATGTTGCAGGGCCTGTATTTTTTATAAGTATTCCTTGAAAACTTGCATAGGTGGCAACCCTACTACAAAAGCAGATGGCTCTGTAGCACATTGTCCCGGTAGCAATGAACTGTAGAACATCAGTATCCACATGTTGCTCCAGTGCTTAAAGCACAGCATTCCAACCTTCTCCTCACTCCTTCCCCCTTCCTCTCTCTCTTTCTCTGGGATTTTCCATTGACTAAGATCCTTTTCACACAAGCCGTGGTGGGTGGGTGGAGATGGGGGTGCGCTCATGGGAACGGTCGCACACCCACCTCTACCCACTGCCGGCGCACACTCATTCCCCCACCCACCGCAGCCTGTGTGAAAAGGGCCTTAGTCAATGGAAAATCCCAAAGAAAGAGAGAGAGGCACAGTAAAGACAGAGCCTAACCTCTAGTCAGTCAGATAAGGCTGTCAGACCATGTAACAGCAGAGGTTGGGGAGGTGGGGAGGTAGAGAGTTGAGACGAGAGAGATATTTGTTATTGTTAACACAGACACTAATGGACAAAACATTAAGGCCAGCATCAGAGATAATGCAGGGCACTTTGTTATGAGGAATTATGTTTAATAACGAGAATACTGCTAAGAAAATTGGAAATAAACAGTCTCAAGGAAATATTAGGTGTCGTCTTTATTTAAGATTCCCTGCTCATTTTGATTAACATAGTGCAAGTACTCAAACAGGAAAAAAAATTAATGTAATATCACGTCACATTATTCTGGGAACCCAGGAAATTTAGAGAAGTCCATGACAGAGTTGCAAAGGGAAGACAGCGATCTGTTGAGTACTGTTAAATAATCAGCTGCTTCCTGCAGAATTACTTAGTGATGTAATTGCTAGTTCCATTAATATCTTGTCTGATATAATAGGTATTTACAGACAGTCTGATGTGCTGAACCAGCTGCAGCAAAATGTGGCAATACTAATGGGGAAATAATGGCTGCTTCTCTGTTCATTCACGGTTGACAATTGTGTTTACTTAAGGGGATTCTTTTTAAAAAAATGTCTGTGTGTCTTTTGCCACCTTTCTTTGACAATCTATTTCTCTTAGCAGCTATGTCAGATGAGAGAGAAGAAATTAACCAGGCACATCTTGCATATTAGCTAAAACCATTAAACTAGTTTGGGGCAAATTATAGCACAATGCAAAGCCTCCCACCAGGGAAATTCCTCCCAATGGTGGACATGTAGAGGCCTCAATACTAGCCCCTCCTAAAATTTGTAGAAAGACTGATGTCCAGATTTTCCACAAGTGAAGTTATATGGATGTGCTCTAGTGGAGAGGTTCCAAAACTGTGGGCTGGGCCTCCAAGGTCCAGGTGGGGAGCAGTTGTAGTCTGTAGACTCATTTGGCATATTGTAAGTGGAATCCACCTAAGTCAAACATGAATAGTTAGAATTTCCTTTTAAGTTAAACTGCTCTTTCCCCTATAAGTAAATTATATGTGCTACATTTTGCAAGGAATAACTCCTTCTTCTCTATACCAATTTCCTGATACTTAGAAGTTGCTTCTCGGAAAGTCCTATTAAGAGTTAAGAGTCTGTAAAGTGGCAGTTAACACATTTACATTTTGCCCTGCATACCGCAGCTTAATGACACAAATCCAGCCTTCAGGTCTGAACCACTGGTGGAAGGACAGGCACTGGGCCCGCCTCCAGGAGCAGTTTGAGTGGTCGGATTGAGAAGGTGAGCGAGGAGATGGGTGAGATGTGGACATGGACGTAAAGCAGCCTGTCCCAGTCCATTCCGCTCCTGAGCTCCCTGCTCGAGCTTGTTGCTGTCGTGACTGCACACACTGTTGCTCAGGAGCAGGTATTATTTCCTTACCCTACCCCCCATTGGCTGTTCACATCCCCATATGTGGAACCTGACTACTGACCCTAATGCCCCCCACATTCCACCCCCCACCCCCAGGGAAAGCACCCAAGCCCTCTCTGCACTGTGATAATGCCAGAGAAGAGTTCCTAAGACAGGCACGCGTTTCCCCCTCCCGCCAAACGTTTCCGCACGCCTCCCGCAAACACTCTTCCACAGCCAGATCTGTGGTAGGAGGATCAGGAAAACATCCACTACCCAAGCGAGCACGCTTAGCTGCTCCCAAAAGGAGCAGGTGCAAAAAGAAATAGAACAGTTCTTTAATTTTTCAGAATCCATGCTAGGCTTAGCTGGATGCTGCCTGTGAGCAACTATGGGTCAATATTGGGTCATGTGTACTTACAGGACTGGCTGCGTGCCAAGCGTGAGCTGCTATTCAGTACAGGCTGGCTATTGGTTGAAAATGATTTTGTAAGCTTATGCTGTGTGTGTGTGTGTTTCTGTTGCTGCACCGGCACTGGCAATCCAGGTGGCTATTAAACTGCATAGACATTTCTGTCACAAGCACATCAGTACACACACCAACTCATCTAAAAATGTTACAGATGTTAGCACTAGATGTTAGCATGGGATTTTAAAACTGGAATGGGAAACCACTGAATGTTAAGAAATGGCCAGACGGAGGAATCTGCTAGGCAGCGAAGGTCACTGCAGAGCTGCCCATTGGTTAAAAGTTACTCTTATAATTTCTTATCTTTTGAAAGTAACCGTTTTTGCTTACAACAAGCATGAGGGATCATAACACCATAGAAATCTATTGCTGTGGGTTGTTTGCCTGGAAAAGTCCATGGCTTTGGCTTTTGTCTGTGCGTGCTGTGGCTGCCTGGGGTATGGGACCGAGGCAGCCTATGCACATGCACACAATGGGGTTCTGCGTATGCATGATGGAGTGCAGACATTGTGCAACTCTGCTGCAATTCCAAGCTCAGCAGAGTGAAAGAGTGGGAACCCTGGATGAGATTGTACTTTTCTGGATCTCTGTGCACTGCCAGAAGTAGGGCAGTCACTAACAGAGGCTGGACCTTCTCTGCTGTTTTTTCTCATCACTCTCCTGATGACAATGAGAGGATTCCTGTGGGGTCACCGGAAATGCCTCGATCATATGGCAGAGATTAATCTCTTTGAAGACACAAGTGACTCAGGGTACAGGGAGAAGTGCAGAGTGCCCTCGTGAGCGGAGATGTTTTCCGCCCCAATGGTATGGTAATGTGGAAGTTGCTAGAGAGTGGGTACAAGAAGCGCATGCTTGACTGGGGGTTTTATGTGAACTGAAAGGGATTTCCAACACCACGGCAGGAAAGACCTCAACAAAACTGGGTGCTGCTACCTGCCAGTACATTGCTGAGACCTGTGGATGCGAGAAACCTGATAACAACAACATGCAAAGTTTGAGTGCTTTTGATTTCAAATTTTACCATTTTCACTTTCAGCACTCAATAATGTGTGCAATTTGCTCAATAAACTCAACATTATGTGCATAGCAAAAGGTTATTTCTGGCAGGTATAAATCCAGGTATGAACCTCGGTGAGTGGGTGAGGATAGCAGGTGCCGGAACACCTCCAAGGGTGGTTTTACACCAGTGCCACTGTGTGTGTGTGTGTGTGGGGGGGGCGTGGCTGGTGCATTGGACAGGTGTGGGGGTGGTGTGCGTGGGGGTGCTTCACATGAGTGGCCCTATGCATGGCTGCCCCATCCATGCAATGTCCGCTCCATCTACACATGGAGCACTCTGGATTTTCCCTGAGTACCCAGTGTGTGGATGGGGTGGGCAGTGTGTGGGTCACGGGAGCGCACCCTCTCCTACACTGAATTTACCTGAGTGCTCCCCTGCGTGGACAGCAGGTGTTCTTTTCCATCCCAGGGGCCGCTTTGACAATTATTACAAGCTCCCAGGGTCACACTGAAGGTGACAGCAAGCATGATTAATGAGTGCACTCAGGAAGAGGAGGGTCCAGATCATAGATCTGTACTCTATACTTGTGTGCAGGCTCTTGTCTCTATTCCCTTACTTGAGTTCAGTTTTTCATTGCTACATGGTAGGAACTGGACCCAGAGACCAGATCCGGGAACTGGAAAGGGGTCAAATTACAGAGCAGCAGGAACTACTTTATAACTAAGGTCAGCTTGCATCCTTCACTTTAATGCACAAACATTCTATTGCTTATAAAACTGGCACCATTTACCCTATTAGTTTGTAATTTGGCAGAGAGGAATGCCTGGGAGAGGGGTACAACCTATCCAAATTTCATGAAAATTGGACAAAGAAGTTGCAGTGGTTTGAAAATCGGAGTTAAAATTGTTTTCCCTGCCTGTTTCAGATGCTTTTTGTATTGGTTTGAAAGTGTACTTTAAGAACATTTTGTGAGGTGTAGTGGTGCTAGGAAATTCAAGGGTGCCTTCTGGTGTTTGCCTTTTTTATTTTTCAAAATCCCTCTGGTAGTTTTAAATTTAGAAGCTTTTGAATTTCCCATATTAGTCAATGGAGAGTTCATAGTGTCATGCATGCGCGGCAGAAGTGTCTTCCGCTACTCTTCCCCATCTGATCCATCGCCGCCACGTGTTCTGGTTAGCTCCCTGGGGGTTAGTTAGTTGGGGGGGTGCTTGAAGGGTGCTGGGGAGTTGGTGTGGAGGGGGTCACTTGGTGTGGTGGGGGGCTAGGGAGCTGCATTGGGGGGGGGGCGGGGGGGGTCACTTTGTAACTAGGTAGAATCCCTGCAGGTAAATAGCTTTTTAAGGATGTGTATCTCCACCCATGTCCCCAAATGACTCCTCCACCTTGGCTGCCTGCACTACCTATGTCCCCAAATGACACCCCCCTACACACACCTTCCTCCTTGAACCCCTCATGGTCCCTTGTAGCTCCCTACCCCTGTTTAGGGTAAGCCCCTCTGTGTGGGCATAGTCCCTCCTCAGGGCAGATGCCAGGTAACTCTCAGGTATGTCTACTCAGTTTCTTTAGCAGGTCTCACTGCTCATAGTGTCTGTGGGTCCGACACTGTCCCTCCTGCAGAAGGGACTCTCCGGAGTGCTGAGAAGGTTGTGAGCAGAGTGAGTTGCCAGAGACTGCTGAGGAGACAGGAGGTGGGAGGTGCTCCAAAAAAACCCGCCTTAACTTCTGTGCCATGTAACCAGTAAAGACACTGTACAGTCTTGCATATTGTGCCGACTTACAATTTAGGCTCCATGCACCCACACTTTGCCTTGGTCTTTCAGCCCCAAAGTTGTTTTTTTTTAGTATTATATACTTTTTTGAGTATATAATAAAAACTAGCTGCACCCCTGGGCTTGAGGTTCCTCACTCCTGGTTTATAGCTTTCATAAAGATTCTTAGAAGCATTTTACATTTTCTTTACTTGTTTTTAATATTGGGAATCATATAGTACTAAAGCCAGGTCCATTTCTTTGAGGTCTGCTTAAGTTGAAGTTCTGATAAGTCTAATTTTTTAGAGGACTCATTAAATTAAATTTAAGCAGACTCCACTGTACCTTTTATCTTTGTTACTGTCTGGGATTATGGGATTATATTTAAATCTCCTAGTGTGCCCAATACAGGGAAACTTTTGGAGGCCACTGAGATGAGGCAGGTGCGGGACCATACTCTGTAAGTATAAATTGATGGCTCTGTGCATAAAGTCCTGAAAGTCAGTCTCTTTCAAAAACATGCATGGGCTGCTGCTGGAGTGCATATGAGTACACAATGCTGCTGTTTTTGCCACAGTCCTGAAATTACTTATTCCAAAGGAGCCCCTAGAGCAAGTGATTTCAGCATTGTAGCCACAGGCAGCTCTGACTGGAGAGGCCAATTTTCCATGTAATTAAAGAATTTGGCCTAGATTTTTCCCCCTGCATTCTCTCTTTTCACACTTACCTTATAGCTACATTAGATTTAGGCCAATTCTTCCAAGCAAGCAAGTAATTTAGCAGGTGTACCTCATCAAATGTAATTTCCTCTTCATTTGCCTTGCTTCATTAGTCTCTTCCTCCTTTTCTAAAAATAAAGCATTGCAAATTGTGATTTTTTTTTCATTTAAAAAACAAGAATATAACAGACAGTATTTTAATAATGCAGTACTTCACAAAATTTGCAATGCTAGCAATCTACATTTGATTCACACAAGTTGTTAAAATATTTCTTCTGGTCTAATAAAATTCTGAGCATCGTTCCAAATTGGGATGGTGGGACAGTTGTTAGAAATCCCTGGACAAAAAGATAGATAAGACATCCAACTTTACCTCTCCTTTTCAGCTGACTCAGGTCTGGCTGTTTCTGTGCTTACCCGGTGTCTGATGGCTGTAGGGGACAGGATGAGGGTGAGCTGTTTGAAACTGAATCCTGACAAGACGGAGGTGATGCTGGTGGGTAGGGCCGATGGGGTGGAGGCTGCCATCATTGATGGGGTCTGCCCCCCGCTGGTTCTTCAAGTTTGGAGCCTAGGGGTGCTCCTTGACCCACAGCTCCGCCTGGATGCCCAGGTGACGGCTGTGGCAAAGGGAGCATTTTGCCAATTACACCTGGTGCAATGACTTTGGACGTATGTCTCAGATTCCGACCTGGCTGCCATCATTCATGCTTTCACCACTTCAAGACCGGACTACTGCAACATACTTTATGTGGGGCTACCCTTGGTGATGGTTTGGAAGCTGCAGCTAGTGCAGAATGCGGTGGCCTGTCTCCTTATGGGGATGGGCCGCGGCAAGCAAATTACACTAGTGCTCCGGTCTCTGTACTGCCTGCCTATAGTCTTCCGAGTCGAATTCAAGTTGTTGGTTTTGACCTGTAAAGCCCTTTACAGCCTGGGCCCCGCATATCTGTGGGGCTGCCTCACCCCCCCCCCCCCCCCCCCGGTCCAGGATCATCTCCTGAGGTCGGACAGGAGCACCTGCCTCAGAGACCCCCACGTATCTCGGGTGATGATGATCAGAGTGTTCTCGGTGGCCACACCGTGGCTGTGGAACATCCTCCTGATGGAGGCCTGTCTGGCCCCGGACCTCCCCTCTTTCCGTAGACAATGTAAGACCTGGCCGTTCTGCCGGGTTTTTGGCGAGGGAGATGGGGTTGGGTGTGTGTGTGTGTATTTTTTTCTCTACAGTGGGATATTTCATTGATTTGATTTTTATGATGTTTATTTTTGTGTTTTTATGTGTTTTTAAATATGTTGTGGGCTGCCCGAAGCTGCAGTAGCAGGAGGGGGCAGCCTATACAATTGAGGAATAAATAAATAAGATTAACATTGGACAGTTCATATTTCCAGTGTCTATAAATATGTTGCATGCCTGCAAAGATTTACACACCATCTTAAATTTATACACTGTGACTGGGTCTGGCTGACACTGCCCAAATAAAGTCAGTGCCATTCACAGTGCATAAAGATAAGTAACCACATAGATTTTGCGGGATTGGAGTCTTAAATTCATATTTCATACTAACATGTTACAAACATATTCCTAAATTGTTCCATTTCACAACACCTGCAAATTGATTAAATGAATGACCATCCTTCTCTGTAAACCAACTCCTTATTGTATGTATATACATGAGCACATGAGTGTGTATGCATGTTCAGTCTACAGAACAGATGGAGACTGAGGTATGTAATAAAATACATGCATAAACTGCTGATGTTGCTCTGTTTAAAGCTAACACATTGATTAGCATACTCAGTGCCCTTGAAGGCAGATAACTAGCTGATGCCGCTGGTATGTCTCATGGTAGCTTAAAAGCAACAGATAATAACCCTTATGTACTTGCATTTGCAACCCACAGTAACCAATTGGAACAGGCAGGGTAAAAATTAGAGATGTGCATGGGGGAGGGTAAATTTTGTGTCTCATCAAGTTTTTTACTTTTGTGGGGGTTTTGGTCTTTTTGTGTTTCATAGAAATTTACTGCAGAATATAACACACTTTACACATTAAATGATAAATAATATGTAATGAATGGTATAGAACATGTAAATAAGTGTTTTAAATAAAGAGCTTTTCATTGGCAAATGCAGTTTCCTATTAATGACAACTCTGAATTTGTACTTTCTGTGCTGTGTAATAAAGTGTCTGCATGGTAAATAACAGGGATGACCCTGTGCTCTGGAAGTAAGCAGAGGGAGCTATCACTCCTCTAGCATTGAACATGGGATTGGAAGGAGAGAAAATGATCCCTGTTCTTCCTTCAGTCTGACCTCAGGGCAAGAAGCATGAATGTGCTCACCTTGGAATGACTTTCTTGAATCAATGCTTTTCTCTTCCTGTTACTGGAGGGGGGTGGATAAGGAGGAACACAAGGCTCTCACTCGCTCTGATCACCCCCACCCGAATTTTGATAACTAAGGTCACTTTCAGACCTTCCCCCCCACCGGCCCGCCCATATTCTGGCTGTGGGAGGGAATGCGCAGCCAGGATATGTGTGGGGTGCCACCGGTCTGAAAGCCCCTCTGCACAGCTTTGCTGGCAAACACCCGTAGAGATACAGAGCAAAATTTCCTGCTCTGTATCTCTGCGGGTGTTTGCCTGCAAAACTGTGCGGGGGGGCGGGGCGGGCTTTCAGACCAGCAGCATCCTGCACATAGCCTGCCTGCGCATTCCCTTCCAGAGCCAGAATATGTGCGGGCAGGAAGGGAAGGTCTGAAAGCGGCCCAAGAGTTTACTGCATTTGTTTATAAAAAACTGATATAAATTGTGAACATTAAAGTTATCTTAACTGCATCATTTGGAAAGCTTGAACATGGACTTAACAAGTGCTATAATCCTTGCACAAAGTCTTTCACTGAAGATTATTAATAAACAACCACATTTTTGTACATTCCAGAACAGCACTATGTAACAAAATATCCCATACTACTGCATCATTAAAGCTGATGAGAACTTTGCCCATGAGTGCAAGATCCAGCCCATAGCAAATAGTCATGTGTTTCTATTACCCTCATTCATCTTTCTCCATTGACTGTCTAAGTTCATAAAATACACTCTTGGGGCAAGAAATGTTTCTTACTTTGTTTGGTCCAATTCTCAGTGCGTTGTACAGGTGCAAGTCCCAGTCATTTCCATTATCGGGCTTGCATCAGTGTGGTTTTTGAGCACAAGTCTGTTTCTATTGTGCCTAGCACAATGAGCCTCCAATCCTGATTGAGGGCATGTTAGCAGAAATTAACAAAACTAATGCAGATTTTACTGCATATGTGTATTTTTATGAGTATTGGGAACCACTGTGCTCAATGTAGAATTTGGGATTATGGAAGCTGAGTCTTGTCCTGTTTATTGGGATCACTTTCAATCAATATCTTCAACCGATGCAGAGGATTTGCTTGGGGTAATGCAGGTGACCAGTTGTAAATTAGATACTTGCCTGTCCTGGCTGGTGAAAGCCAGCTGGGAGATGCTGGGGCCGTTGCTGGCTGGGGTTGTCAACGCCTCTCTTCAGGAGGGAAGGATGCTGGACATTCTTAAAAATGCAGTAGTCTGACCTTTGCTTAAGAAGCCATCTCTGGATGCTGACTTCCTGGCCAGCTATTGCCCTGTCTCTAACCTTCCCTTTTTAGGGAAGGTTATTGAACAGGTGGTTGCCTGCCAGTTCCAGGCTCATCTTGATGCTATTGGATTCCTGGACCCATTTCAGTCAGGCTTTCATCTTGAGTATGGCACAGAGACAACGCTTGTGGTCTTGGTCGATGATATGCACCTGGAGATGGATAAGGGGAATTGTACCCTGCTGATCTTGTTAGATCTTTCAGTGGCCTTTGAGACAGTTAATCATGAGGTGGTGTTGACACATCTGTGGGATCTGGCAGGGATGTACGGGACTGCTCTTGAGTGGTTCCATTTGTTCCTGTTGGGATGGTGATGGGCAACTGCTCATCGTCCCCCACCCCCGGTGACCTCCCCTGTGGGGTACATAGGGTTCCATCTTGTCTCCCTTCTTATTCAACATGTATCTGAGGCCACTGGGCGAGATTATTTGGAGGTTTGGAGTGAAGTGTCACCAGTATGCTGATGATACCCAACTCCACCTCTCTTTTCATCTGACCCAGGTCCTGCAGTCTCGGTGCTTACCTGATGTCTGGCGGCTGTTGGAGACTGGATGAGGATGAGCTGACTGATGTTGAACTGAAGTGATTATGGTTGGCTGCTCGTGTGACTTAGGGGGAATTGGGACTCCTATTATTGATGGGGTCTGGCCCCCTTTGTTCACTCAGATCCGCAGCGTTGGAGTGTTTCTGGACCCCTTGCTGTGCCTGGATCTTCAGGTTGCGGCAGTGGCCAGGAGCGCTTTTCACTAACTCCATTTGGTGAAGAGGCCGCAGCCTTTTCTTTCTGATTCAGACTTGGCCACTGTCATTCAGGCTTTCATCATTTTGAGGCTAGATTATGGCAATGTGCTCTACATGGGGCTGCCCTTGATGACTGTTTGGAAGCTGCAGCTGGTGCTGATTGTGGTGACCCAGCTCCTTTCAGGCATGGGTTTCCAGGAGCACATTACACCAATGCTCCAGTCTGCACTGGCTACTGCTAGCTTTCCGGACACAATTCAAAGTGCTGTTTTTTACCTTTAAAGCCCTAAACGGCCTGGGCCTCACTTATCTGAAAGACCGCCTGTCCTACTATGCTCCATCACTGCTCCAGTGGTCGGCCAGGAATGCTCTCCTGTGGGTTCCACCTGTTACTCTTGTCTGCACGATGGGGGTTTGCAGGGGGACATTCTCAGCTGCTGTCCCAATACTGTGGAACCCCCTCCACCTGGAGGCCTGTTTGAGTCCGAGCCTGGGTGTTTTTTGGAGGCGGTGTAAAACATTTCTTTTTAGTAAAGCATTTGGTGGGTGAGAATAGGGATTAGGTGGGAGGTACTGTTGGGTTGGGGTGGGTGTTTTTGTCCAGTTGTATTTTAGTGTTTTAATTGTATGAGCTGCCCAGAGCCTTCAGGGAACAGTGGAGTAAAAATGCTAATACATTATTTAATTTATTTATTTATTTAACACGAGGGCTCATATATGTGCACTCTGGGTGTCACTGCCCCTCCCCTGATAAGACAAGGATGACATCTACACTATAGTAAACATTGTATATATGCCAAAGCTGATTCTTCATCTTGCATGCTCCATCAAAGCTTTTAAATCAACAAAACTTATATTTAAAAGCATCTGGATTCAAGGGCATGAGAGAAATTAATATTACCAGAAATGTGATTTTAATTGTTCATCATTGTTGTGTGTTTTAAAAAGCATTTTTACTTTGTTGATTTCCTGCCTTCCCACTACATGAAGCAGTTCTTTGTAAATTAAAAGCAACAGGACATGTGGGAACACACTTAGCAATAACCATAAGCCACTACTAGTGTCCCATAATACCCAGTAGTGCCCATGGTGAGGGTAAGGTGATCCTGCACCATGCTGGGAGGAATCTGAGAGCAATGCTGCCTTCCACAGTCACAACTCTTCAGAATGCAACAAGCTCTCCCGCTCCATGTGAGGCAAACTCTGTTGACTGGTGCGTTGGAGGAATGAAGCCTTGTTGCTTGTTTTGGGTATGTTGCAAACTCCAGGTATGCAAGTTAGGAGTAGAGCTGAAACGAATACTCATTGCAAATACAAAATCAAATGAATTTGGTGTATCCATATCCATTTAAATGAAGCAATGAGGAGTGCAATAAGGCTACTGCAATTTACACAGATCAATTATTTTTCTTGCCAAGGTATCATGTACATTTTTAAAAAGCAGTCTTGTAATTTTTCTCTTTCTCATCTCTTTAGTTCAAATTCCTGGAATACCTGGTACACCCCTTAAATTGTTGGCAATGTCACTGGTTCTAGGGGCTGTCCCCACTCTGACTGTTGACAGAAGCAGCACTGTCCCCAGTGAAGCACACAGCATTCTGGTTTTCTCTTGTTGCTATTTGATCACAGATACAGTCATAGAATCTTAGCTTTGGAAGGTTCCTCAGAGGTCATCTAGTCCAACCCCCTGTTCAGTGCAGAGAAGCATCCCACAATACCCTTTTGACAATTACAACCTTTTCACAAAACATAGTTTTGTGTGCTTATTGGGTGTCTTCATACAGACAGCTGCCTTGCCTCACACCCGGGTGGATCGTCTGTTTAAAGGCAGCCTGCCAGATGTGCAGGCGGAGCAGAGGTGGAGCAGGCTGTCCCTGTTGTGGGGCTGCCCTGCCGGTGGTGCTCTAGAATATCCAGGAGCAAACAAGAACAAATCTTTGCCATCCTCTCTGTGACAGCCCTTCAGGTAGTGGAAGACGGCTATCATGTGTCCTCTCAATTTTCTCTTCTCTAGGCTAAACATAACCAGCTCCTTCAACCTTTCCTCATAGGACTTGGTTTCCAGACCGCTGGCCATCTTTGTCCTGCTCCTCTGAACCTGTTTGTCGATGTCCATCTTAAAGTGCGGTGTCCAGAACTGGACACAGTACTCCAGATGAGGTCTGATCAGAGCAGAATAGAGTGGGATTATTACTTCTCATGACTTGGAAACAATGCTTCTATTAATACAGCCTAAAACTGCATTAGCAACTAGCACTCTGCAGTCTCTTTCTTCAAAAACCAGTCATCACCAAAACTCCAGAAGTGCAGGAGTAATCTGCTGTCCTTTCAGTGACTTTGCTACCAAAAAGGAAGGGTAACAGTTGTTCTAACAGGTTTTGCTCAAGTGTGACTTTCAAGCAATCACATCTTTTTTTCTCTCAACTGCAGACAAATTGTCATAATCAACGTTCTTGCCAATAGCTATTTTTTTCTTGGCTTCATGAGAATAGGTTTTCTTTAAAAATAGAATAAAAATGCACTGCACAGTGAAACTGGCTTGTGAGAATTCTTTAAAACATCACCAGTTTCTCATGCCCACAGTACCTAATTTGTAAAAAATAAAAATGAATTGCTGGAGCTCGCCTGTCCCAGAAGCCATGTCCCCTGAACCAGAGCTTGTCGGAGCAGAGAAATGAACACTATTCTGCAGTTGCCAACCCAACCACTGGACGAACCTGCCTCTCGACAGCTGAATATAAAACAGGAGTGTGTGTGTTTTAATCTATATGATAACTACTGCAAAGGGCAGGAAAGTCATTAATGAAAGCCAGATAAACTATCCATGTTTTTTCATGGCTTTTATTTCCTGTCCTGAAGTGGTCAGTTCCTACAGGGAACATTTCCTGGGGACTCAGCCCCCCTGCCCCCACCCCCGGTCAGGACTGGGCCCTGACAAGACCCCCTCGGCACCAATTAAACCCTGCCTGCTCACCTTTACCAACAGCTATACATCATTACATTTTAATGTAAAGATGTTATTTTATACTCTGCTTGAATAACAAATTTTGAAGAAATGTGGTCAGTATTTTCCAGTACCTAATTAACCATTTTAAGAACATGATTTTGACGTGTTTATTTCAACAGTAGGTGCCTCATCTTTAGAGACTACACCAATTAGCGTCTTGACAGTACAGTACTCAGAAAATACTTAGGTAGTTTAGTTTGAAGTATCACACTTGGGTTAGATAAAGGCTAAGGCACTTAAATCACTCACACACCCAGTATATGATACAAAGGGGAGCAAAAATCTCAGGTGGCTACTTAAAGGACTCTATGGACAATCCTCTGACAAAGTCAATGGCAAATGCCCATTAAAGTCAATGGGTATTTCGTGAATGAGTGGAGGAGTGTGCCCACAGTGTCTTGAGTCTTAGTTCAAGGTATGGAGCAATTTAGGCTGCAATGCTGAATGCACTTGCATTTATAAGAGTTGAGGATCAGAGCATTAGTGTACTAGCTCATTTCCACAAGACATATATTTTTACTGTAGTATTTGATTTGAATATATCTGCTTTCTTCTCCTAAGCGACGAGAACTGGAAGAACACAACTGAGATTCTCATGCAGTGTAATTCACCATGGTTTTATGAAGCTTATGGAACTGCACCAATGTATACCAGCTGAGGGTTTGGCTCACCATATTTCCCTGTTTCTGAGCAGATTTCTCTTAAAACATTGCTTTGCGCTGTATTCAAATTCTAGTTAGTAACATCAAAATCAGCCTCCATGGATATAATAAAGCTCTCTGCTGTCAAAGGAGATATGTAAACTGTGTGGCTGAGAAGACCCCTTGGCCCGCCTAGCTAGGCGGCCACCAGGGGAAATTGGCGCGCTCCTGAGGACGGAGCAAGGTCGGTCGTGGCTGCACTCCCCGCTTGCAGCTGAATAGCTGCGGGCGGGAGCGTTGCCGGGCAGAACTGACGGGCCGCGGCGGGAAAAACGGCAGCCTGGCTGAGGTTGACCAGCAACAGGGGGCTTAGCCAATGGTCGGGCACGGTCTGGAGAGCCCCATCTCCTTTGCCTGTGGGGAATCACCCGCCCGCTGGCCAGACCGGCATTCCGCCGGTGTGCATCTCAGAGCTAGCCGCAGATCAGTGCAGCTCTGAGATGGGGAAAGTTAAGGTCAAGCGGGGAAAGAAGAAGGCCGGAGAGGCAGCGCGCGCGCCCGAAGTGACGGGCCAGCGGACAGAGGACTCCAGGGCAGACGGGTCAGTGCTCAGAGCCATGCAGGCCAGGCTAGCTGGCTGCGAGGCGCTCATGCAGAGCATGGCTGGTGCCCAGCGGAGGGGATCCCTTCCGACGGTACAAGGTGGGCCGGCAGGTCTGTGGGAAGGGGCTGGGCCCAGTGCCGTCTTGGGGCTAGAGGGAGCGGGAGGCCCATATAACCTGCCTCAAGGGGTCTTACAATTTATGGGACCCGGGCAGTTTATTCGGGAGCAACCCCCCTGGCAAGGGCAACCCCTCCCCCAGGAGCGCCCCCTTTCTCAGCAGCTGGTCCCCGGGCAGGCCATCCAGAGGCAACCTCTCTTCTCGGGGGCATTCCAGCAAGTAGGGCCCGGGCAGGTGGGGCCTAGTGGAGCAAGGCAGCCCGGCTTTGGTGGCATGCCAGGGTCAAGCAGCATTGGGGACTTACAACCCCTGCTGAGTGGACTAGGAGCACATGAGGCATGGCAGGATGGAGCAGGATTGGCACCGCCATCTGGGGCATGGAGTTTACCCCCAGGTGGTAGTGAATCACAACTGGCGGGAGGAGCTAACTTAGCCACACGTGAATGTGGGGCTAGCTTGAGCAGGGATCCCCAAGCAGCCATATCCCGCTTGGATGTGGGGGGTACGGTGATGCTCGGGGAGGGGCTCGGGGATAGTGAGCTTCAGGAGGCGGCAGGGCGTCTCCCTGAGTCGCAGCCAGGCTTAGTTACGGATGGGGGGTCGGGTGATTTGGCCCCCGCACCTCAGGAGGGGACTGGGGAGGGCGATGACCCGCAGCAGTCTGCAGGTAGTCGGAGAACAAGGGCAGGGCGTATAGTGGCCATCCCGGCACGTTACAGGGAGGTAAACCTGGGAGAGGTGAGTGCGTCCTATGGTGGGGATGGCCTTCAGCTGGGGGGGGGGGACCCCCTTTTCCCGGTGCAGACGCAACAAGGGGTCATAAGTGCAGTACGTCCAGGCGACACGCAACAAGTTGGGGGTCAGGCCTTCCCCCCGCTGCCATCCCTGCATGCAGCTGGGGGGGCTGGGGGTTTGCCCCTGTGTTTCGACAGGTCAGAACGTCAGAACTGTGCAGGACCTGGGGTTGAGGAAGCGCTCCAGAGGATAGCTGCCCTGGAGCAGGGCCTGCTCGCAATGGCGCAGGGTTATCAACCGGCCCCGATGTCACAGCGTGGGCAACTGCAGGATGCCAATCAGCAGCCACGTGTGGGGCAACAGATGCAGCCGTATCCGTATCTGGAAGGTAGGAGTGAAGGGGAAAGGGCGGTCAGCATGGCGGGCTGCCAGCAGATAGGGTACAATTTTGGGGCAACGTGGGGGCCGCAGCAGGTGGGGTTCAGGGACCCGCGGTGTTCTATTAACACGCCAGTAGTAGGAACCGCTGCACAGAGCACAGGGGTGCTTGAACAGACATCGGGTGCCAGGATTGATTACCCTTTCGGCTATCACTGGGGGCCGTCGGGGGTGGCAGCATGATCTTCGGGGCAGTTCCCGATGACATATGGCCAGGCACAGGTTGGTCAACCCGGCGGCATTCTTGGCAACGGGACTGTGGGAGCAGCACAACAGGCTGCGAGTGGCCTAGGACGCGGGGCGGGGGTATTGGAGTCCCCGCGCTTGTGGTGGAATGGGGCTTGGACACCAGCCCCTGCTTTGCTTGGGGCCCCCACTCAGCCCGCAGGGGGGTTAGGCCAGTATGGTGCGCAGGCACTCCAGGTATGGGGTCACCCTTCAACTGGGGGGAATTTAGCTCTCGGGATGGGGAGACCACCGCAACCCCTTGGGGGGGGTATGCTGACTTGGGTGCCCCACTTGGGGCGCATCTTAACCAACAAACGCGTGAATAAATTTGGAGAGGTGAGTATGTGGACATTTTCACGCTGTTATTCTCTGAGCCTCTCACAGACCCCAATGACAAAGAAAAGGATAAGGATAAAGAGCGCTTTAAGCGCCCGAAAGTTGACCGTAACTGGGCCAACTGGACACTGGCGTGGGCCGTGTACCAGGGAGTCGTGGTGCAGGCATACCCGGACAGGGCATACGCGATGATGAAGTATGCAGACCTCATCCGTCGGGCATATGATACCGGCCCGTCCGGGGCATGGCTGCGTTACGACGAGGCCTTTAGGCATAGGGCTTCATATACGCCAGGCCTCAGGTGGGACATGCATGCAACCGATCTGTGGCTGGATAGCATGTGTGGCAATGCGAGTGGGCCTCGGACGGATTGTGGTCACGTGTTGACACGGGGAGGGGTAGCCCCGTCGAATGAGCCATTTCGGAGGGAGGGCCGGAAGGCCCAGAACTTCGGAACTGCCCTGTGTTATGAATTTGCCCGTTCCGGTCGTTGTAACCGCAGTGAATGCAGATACAAGCATGCGTGTTCCATCTGCGGTGGGAGTCACCCAACAGCGGCCTGTGCGAGGGGAAGGCAGACAGGATTTAGGGGGCGCAGTAACACACCTGGAACAGGTAGAGGGGGACAAGGAGGTCAATCTGGGGGGAATACTGGAAAGGGCCCCAACCCCAGTTAGGGCTGATGAATTAGAAAGGGTCTTAAAGGAACATCCTGACAGGAGCGAGGTGGTGTACATAGTTCGAGGTTTTAAAGAAGGTTTTAGAATTCCGGCTCAGGACGTTAGGCCAGGGAAGTCCCCCCCATCAAATCTGAAGTCATTGAAGGGCATGGAGCATGTAGTTAGGGCAAAGATCAACAAAGAGGTAGAAGAAGGTAGGGTAGTAGGTCCATTTGCAACACCCCCGATACCGAACCTAGTGCTTTCCCCATTAGGGATAGTCCCTAAGAAAGCCCCTGGGGAATACAGAATGATACACCACTTATCCTATCCCAGAGGGCGGTCGGTTAATGACGCTATTCCAAGGGAGCTCACATCGGTTCATTACGTTCCATTTGACGTGGCGGTTAAAGCAGTGAAGAGAGCTGGCAGGTATGCTCTGCTGGCCAAATGTGACATCAAATCGGCTTTTCGCCTGTTGCCCGTGCACCCGGATAGTTTCCACCTCCTGGGCTTTCATTTTCAGGGCCAATTTTACATTGATCGGGCAATGCCCATGGGGTGTGCTATTTCATGTTCCGCCTTTGAGCGATTTAGTTCACTGGTGGAATGGGTGGTCGGGCGGCAGGCGAGGGGCGGGGAGGTCAAAAAATATCTCGATGATTTCCTTTTTATTGGCCGTTCCGGCACGCGGGAGTGTGTTGAACTGATGCAGACCTTCCAGAGTGTGGCTGAGAGGTTAGGGATTCCCCTTGCCCCGGAGAAGACAGAAGGGCCCGACACGGTGATTACATACTTGGGTATTCAGTTGGACACGGTCGAATGTGTGTCCCGACTCCCAAAGGATAAGGTTCAAGTGCTGAGACAGAAAGTAACCGCATGTCTGGCAGCACCAAAGATCACGGTCAGGGAATTGCAGTCCTTGGTGGGAAGTCTGAATTTTGCCTGTAGGGTGATAGCTCCGGGTAGGGCATTCTTGTTTCGACTTTATGTCAAACTTCGGGGCAATCTGTTGCCTCATTATCACATCCGGGTGACACGCGAAATGAGGGATGACCTTAGTGTATGGGACACCTTCTTGGCAGAGTACAATGGGGTGAGTTTTTGGAGGGAGGATTTGTTGATGGAGGCTGAACTACAAGTTCACTCTGACGCCGCTGGGGGGTTAGGTTTTGGTGTATACTTTCGACGGCGGTGGTGTGCTGCCCCATGGCCAGAGGAGTGGCAGGCACTAGGGATAACTAGGGACCTTACCTTTCTAGAGCTGTTCCCCATTGTGGTGGCGGTCCGGATCTGGGCGGAGGAATTGGCGAATCACTCCATATTGTTCTGGTGCGACAATATGGCCGTGGTCCACATAATAAACTCACTTTCATCGAAATCTCAGAGGGTCATGAAGCTAGTTAGGGCATTTGTTTTGACATGTTTGCGGTATAATATATTATTTACTGCTAAACATGTCCCTGGTGTGAACAACAGTGCAGCCGATGCCCTTTCTCGCTTCCAGATGGAGCGTTTTCGCTCCTTGGTTCCGGGAGCCAGACGGACAGCGGACCCCTTCCCCACGGAATTGTGGAGCCTTGGATCCTAGAGTTATACGGCATTGTGCGGGGATCCATAGCAACGAGAACTCGGGTTGCTTACGACCGATCCTTCCAGGAATTTCAAAACTTTAGGGCAAGCCAAGGGTGGGCAATGTCCTTCCCGATTCCGGAAGGGCAAATGCTGCGGTTTGCAATGCAACTGCGGTGGGGGGGGCAGCAGTGAGTACCATTGCAGGCAAGTTAGCGGCATTGAGCTTTGTGAGTAGGATGGCTGGGTACCCCCCGCCAGATAGAGGTTTCTTCGCCCGTAGAATGTTGGAAAGCTGGTCCCGTGAAGGACAACGAGTAAGTGATCCTAGGGTTCCCATCACACCCAACTTGCTGGTTCGGATATGCGAAGCTCTGCCCCGAATATGCTTTGACTCATTCGAGGTTGCTCTGTTTGCTACAGCATTTAAGTTAGCTTTCTTTGGAGCATTTCGGGTGAGTGAGCTAGTGGCGGAAACAGCAAGGGACAATTCCAATCGGGCCATAGCGGTTGACGACATCAAGGTGGATCCGCAGGGATTGTACATCTGGTTGAGGTATTCTAAAACGGATCAGAAAGGTAGGGGTCAGGTAGTGACACTCGCCAGGGCGGGATGGCCGGTTTTGTGCCCCGTATTGGCAATGGAGCAGTACCTTCGTGTCCGCCCACCAATCAGGGGTGGGGTGTTCCGCCATGCGAACACGTCCCCCCTCACAAGGCACCAGTTTACTGCGGTGCTTCGGCGGGCATTGGCTAGCATTGGTCTCCCTGCGCAAGAGTTTGGTTCGCATTCGTTTAGGATAGGGGCAGCATCAGTTGCAGCTGCAGTTGGCATGCCCGCAGAGGGTATCAGGGCGGTGGGAAGATGGAGATCCCGCGCCTACAAAAGGTACATTAGGAATTTAACCCAATAACTTTTCTTTACATGCCAGGGCCCGCAAGATTTTCAGGTAGATGTATGATCTGGATCGTAGGGCACAGTTTGGTGCGATGGGCGTCGAAAGCGGCTGGGCAATCGTCGTGGGGTACAAAATTGGGTCTATCGGCATGTGCGATCATACGATGGATCGGCCTCAGCGGCATGAGATGGCGTCAGCTGCTTCCAGTGCTGAATCGTGAGGCTAGGGGATCCCCGCCTGGGGTTGTGGTAATTCACCTGGGCGAGAACGACTTGCCGCAAACAACAGGGGTTGGGCTCACGGTCCAGGTAAAAGGGGACCTGGTGGAGGTAGAGAGAATGTTTCCTGGAGTGGTGTTAGTTTGGACAGAATTAGTTGGAAGGATAAAATGGAGGGGTGCGGTCAGTCAGAGGAAAGTGGACCGCACTAGACGTAAAGTGAACAGAGAAGTGGGTAAATGGGTTAGAGAGAGAGGGGGTCTAACGATTGCCCATGTGGGAATTACGTTTAGATCACCTGAGTTGTATCGCCCGGACGGAGTCCACTTATCCCCGGAGGGGAATGACTGTTATTTGGCTGCGTTGAAAGCCTGTTTGGTTCAGTTATTGGAGGTATGAGTCAGGTTAGGGGTGGGGGACGGGCCAGTCCTCCGTATGGTGGCTGGCCCTTGGTGGCAGGGGTCCAGTGCGGTACATAGAGTTGGGTTAAGAATAAATTGGGTTTAGAAGTCATCTCTATAAGAGATGGGGAGGAAGGAGCAGGTGCACAGGCATGGCACGGCCAGCACCAGGCTAACCTAACAGGGGAAGGGTAATTAGCACACAGTTGGCAGGGGCAGGCACGGTCCCCCAACCGGCAGCACCAATCCCTTACCTAGGTTTCGAGGGACACGGCCTCCCTCCTACCCTCTCGTGCCTCAGCAAATAGCGGACGCGCGAGGGAACGGGAAGGGAGGAGTCAAGATGGCATTGGGGTGCACCTCCAGGCCATATGCTAGTGTCCATTATGTTAAGTTGGTTAGTTATAGTACCGGCAATGAACCTGAATTGCCAGAAGGGCAATTACCCCCACTAGGCTGATTCATACATTCCAATTTGAATAAAGAGTGCGGCCATTTAAATCCAATACAGTTATCCTTGTCTCATTCCGATGCGCCGTCAAATTCTGGATCAGACTTTCACCCTGATATAAAAAGCTTAAAACCCAAATTATAGGCATCTCAAAACACAAGAATTCAAAAGGCAGCCACTCCTTTTCCTAAAATGTCCCTCTCATCATATTTTCTGTTTTCATCACTGTAAGAAACAGTTATCGACAATGACCCTTTTTAATGCTGGTCATTAAAGTCTACTTTCTATTTATTTTATTTTATTTTTATTTTCATAGATTTTTACCCTGCCCCTCCTGCCATGCAGCTTTCTAAAATGTACAGAGCATTTTATAGTTCCAGCTTAGCAGACTGGACTCTACCTTTCTGTTGGTAGGAGCAGTGAAGCATACAGACGTCAGATGAGGGAAGTAATGATAGCGCTCCCCTCAGAGTTCTCACACAAACTCAGAATAGGTAGATGTTTCTCCTAAAGTGATCGGATGTAAGGTTGATATTGAAATAACCATCAGTAGTTTTCACTGAAGGGGTTAGAGAGAAATACTCCTACGTGCTCTGCTCAAATCAGAGTTTCTAAAGGCTCAGACCAAAGGTACTAAATACTAGCTTGATCCTATGAATCACATGCTCACATTTTACCCTGGGCTAGGCTAATGTGTTTGGCACCTTGCAGAATGCAGACTCATGGATGCCAATGTGCTCAGCCACTTTTTAGGCACCTAAATTTGGCTCCGATTTTTTTCTTCCTCCAAACTGAAGATTTAAACCATAGTTTACACTGGGATGTCAACTACTGGAGTAAGATGGGTGTGTACTGGTGCAGATTGTGGTAAACAGGTGCAAACTATAGTCTACCCTAGTGCTTTAAGACCAGAAAAGTGACATTCGTGCTGCTCCACTGATGGCTGAGAACCCAGTGTAGAAAAAGCTCCAAGACATCCAGAAAGTGATGTGATCACAAATATGTACCAACAAGTCACAAATTAGTTCTGCTCAAACCCTGAGACTAGAGCTGAACTGGGGACTTAATTTAGTACACGTGGGTAATACCTGCATTTTTGAGTACCACAGCAAGTACCCAATGGGTTATCCAAGTACCAATCAGGTACCCAGAAACCCCCAAAGTTGGTGACTTTCGGTACTGGTTACCAATTGGTACATCGGGTCGGAAAACCGAACAATCGGGATGGAAATTAAAAAGAAATTGGGAGCAGAAGTTGATTTTCTGGGGTGGAAAATCAATAAATAGGTGTTGGAAGTTGATAAATCAATAAGGACATTCCAGGATTGGATGTTGTCAAGTTAATTCGGGTACCAGAAATTTGTCGGGTATACTTGTTTTTGCATTTCAACTCTACCTGAGACAAGACTGAACTCTTTGTCATCTATGCTGGTAGTGACCTGTGTGTCTTATTGGACACCAGGTGAAAACAAATGAGACTGGGCAAGCAGGATCAACTGACCACCCCGGGGACAGTCACTGCAGCTGCCACACTTTGGGCTGGCAGGGAGGGCAGCCCCCCCAGGGAATCCATGTTGGGGGCTGGGGACTGTTGTCACAAGTCCCTTCATGTCATGGGGCACTCAAGGAGCCATCCACACGGGGCAGGACTTCTGGACCCCTGCTTTGCAGCAGGATCAGATCCCCTGGAGGAGCTGCTGCCAAACAGCTGCTGCCCCCCCCCCCCCAGGAGTGCATTCACCTGGACTGCCAAACAGCTGATGTAGGGGGACTAGAGGAGCATGCTCCTCCACCCCCACTCCTCAAATCAGCTGTTTGGCAGATGGAGTGAACATTGTCCTCCAGGCCTGATCCTTGGACATTGCCTCACAGCAGGGCCTAACATACAGGATGATGTACTTTAGCCCAGCTGTGAGATCCTTAGCCCATTCACGTTGCCAACCTTCTCTGGACAACGCATCCAGGGAAAGGTGGAAGTGGGCGAACATCTGGCAGCCACCGAACTGATGAGTAGTTGACTTGTGGGATACTGTATCCTTTGTTTTCACCCACTGTTTGAAATATGCTGGCTGGTTGCTCTAGGGCACAGGTAGATTTCTCTGCATGTGATGTCTGACAACCTTGACATTTTATACTACAGCAAAAAAAAAAAGAAGTGTCTACTCCAGTAGACCTTTCCAGGAAACCTTCAAGATCCATATAACAACTGAAACACTAATGTTTCAATTTGTTACTTAGCAGAAAGTGGCACTGGGCTGCAATATTTTCAAAAAATTTAACTGCAAAGGAAAAATGCATCCTCAAAAAGAGGATCAGCAGCATTTTAATGGTCTGATATCTACACATGTAATATTTGTAAAGAGTTACAGAATTACCTTTAATGGAAAAGTTCCAAATGGGGTTTACTGTGGTGCTGCATTTGGAGGATTGGAGTACAGCAGCCCGCAAAGCATGCCCGGGAACCCTCCTCACAACCTCTCTATGGCTCTGGTGACTCTGTGACAGGTGCTGACCTGCTGTTTGGCCTTGATCCACAACAGCTCACCTGCAGAACTCCATCACAGTTGTTTATAGGGTTTCTCCTTTGTTTGGCTTTTCTGGTGTCTAATAAGGGCAGATGTTAAAGTCCCCCCTCTCCCCTTTTGTGCTCATGGCCTAACACAGGCTAGAATGGAGAAGATAAAAAAGTTGTCTGAGAACAAACTTAAAAAGGAGAAAGAAATCACATACATATGCAGTATCCCCTTATTTAGAGAAGTCCTGATAGAATGGCTGGATTAAGCTTTAAGGCAGTCAAGTCCTCAGAACTATTTTTTTTAAAAAAATTGTGCTATTTATCTCCTCTCCTTTAGCTGAGATTCCCCCCTTTCCAGGGTCGTGGGTTTGGGACTTTTGTGAATCCAGGATCCCCTACAAATTTTCGCTCCACATTATTTTTTCTTTCTTTTTCTATACACACCACCCTCGCCTCCCGAAGGACTCGGCGGCAGTTCTGCGACTAACGCCATTATTGGGGGTCTAACCTTAGAGTTGGGGAAGCTCTGCAAGGCAGGTGACCGTCGGCGCGTTTGCAGGCTGGGTCTAGGGGACAGGGATCCTAATCTGAGCAATGCTAATGCCCTGCGAGCCGGTACCGGAGCAAAGCCCCCTCAGCTTCACAGGCGACAAAGCCATCCCGACCCACAAGGTCCTTGAAAAGAAAGAGGAGGATTTCCCACCCAGGGGGGCCTGGCTAGGGGCACATGGCAGGCGAGACTGGCCTTCTTGGCTGTAGCTTTAAGGCGCTGTCCCCGCCTTGTGGGGGCTCCGAGCACACTCCCCCCGCCCTCCCAGCCGGCAGCGTGCAACCAGAGGCTTCAAACGGCAGGTGCGGAGGAGACGCTCACACACTCAGGCGGCCAAGAGGGCGCACCGGCGGCGGGAGCAGCAGCAGCACCACCGAGGTGCTCACCGTGGCCGCCCAGTAGCTTAGCTGCTGCGGGAGGGAGCGGACCATGTCGGTGGCTACAGGCGGCAACGAGCCGGGTCCCGCTGGGGGAGGCGGGGGAAGCCGGGTTTTCTTCCAGAGCCCCCGCGGCGGTGGCGGTGGCTCTTCCCGGGAGGAGTCGGTGGCACCGGCGGCGGCCGTGGTGCAAGTTCAGCAGCAGCAGAGGCGCCATCAGCAGGGGAAAGTGACGGTGAAATACGATCGGAAGGAGCTGCGGAAAAGGCTGGTGCTGGAGGAGTGGATCGTGGAGCAGCTCGGGCAGCTCTACGGCTGCGAGGTACCTACCTGCCCTACCGGGAGCCCTTCTCACTCTTCTCCCAAATACCAGGGAAGATCCCCCCTCCCCCATATACGCGCACCGTATTCCCCCGCTGCCACACACAGTTGGTTCGCGGAGACGTTTGAGCAAATGTAGTAGTGACCATTCCCTCGCCTTTCTCAGTGTGTATGTGAATGCAGTGTCACGGCAACCGTTCTCATCAGAGAACAAACCCTTTCTGCTATAAAACTCTTGGGGTTTTGTTTTAGAATTGTCCCTTCCCTCAGCACAATTCTCTATTCAGTGTTCAGGTTCTTCCCTTTAAGGGTTGATTCATTCAGAAAAAAAACAAACCCACCCAGTAAAAGGAAAGCCACCTCCAAATGACATTCCCAGCTCTGATGTCTCTTGCTTCATCCCCCTCCCCTCCACACACTTGTTCTCCCTCTCACCCTCCATACACTTGCAAAGCAAGATCCATGTACCTTTCTGTTCCCTCTTGGTTTCCTCTGAAGGCTATTTTGCAGTGAGACCAATCACTGAAAAGATCTGTCAGAAGGGATTGTAAGCTTACCTACATGCAGCATTTTGGAATGTGTAAGAATAGTGGTAGTGCATGGGCTGAAGTGGTTTGCACTAGCCTGGAATACTGAGTTCTGTTCTCTAGAAAGGAGATTGCTGCCAACCTAGCAACCCTCTCTCCCCAGATCTACTAAAAAGGGCTGGGGTTTGTTCCACAGTCTTTACATGCAAAGACTACTGGATATATAGACTGTATATATTATATGTATATTATGTACACACGCTGTGTATAGTGTTTGCTACCTAGTAAGCTGGAGTTGATCCTCTGTCTGGTAACCCATTTATGCTGTGAGTGACAGGTTTAACATACAAATTGACTTAAGCGATTTAAAAAGAGTTGTAGGCTAGCTTCAGTTCCTTTGGCTTCATCTTTCTTAATAGGTGAGTGCCTCTTGTATACAGTCATCCAGTATAATACATTCAAAATATAGAAACATAAGTGTGTGTGTGTGAGATATATAATAAAAACTGGATAGGATGCTGCTCGCGCTGTGTGTGTGTGTAAAATAGCTGATTCCTGCCTAAGTGATTAAATTTAATAGCTACTTTTGTACTTTAATCAGGTAGCTGTATATAGAGAAAATCTAACAAAGCATAGGATTTGCTCCTGTGGGCAATATTATTCAGAAAGGGTTTTTTGCATGTGTGTTTAAATTACAACGTGAATGTGTTGAGTCTTGTTGGTGCACAGACCTATTTAATAAGATTCTTGCCTATTCTATTTTGCGTTTTGAGAATCCTTCAGCTGAAGGAACAGCAATTGTTCAGTTTTAACTACTGCATTTGGTGCTGCTCACTTTGGTGGAGACTGACTGATTGTAGCTTGGGAACAAAAGGGAAGCATTCCAGAGGCTCATCAGGTTAGCAAATAATGTATTCCATGGATTCTTCAGAATAATGAGTGAAACAAGTACTTGATCTTTTCTGCATTAACTATGGCTTAAATGCTTATTTAAGAACACTCTGCTTCTTTTGTCCTCTTTTCATTCAAGTTCAAACAGCAAACCAGAGTGAGTATCTTTCAGTGCTGTAAAGGGATTTGTTAGCCCAGTTAGTGTGTGTGTTTCTGCACAACTGAAAGCAGGTCAGGAATATTTGTTAACAAAGATGCATAAAGTAGGAAGTAGTTAGGATCTGAATAACCAAGGTCTTTAGTGCTTTTAACACTTGGTTCCAATGAACATTTGTTATACTTAAACCAGTTTGATACTGAATTTGTCAAAAATGGATGCCAGCATTGAAGAGTGAGTGCATGATGGGTCTTAACCAAGCCAGCCACGTTTGAGTTGTCCACCGGTGGTTAGAAGGGGATGGTGGGAACTTACTTTAAAAGCAGAAGCTCTTGTCACATCTAATAGGTACATGCACCTTCAGCTTTTCAACGTCATGAATGTATTCCTGTCTCTCCCTATGTTCCCCTCTCCCTTGGCCACTGCCTTGCTTTTCCTAGACTATAAACCCCACAGGGTTACCCTGACTCTAATTAAGATTGTACAGCACCAGGTACATTGCCACCACTATATAAATAATACATAATAGTAATATAATTCAAATTGATCATTTTTGTTTTAAAAACGTTGTGTAATAAACTCCTCGGTCTGGGAGTTCAGTTCACAAGAAATTATTGGTAAGTCAGAAAGTTGTGAGAAATATGACTTGGACTGGATAGGATCATGTTGGTAGAAATCATTTTAGTTTAGTTTAGACAATGAGTGAATGCCAGCTTAGATTAACAGTTTGGAGTAACACTTGTTTTCCTCTGCTCTTGCTTGACCTATTGGCACTGGGCAGTGTAAGATGGGGTTACTAGCAGTGACTAAGTTGTTGAACAATAGGCTGTTTTGAAATGAAATCCTTTCAAAGTCGGCATAAACGTGGGATCCTGGAGTAGCAAGTCCACACTTGTTTCCTTTCACATTCCTTCAGGGAGTCTGCTTGCAATGTTAGCTGACAGAGTAGGTAGTGTTTTCAGATGAGATGCTACCTTGTATGGCCACCCAGGAGCCATGGATCCAACCACCCATCTGAAGGTGGAACAGCCAGATGCGCGCTCCTGAGCCATGGAGCACCTGCACTTGGTCACTCACGGAGCACTGCTGGGAGATCTAGAGTGCTCCATGTGGAGCAAGCCAAAAGGATGCATGGCAACAGGCAATGTAGTTCCCTGCCTGTATGAATGGGGCAGCCAGCCATGCCAGCAGACAGGTCCACCAGTACCATGGAGGCTTGCGGCCTTGGAGGCCAGAGTGGCCACATGACCTTTTGCAGCCGAGACGGATTGCATGCTTGGACTTGGCTGCGGTTTTCTTCCCGTTCCCTGCCCATTATTGACGCTTGGCTTATTGTGCACTTTGCTCTCTGCTGTCCATATTCTATGAATCCGTGTGTTAGGATTCCTGTGTGTCCTGTCTGGTATGTGTCTCTGGTTGACTGGGACTCGTAGGGGCTGCTCCAGGCCCAGCTCCCGGGCTCATGAACAGGACTGAGTTAATAGCTGCTGTGGTTTCTTGTTTCCATGGTTTCTGCAACTGTGCATCATAGGAGGGGACAGGCTACTGGGTGGGTCTTGGGGTAGAGACGGGGCGGCGTTGCCCGAATGATAGGGAGGGGGGGACTCCCTGTGAGAGAGGGAGTCCCAGGGAAAAGGAGTGGGAATGAGGGGAGGAGTAGGGAGGGATATTTTGAGAAAGGAGATGGGGGGGAGGGATTTCCCTCACACCCTGTGCGGGACAGCCAGGGAGGGGGGCTGGGGGGGCAGCTCGGGGGGGTGTAGGCGCGACTATCAGGGTCATGACAGGCCAGGGGAGATATGGTCTCGGGGAGGGGAGTGGGAGTGGTGAGGCGGGATGGATGCTTAGTGCACATCCCGCTTACCCATCCCCCAGCAGATAAGCAGGTGGAACTTGGTCAGGGGACCCTCAACCTGGTTTTGGTGCTGTTAAACGCGAGTTCGGTGGCAAATAAGGCAACAGCGGTCCAGGAGGTAGTCCTGGACTATGCCGCCGATCTCGCGTGTATCACGGAAACCTGGCTGGACATTGAATCCGGGCCTATTTTGGCTGATCTTGTTCCAGCTGGGTATTCCGTGCAGCACCAGCTGCGGTTGGAGGGATAGGGGGGCAGTGTAGCTATGATTTTTAAAGAGGGTTGGTCTGTGAGGAGGTATCCATTGCGATCCATGGTAGGTATTGAAGGTCTCCATCTTGTGTTTGATTTGGCAGGGGACAGTTTGGGAGTGCAGCCTCCCTGCATGCTCTGGCAGAAGCGGTGTCGGAGGTGGTGTTGCGGTCCTCAAGGACAATAGTCCTGGGGGACCTCAGCATTCACGCCAGCGCGGTTCTTGGGGGAGCCGAGCATGAGTTCATGGCTGCCATGGCCTGTCCCAGAGGGTCAACGGCCCGACACATCTTGGAGGACATACTTTGGACCTCATGTTTTGGACCAAGAGAACTCAGCGGGTGGTACTCGGTGATTGTTTTTCATCTTACCGAGACTTCTTGCGTGGGGTTCTGCAAGGTTCTGTTTTGTCCCCTCTCCTGTTCAACGTGTATATGCAGCCGCTCGGCGAGGTGATCAGAGGGTTTGGGGTGAGGTGTCATCAGTACACGGATGACACCCAACTGTATCTCTCATTTTCAACCGGTGCTTACCCGGTGTCTGGCAGCTGTAGGGGACTGGATGAGGGCTAATAGACTGCGACTGAATCCTGACAAGATGGAGGTGATGTTAGTGGGTAAGCTGGTGGAGGTGACGGCTCCCTCGGTTGAGGGGATCTGTCCTCCACTGACTTCCCAGGTACGGAATCTGGTTGTGCTCCTCAATGCGCAGCTCCGCCTGGATCTCCACGTGGAGGCTGTGGCGAGGAGTGCCTTCCGCCAGTTACATCTGGTGTATGGCTTCGGATGCTGGTTTCGGTTCCTGACCTGGCCACGATCATTCATGCTTTTATTACCTCTCGGTTAGATTACTGTAATGCGCTCTACATGGAGCTACCTATGGTGACGGCTCGGAGGCTGCAGCTGGTGCAGAATGCGGCGGCCCGGCTCTTGGTGGGGCTGGGCCACCGGGGGCACATTACACCAGTGTTCCGATCTCTGTGCTGGCTGCCAATAGTCTTCCGGGCTATATTCAGAGTGTTGGTATTGACCTATAAAGCCTTACATGGCCTGGGCCCTGCCTATTTGCAAGATTGCCTCACTCTCTGGGTTCTGGACCGGCCCCTGCAGTCATCTGGGGGCGCCCTGTTGGAGGTCACCCGGGGGGCCACGCAGAATAGGGCGTTCTTGGTGGCTGTGCCGTGCCTTTGGAATTCCCTCCTGGTGGGGGCCCGTCTGGCCCTGGACCTCCCGGTCTTTTGTAGGAAGTGTAAGACCTGACTGTTCCGTCAAGCATTTGGCGAGGGAGAGGGGTAAGGGTTGGAGGGGGTGAGCGTTGGTGAGGGTGGTGGTGGCCCCCCCCTCGTTTTTATTGTTGTTTGATGTTTTTATCTGTTTTATTGTATTTTATTAATGTTGTTAGCCGCTCCAGGCTGCCTGTAGCAGGAGTGGCGGGGTACAAAACTAGTTAAATAAATAAAATAAATATTGTGAGATCAAAGAACCTGCAGTGAGACTCTGGCTGAGGAATGCTGCTTTCTTGGTGTGACTTGCACACAGGAGGCACCAATTTAACCTCTCATTTTGCATGTTAGTGTAAATTACTCCTTCTGGTTTATTGACATGTAAATAATCTGCCTACATGCTGTATAGTATTTCAGTGCTATCTCACACCTATATGCTAAACTTCTTTAACCTTATATGTTACTCCTGAATTTCACCTTTATAGCTTTTCATTCTTAAGGTATATTCCAGGGGTGGGCAAAGTTCCCAAGCCAAAGAGCCATGTACTAAAATCGTCATATGGCCAAGAGCCACAAGGCGTGCATGCATGTGGACGCACACAAACCTCTCCTGCTTCATGATTGACTGGTGGAGCCAGTGCTCTGTCTTCCTGGCTGCTGAGATTCTGAGGAGCAGTTGTGATTCGGTTGCTAAGCCTTATGTTCAACGAAGTAAGATGCAGCATCATTAAGCCACCATGGGCCGCAGGACAAGGCCTGGCTAACAGCTACACATGAACTGCCCAACAGCCGCATGTGGTTTCTGAGCCACGGTGTGGCCACGCCGGTATATTCCTCTCTGTAGTAAGGTACGCTGCTTGCCATTAGCCCATGTGGTGAGCACACATGGAGGTAATCATGCCATGTAAAAAGGTGAAGAATGAACAAGAATCTTCTTGTATCCTGAATTGCTGGGAGAGCTGGTGTCTTGACATGAATGTTTATATCTGATAGTACTAAAAGCCTATATGTAGACTGCCATTTTTGTACATTAAGAGGCAAATGAGGACACTTTCTCAATATGCTATTAATAGGTGGGTCAAGTTCATTGTCTATTAAAACATGCTGTTGTAACTTCTGGAATTCACAACATGACCAGTTTCTTTGCACTTCTAGGATATAGGAAGCAATAGCAATTGTCAGAGTGTAGGAATAGGCTTCTATTGATGGGGTCAAATTACTCTGCAGACTGTAGTAATTTAGGTGTTGGAAGTAGCAAACTGAAAAATCAACATTAATGTGAGCTCTTTGTGCCTCTTCTCTTTTGCAAGCCACTGGGTTAAATTTTAATACCAGCAGAGCAGCTGCTATTGTAACATTAAATTGCTCCTCTGGAGCATTTAAAACAGTAGCTGCTATGCCTGTTCACGTTTTTGTTCTATATCTTGATTAGGTTGCAAACCACAGCAGAAAGTAACTTTAATTATGGATGTGATTCTGAAATCTGGTTATCCTGCCTGAATCATCCCCATCCTGTATTTTGTATTAAAAGGAATGCAAATTCTCCTTGAGAGGATTTAATTTGTTTTCTTTTTCCTTATTTTTTTTTTTTTTTTTAAAATGCTACCTTGCTATTTCAAGAGAGCCAGCCCTATTCTAATTTGATGCAGGTGATACACTCTTACTTGAGGCATGAATGGGAAAAGCAATCATTCTCTTGAAAAGTGGCAGTGTGATTAGAAGGCCAAATCCCATCAAATCCCTTACTCAGCATTATCCTTTCCAAGTATTGAAAAGGGAGCGAGTTAAAGCTGTTTAAGGTAACTTTAACATGTTGTTGTTGCTTTCTACGTAAGGAGGATAGCTGGATGGGTTTCCTTGCTCACCAGAGTGGTGACTCTGTATGATGTATCTGTGATTAATGTAACATGAATTGTACAATTGTTTTAAGCATTGTTGTGAGGATTAAAAATTGTGTTAATTAGTTATATGTGAAGTACTCCAAGTAACATGGCAGGGGGGTGCTATATAAAAATAAAAATAATTATTATTTATTATTATTATCTAGTGGAATGTGTATGAATGGGGATGTGACCCATTTGGAGATAAAAGCCTCCCCCCCCCCCCCCCCGTTGTCTCCTGTTCAGGTAACCGATAAAAGTGACTGAAGGTTTTCCTCCTTGGAAATGTCACAAAGGGTAAAACCTCCACAAACTTACTTATAGAATCGTTCTGCTTTTTGACCATTTGTATGCTACTTTTAAATTTGTTTTCTTTGAATGGGACAGATATTTCTTAATGATATGAACTTTATGTTATGTTCCTGAATTTATCTTGAATTTCACCATATCTTGCTTTTCCAATATGTACATCATTAAGCATACCGGAGTTGGCAGGCATTCACAAGTGTGGCAGAATTAAGTTATTGTGCTGTATCATTGGTTCATGACATCACTTTCTTTACACATTGGCATGCATATACGTTGAAAGCTCTTGTACACCTTGGGGGAATGGCCAGTTATTATTATTATTATTTATTTATTATAAACATTTATATAGCACCATCCATGTGCCTGGTGCTGTACAGAACACAGAAATAGACGCGGTCCCTGCCTGTGACTTACAATCTAAAAGACAAGGAGGGGGAGACGGAAAGGGGACAGTGTGAGAGACAGGGGAGAAGACAAACAAACATTCAGGTGGATGCGAAGTCTCGGGTGCATGTGCTTGGCTTGGTTACAATCAGGTTGCAGCAGTCTGCAGAGGAGGGCAGACAGTAAGTATATGGGAAACTGCTAGTAGGCATTGGGAAAGGCGGCGAGGAAAAAGTGGGTCTTGAGGAGGGATTTGAAGGAGCGGAGGGAGGGGGCAAGGCGGATGTGGGTAGGGAGGGAGTTCCAGGCATGGGGGGCA
>QEPC01001533.1:11488501-11537446 GCA_003113815.1 Sphenodon punctatus
AGGAAACCGATGCTATCTAGATGCACCTGGAGCTGGAGTGCCATCGCCTGCTCAATAACCTTCCCTAAAAAGGGAAGGTTAGAGACAGGACGGTAACTGGCGAGGGCATCCACGTCCAATGATGGTTTCTTCAGGAGGGGGCGCACCACAGCCTCCTTGAGATTGGGAGACAACCTCCCTTGATGTAAGGACGCATTCACTACCCTCGCCAGCACCGTCCCCAACGTCTCCCTGGAGGCTTTCACCAGGCAGGATGGGCATGGATCAAGTTCGCAACAAGTGGCCCTCACAGACCCCAAGCCATCCACCGCATCGGTCAGTGTCACTTCCTGAAACTCCCCCCATAAAGATGGACCAGACGGGACCTCCATCACCTCACACTCTCTACCTACTGCCCCCAATCCAGCGGCAAAGTTGCTCTGAATCCGAGCGATCTTGTCTGCGAAGTAGATGGCAAACTCTTCACAGTAGGCCTGGGACAAGTCCCTGTCCAGGTGGAGCGAGGCTGGACTAACCAACCCCCGCACCACCCGAAACAGCTCCGCCGGACGTGACTTCACAGTCGCTCTGAGGACAGCAAGGAACTCCTTCCTCGCTGCCCTCACAGCCTCCACATAGGACCGCAAATGGGCCCTATGGAGAAGTCGGTTGGAGTCAGAGCGAGTACGCCGCCAGCGTCGCTCCAGCCTCTTGCCTACTTGCTTCATACACCGCAGCCCCTCGGTAAACCAAGGGGCCCTGCGGTGACGAGGCAGAGAGCGTCTCTGTTTCTCTTCAGTTGTTTTGGGATTTCCCCCTGCCAATTTGGACTGCTTTTGTATTGGATACCAGTCACCCACATCAGTACTGTTTACCTGCATCAGCCAATGCTGCCACCTGTCTGTTTGCTATACATAATAGTGACCTCTTGGATCTGAGCTGTTGCCATGGGGACTGGTAATCTGCTTGTCCAGAGTCTGAAGAAACAGTGAATGGAAGTACTTTTGCAGTATTTAGGTAAATGGACACAACTCGCCTGGCCTCGGACCTGCTGACTTGTTGTTGGGCTTGTAAAAACTGGCTGTTCCTCCAGGCGTTTGATGGAGGGGATGGGGGAGGGAGGAATGGGATGGGGGGTTGGGTGTTGGGGATGGGGGGATTTGTTTTATGTTTGTTTTTTTATGGCTTCCCCCTAAAGTGGTTTTATATTTGTATTTTATGTTTTATATTTTTGTTTTAAATTGTAAGCCGCCCTGAGCTGCTTTGCAGAAGGGGTGGGGTATAAAATTGTATAATAAATAAATAAATTTAAATAAAACTTCTCATCCTTAACTTTACTAACTAAACTGCCTGAGTCAGACCAATGGTCCATCTTAGCCCAGTATTGTCACAACCTAACACGGCAGCAGGGGTTTCAAATTCGGGTCCAAATCCAGCTCTTCCAGGGTCTCTGGCAGAGGCCATTGTGGCATGCCGAGACCCCTCCAAGCCCCCAGCAGAGGCCTCCCCCATGCGTGCTACCAGGGGTCCTGAAGCGGAGATGCAAGGGATTGAACCTGGGACTTTATACATGCAAAGCACATGCTGTTACCGCTTGAGCTATGCTTACTTTAGCCAAAACCTACTGCTGGCTTTTTTTTTTTTTGTATTGCTAATTTCCAGCGTTGATTTGATGAAATATAGTGTGAAGTTGACTTTATATGTGGAGTTACTTTTATAGCATAACATTTATTTTACTCCAAAAAGGATCGGATCCCTTACTGTGTAAAATCACCAGGGTATTGAAAACTAATACGTTTGTGGTGGTGATCTGACAAATAAACAGAATGATTCTCTTTAATTTGGGGGCTCAGTCAAAATCATAATTGGTATGTATATTCACTCTCAAGTACAACGTAAACGGGATGTTGTACCAGTAATTGGAGGAAACGGAGACTTAATTCCTTACATTTAACCAAATATTATGGCTCACTAAGGCCCTTTTCAAATGGGCTGCGGTGGGTGGAGGTGGGGTATGTGCCCATGGGAGCTGGTTGTTATGTGCATAGGGGTGGGTGGAGATGGGTGGAGCGCAGGAGCACGCATGCATACCCACCCACCCACCCATGGGGGTGGGGGTTGCCCATGTGAAAAGGCCCTAAAAGGCATCTGCCTACTCAAGAAAGAGAAAGTACTGTAGTTGTCTTTATGCTGTAGTTTCAGTACAAGCAACCACAGCACTCAGGCACAGCTCTGTTTGTTTTGAAGCATTTCAGAAAACAAATAATTTATCCTAGATGACTATATTACTGATGGTGTGTTATTTCTGTAGAGAACCTGTCAGTAACGGTCTACATTTCCCAGTACACTTTGATGCAGTTTTGATGGCTGTTTGAGCATAGGAATGTTGCTGAACTGTTAAATGGGTGCTGTCAGACTGTTTATGCTGTCATCCGACTGTTTATGGCAGGTAAAACAAAGGGTAAAACCAAAGGTCTGGTTTGGCTTGTTGTGGCATGGACCCCGCCTGCACATGTGTGTAGGTGCCGCCAGATGTTCGACTTGGGATATCCTGGGTTGTGCTGGCGGCTAGCCTGGCTTGTGATCCTGGAGACCTCTGGGAACAGAACCCAGGCTAGAGTCTACCTGATCAGGCCAATGTGGGCTGCCCTGGAGCCGCATGTGTGTTTTGGCTGGCCATCATTGGCTGCCATGACTACCTGTCATGGTGGTGAGCGGGGCTCTGGGCGAGTGTGAGGGTGGGGCTGGCTGGCTGAGCATTCCCCGTTTTCCCTGCACCTGGGCTGTGCAAACTTCAGCCCAGCCGGGCACATGTTTGTTTTGTGTTCTGGCCTGGCCCATGCCCCATCAACCGGGGATGCGGCTGCCCAGTGTCACGTGTTCTTCCACCCATACCTGCAATATTCTATGAGAGGGGACAGGTGTTTGGTGCCAGCCCCCCTCAGTAGCCCCAGGTAGGTGGTGTGGTGATCAAGAATGGGAGGGCCCCTGGTCTGGGACTGTGGCTGATTAATGCGAGGTTGGTGGCTAATAATTCTACAACAATCAGGGAATTAATCCTGGATCAGTCAGCTGACCTCATGTGTATTACAGAGACCTGGCTGGACACTGAGTTGAGGCCAACCGGGTACTCTGTACAGCATCAGTCCTGGCCAGAGGGGGGTGGGAGAAGGAGGAATGTAGCCGTTGTTTTTAGGGATACCTGGTCCGTGAGGGGTTATCCAGTGCAAACTATCTTGTGTACGGAGGGCATCCATCTAGTGTTTGATTTGGCCAGAGACCAATTAGGGTTGTTGCTGATATACCATGCACCTACCTGTATGGCAGCATTCCTACACACTCAAGCTGAATTGGTGTGTTAGAGGTGGTCTTGTGGTCTCCAAGGACTTTAGTCCTGGGGGACTTCAACATCCATGCCAATGCCGATCTTGGGGGAGTTCTTGGCCATCGTGACAACCATGGGACTGTCTCAGAGGGTTGTTGGTCTGACACATGAAGCGGGACATACTGTGGACCTGATATTTTGCACTGGGCTTGAGGCATGGGATCTGGTAGTGGGGGAGGTGTTAGCGGTGCCCTTATCATGGATGGACCATTACCTCCTCTGGGCTGATCTCCTGGTGCATGTCTGCCCTCAGAGAGGTGCTGAACCAGTTCGGTTGGTTCATCCCAAAAGACGTATGGAACCAGAAAGGTTCCGGAATGCTCTTGATGGCTGTTCACTCGATGACCTCGTAGCCTTCTGGAATACCTTGCTGATTGAGGCCATTGACTGAACGGCTCCTAGGCGTCCGGTTCCTGAATGCTGGCAACGCAGGTCCCCTTGGTTTACAGAGGACCTGCGATGGACGAAGCAGGAGGGACGGCAGTTGGAGCGACGATGGCGCTGTACTCATGCTGAAGCTGACTGATTGCTGCATAGTTAGTTTAAGAACCTATGGGGTGGCTGTGCAGACAGCAAAGAAGGCATTCTTTCCTGCCCTCATAGCATCTGCAAAATCTTGTCCAGCTGAGCTTTTCCGGATGGTGCAGAGGCTGGTCAGGGTGGGGATGTTTGGTTCCGCTCTTTAATAATTTGTATTTGATTTTAATTGTTGAATTGTTATTTTTTGACTACTTGTGAGCCACCCTGAGCTGCTATTGTGAGCAGGAGGGAGCGGGCTATAAATGTTCTGAAATAAATAAATATATTGGGACACTTTCAGAGTCCAAGACTCGTACCATACTTGGTCTAAAATGAGCTGAGTAATTAAAATGCTGGCTGCTACTTCTGTTGAGGTTTTAACTTTTCACTCGTTGGAAGTACTAACTGAGCACTTTACAGGTTTAGACCTCTATTCTTTTGAGCTCTCTAAAGAAATGTATCTAGATTTAAGGAATTTTAATTCTGGTTTGAAATACAAACAAAGAGTAGGACAAGGTCAGTTTTCACAGTGGAGAGAGATAAATAGTGGAGTACCTCAGAGATTTGTACTGGTGTTTAATATATTCATTAATGATCTGGAAAAGGGAGTAATGAGTGAGGTGATCAAATTTGCAGATGACACAAAGTTGTTAAAGATAGTTAAAATATGAGCGGACTGTGAAGAATTGCAGGAGGATCTTGTGAGACTGGATGACTGGGCATCTAAATGGCAGATGAAATTTAATGTTGACAAGTGCAAAGTGAAGCAGATAGGGAAAAATAACGCAATGTATATGTACACCGTGCTGGGTTCTAAATTAGGAGTCAGCACTTAGGAAAATACCTTGGAGCCATTGTGGACAATATAGTGAAATCCTCAGCTCAGTGTGCAGTGGCAATCAAAAAATCAAACAGTGTCCGTTTTTAAACAGGGCGTGCCTACAGAGGTATACACATCCCCCACCCACCCAATCACCCATGAAAAGGTGGTTTGGGCGAGTGCGCGATTCCGTGACCCACGTACTGCCCACGCATGCTCCATGGGCCACACGCGCATCCCGGCCTGTTTAAATCCCCCCCACTCCTTGGACATGCGTCAGCACTCCACATGGTCCCGGCCCCCAGCCATGCCCATTTAAAAATGGCAAATGTTAGGAATTATTTGTAAAGGGATAATAAAACTGAAAATATCATAATGCCTCTATATAAATCAGTGTTGCAACTGCACCTTGAGTATTGCATGCAGTTCTGGTCGCCCTGTCTTAAAAAAGATATAGTAGAACTAGAAAAGGTACAGAGAAGGGAAACAAAAATGATGAAGGGTATAGAATGGCTCACCTATGAAGAGAGGCTGGATAGGTTAGGGCTCTTTAGCTTGGAGAAGAGACGACTGAGAGGGGATATGATAGAAGTTATAAAATCATGAGTAGTGTGGAACGAGTAAGTAGGGAACAGGTATTTAGCCTCTCAACTAGGGGACATCCCATGAAACTAACAAGTAGCAGATTTAAAACAAATAAAATAAAGTATTTTTTCACACAACACATAATTAAGTTGTGGAATTTGTTGCCAGAAGACATGGTCAAGGCCAGTAGGATAGCTGGGTTTAAAAAAGCATTGGACAAGTTTCTGGAGGATAGGTCCATTAGCAGCTACGAGGTATTAGTTGGGTAGGTTTTGAGGAACATAACCTCTTACTGTCAGGAGCTGGGAGTGAACAACAGGGAGTGGATTGCCCCTTTGTGACCTGTTGGGTACTTCTTCTAAGTGACTGAAATTGGTCACTGTCAGAGACAGGTGCTGGGATTGATGGACCATTGGTCTGATCTAGTATGGCACTATTTTTTCTTTTTCCTGAACAAGTTTTCATTAGTGCTAATTCTAGTGATATTGCCCTTCAAGGAACAGAGGAGAGATTTCATTTTAAACCACATAAATTGTGCAAAGTAGCTTTCAGCACTGGTCCCTGATCATCACTTCTTAAAATAGCTGTATCCTTGACTTTACTGTCAGATTTGGAAAGTAGACTTTGAGTGACCTTTGAATCCTTTTGTTCTATGCAACTTTCTGCTGTTGGTCATAAGGCACTGGCTGGCCTCCAATTCTGCAATGACTTAAACACGTGCCTAATTTTACTATGGTGAATAGTAACTATTACTAATGGTAGTGAAACTATGCAAGAGCATACGTCTGGAGTGGGCAAAGTTTCCTGATCCTGAGAGCCACAATGGGGCCAAAGAACTGCATGTGACTCTAAAGCCACAGTTTGCCCACTTCTGGCATAGGTCTTTTGGGGATTGGGACTCTTGTGACAAATTTGGAAGGCTGTAGAGTAGGGTGTTCATGTCATAAGGAAGGAGTGATGGCAGTGGATTGTGGGTCGGTCCTTACGGGACTAGGCCAACACCCTCCCACAAGGTATCAAGAACCCAGATAGCGAGGGATTAATATTTATGTATTTAGTTTAGTTTATTCAAAATGTATAACCCACCCCTCCTGCCAAACGGCAGCTTGGGGCGGCATACAAAAGACAATAAAACCATAATATAAAAATACAAAATACAATATAAAAACAATTTTAAAAAGTCACCAAATGAGGCCCGACTAAAACCCACTACCTCCCCCTGAGAAAAAGAACCACCCCCCCACTACTTGTCTCCCTTGCCAAACGTCTAACGAAACAGCCAGATCTTACATTGTCTGCGGAAGGAGGGGAGATCTGGAGAGAGGTGAATCTCCACCGGGAGGGAGTTCCGCAGCTGTGGTGCGGCCGCCGAGAATGCCCTCCTGAACGTTGCCGCTTGGAAGACTCCAAGAGGGTGCTCCCGGCCAACCACAGGGACTGATTCAGGGCATGGGGGGGCGAGGCGGTCCCGCAGGTACTGGTCCCACAGTACATAATGTGCTGGAGAGAGCCTGACAGTCCCTTACCTGAGCTAATTGCTAAGCAGAGCATCAGCTACAAAGGTATAAAGTGAGGGGGTGGAGCCACACAGTCCAGTTCCTTCTGCTGATCCTTGGTAACCAGCAGAGGGGAAGGTGGTAGGGTAATGAATACACGGAGCCATCTCAAAGGACGAAGTTACTGGTAAGTAACTGTTATTTCTTCTTTGAGTGACTCCATGATTCTCACTCATGGGAGATTGCTTGCAGTCCCATGAAAACAGAGGAGGTGGGACTGGTTCATGAAGGTACTGCAGCCAGTACTGCCCTACCAACAGCTATATTGTTTCTTGTGGCCATATCCAAGATGGCCATATCCAGCTGTATTGTTTCTTGTGGCCATACCCAAGGCATAATGCATTGCAAAAATTTGTGTTGCCTTCTGGTGTTCAGAAGCAGTCTATGCACCTGAAGGGAAAGAGTCATAGGGTACTATGGGCCGATAAACCATGCAGTCAGGTATAGTAAATGGATGTCCTCATGAATTACCCTGCTGTTCTGCAGAATGATGAAGTCTCTCCTCAGCAGTAGTGACCATTTGTCTGCCACCATGTTTGCCAGGAGTGGGTACCACGCCTGCCGTGGCCAGTCCAGTGCCACTAGAATAACACGTGACTATTCTATGTGTATTTTCAAGGTTGTTTTGTACACTAGTGGAAACAGAGGGAATGCATACATATGTAGGCCTTCCCTCCAACTGATTGAGAAGGCATCCGCTATGACCCCTGGTGACATCCTTGCCCTGCTGTAGAACAAAGGGAGCTTGTGGTTTGTGGCATCAGCGAATAGGTCGATGGCTGGGTACTCCCAATTTTGAAACAGTGTTTTTACGATATCATCTGCTAGTGACCATTTGTGCCTGTGCACTGCTGATTGCCTCAGGCAGTTGGCCAAGCAATTCAGTTATCCTGGTAGATGAGTTGCTATAGGCATGACGTTGTTGTGTATACACCACCTCCAGATGTGATCTGCCTCCTGTGACAGATGGAGCGATCAAGCTCTGCCTGTTTGCTGAGGTAATACATCACACTCATGCTGTTGGTTGTAACCTGGGCTGTATGGTTCATCCTGCAAGCATGCTTACGAAAGCTTTGAGAGCATAGCAAATTGCTCGAAGCTTCAAGACACTGATATATAACTGTTGCTCATACAGTATCCACAGTCCTTGTGAAGTCAGTGTATCGCAATGAGCATCCCCGCCATCCATGGAGGCATCGGTAGTTGGAGTAATTGATGGTTCTGGCATTTGGAAAAATGTTCCCTATAATACATTTCCAGGGCTCAACCACCATTCTAGTGTGTTTAAGAACTACATGGGAATGGTTAGCAAGTCTCTCAGCCAGTCAACCTGTGGTCTCTATTGGGTGCTGACCCAATGCTTCAGTGCACGCATGTGAAGTTGTGCATATGGGGGTTACCATGGTGGATGTTGCAAAATGACCTAATAGTTGTAGGAAGAATCAGACAGTCTTGTTTGGTCGGGTATGTAATGCCAATATCATTCTTTGAATGTTTTTAAATCTCTCCAAGCTTTTGGAGGGGGACTTCCTCCACTGCCCCCTTGCTAACAAAGGCTGATAGATAGGCCTTTGCCGTGGTGGTATCCAGCAAGGCACCTATGAACGGTAGAACTTGTATCAGTGTAAGGTGGGATTTCTCATATTTCACTAGAAGGCCAAGGTTGTTCAGCAGTTGCAATGTTATGGTTACATGACTTTCTAATTCTTCATATGTTGGTGCGGTGAGCAGCTAGTTGTCTAGGTAGGGGAAGATGGTGATGCCCTTCCGGCATAATTCTGCAGCCGCTGGTGCCATGCACTTTGTGAACACCCTTGGTGCTGTAGAGAGTCAGAAGTGAAGAACTCTGTACTGATAGCAGCGGTCATCTACAAGGAACTGGAGATACTTTCTATGAGATTTCCAGATAGTTATGTGGAATTAGGCATCTTTGAAGTCAAGTGCAGCAAGCCAAACATCCTTTTGTAGTGCAGGTAATATAATCTATTTATTTATTTATTTATTTACCATTTTTCTACCCCGCCCCCTCCTGCTCACAGAGCAGCTTGGGGCAGCTTACAAAATACATAGATAAAAACATAATAAAAACATATACATAAAATATTAAACATTAAAATACTAAAAATAAACTAAAAGGGCAGAACTCCCTCTCCCCAACCCTCCCTATCCTTCTCCCTCTCCAAAGGCCTGGTGGAACAGCCAGGTCTTACACTGTCTTCAGAAAGAGGGAAGGTCTGGGGCCAGGCGTGCCTCCATCGGGAGGGAGTTCCACAGCTTGGGAGCAGCCACCGAGAACGCCCTCCCCATCGTCGCCACAGTTACTTATTCCTCTGAATGGTGTATTTAGGTATAATTTGAAGCCAAATTCACTAATTAAATACATTATTCTTAATGCCTTTAGTTTCTAATTTCTCCCCTAGATTTCCTACTCTATACAGAATTCTTTCATTAAAATATCTTAAAACAATTTGGAATTTACATTGGGAAATATGTTGATTGATAAAGAGGTCATATGGAACTTAAATCTCCTTACACTTCTGTTAAGAGCACGGAGATCTAAACTAGGGAGGTATCCTCCCCTCTTTTTTAATCTATGATGAAATATCTGGAATAGAACCCCTGAGTCCTGAGCTTTTAGAGGGGGACTTCCTCCACTGCCCCCTTGCTAACATGTGACTTGATCCTCTTGAAGTAACAGTGTCTTGTGAGAGATGTCCCTTAGGAGGGAAGGGGAAGTGGATAGGGGAGAAAGTGTTGAATTGAATAGCATATCCATGTTGTATTATTTTCAATACCCATCAGTCAGTTGTTGTTTTACACCACTGTGGCTAGTATAAATCTGTCTCCAAACATTACATTCATTTTCTTGGTGCACTTGACCTCCAATAAGTTAAACCCATGACCGGGTTTGTGGTGTGGTTTGATTGTCTTTGTTTTTGCTTGGTTTTTTTTTTTTTTTAAATCTCTCCTGCTTAGGTGAGGTGCCTGTTGTTGAGGTGCGGTGCATACCTTCATGTTTGAAAAGATGGTCTATGTGCTCTGTAATAAGAAGCAGCAGTTGACACTGGGGCATAGTACCTCCTTTTATATGTGCTTCTTACTACTCCCTGTGCTTTTGCAGTCTGATTGGTCTCCTTGATCTTTGCCAAGGTGTCATCAGTGGTTTGGGAGAATAGTCCTTCCCCTTCAAATGGGAGATCTTCTATACATTGTTTTTTCTCTGGCGTGAATGTGGTAGAACGGAGCCATGTATGGCTTCTAAATGTTATAACATTAGCCATGCTTCGTATTGCAGTGTGCATAGCAGCTGTCAACTGAAATTTGGCAACCTGAATGTCTACTGAATTACTTGCCTTGCCCGAGTATCAGCTGTGCTTGATCCGGTCCAGAGGTAGTGTTGGTAGGCTGTCATTGCTGCCATGTAATTGACTGTTCTCAATGCTAAAGTTGCTGATGAGAAGGCTTTGCGCCCCATAACATCAAGCCTTCTACCTTCCTTATCTACAGGTGTCGCTTTCACCACTCCCAACTGAGTCCTACTCGATGCAGGTGCTAGCACCATCGAGTTTGGTGCATGGTGATGTGTATACATTGAGAGTTCATCAGAAGGCACTGGATAAAGGGAGTCTGCTAACTTATTTGTCAACACACAGGTGGAAGGAGTGCTCCAGACTGTCATTGATGGTTCAAGTAGTTAATCAAATATGGGAAACATGACTTGACCAGCCTCTCTGCTGGCAAAGATGCCAAAAACTGGTCCTGTTGGTGTCTTTTTAAGGACCTTGGTAGGTATTTGTGGCATAGCTGAGGTGAGTCTTTTCAGCATTGCTTGGAAATGCTTAACATCCTCTGTTGACAGTGCTAAGAATGGTCCATGTTTTGATTGTCCGGAGGTTGTGCTGGCAACTCATCCACTGAAGGGGAGCCTGGTTCTGGTGACCCATCTCTCTCAGCCTGCTCTAAAGCAGACTCAGAGCAGGTGATTCATGTTGCCCTGACCCTAGCAGTGTCTGAGGCAGTTGTGATTGGGTGGACACTGGGTGTTGCTCCGCTAGTGCCTTTAGGGTTTAGTGAGGTGTTGGGGCTGTCTGTGTTTCGTGGCTGGACCCACTGCATTTGTCTCAGTGGCAGACTGCGTCTATGATGGTCATGATAGCTGGAGCATGAGCTTCAGGGCGATGGTGACCTCCTAAATTCTGGATGGTCCTAATGTGGGTAAATAGTTCATCCCCTGAAGTAAGGTTCGCAGTAACAGTCGTATTCTGCTTGTCTGTAAGATGGTGAGTGCTCTCTGTATCGAGTCTGCATGTCTTAGTATGGAGTCCTACTTTTCCTGTATGGATACATGTCATAATGGTGTTTGCGCTGATGGTGATGCTGTGGGCTGAGCGCACCTCTGTCCCTGCTGGACCTGGGTGGGGTATATCTGTACTGGTATGTACTGGGGTCTTGCCTAGCATGGGAATCACAATGCTCATAGGAGTCAGCTCTCCTCTCCTTGCTGTACCATGAACGGCTGCACCCTCTGTGCTAGGAAGGCTCCTGGTGCGGGGAGTGACTGGCTGTATGGAATGTTGTGATGGGACAGTTCAATGACCGATTCCCTGTTGGTACTGCTAGCTGCACTTAGATCAGTGCCTGGATGGGAGAACTCCTCCATGTGAGGGTCTCCGGCACAAATGGCAATCTTTTACGTTTGTGCACTGCTGCCTTCCTTAGCTGCAGGAGCACCTCTGATGGGAGTAATGTTTCTTCTGGGAAGCTTAGAGCAGCTTCAGTTTGATACGCTGACCCCGCGGCTTCAGGGTTTTCCTACCCCTGGGGGTCTTTGGTTTGGGCGTCTTGTATATTATCTCTGGGCGGATGAGTTTGGATGAATCCTTGCTCAGAAATTTCAAGCCTGCTACTAGTGCCCTGCATGGGCTCAGGCTGAGGTGCTTTAGCTCTTTTTAAATTTTATTTTGAGAGGGTTTATGCAGTGTGCGTGGCCCTCTTCTCCTCTTGGTGCTCTTTGTGTCAACAGCTCTTGGAGCCGCCTCTGACTATCATTCACAGATCGCTTGGAGAACTTCCTGCAAGCTTTGTAGCCCTTGGGAACATGTTCCTCTCCTAAGCAAAGGAGGCATTGATTGTGTGGATCAGAGACTGGTATGGCTGATGCATATGTCGCACATCTCTTGAAGGCTGGCCTCCTGTCAGATTGTGCCAAAGGAAAGGCCATTTCACCGTGTCTTTCACCTCCGCATGAGTGTCTATGTTCACTCACAGAGGCCAATTAAAATTAATATCCACCTAGTAACTAACTAACTTACTAGGTAACTTTAAGTTAGAAGTATTACTAAAGGAAAGTGTCTGAGAGAGCAAGCCCTTCCTGTAACTGCCTGAGGCAGTTGGAAGGAACTGGGGTGTGTGGTTCCACCCTCTCCCTTTATACCTCCAGGCACGAGGGTTCCCTGAGGAGGGAGCAGGGGAGATGAGCAGGAACCACAGCGTCAAAAGAATCTAAAGACGTTTGAACTGCTTTAAAGAGACAAGCTCTTCCGAATGCCTCGAGGGCTACAACATTATCCCATGGGTGAGAATCACGAGCCACTCAAAGAAGAATCTGCAGAACTCCTTGTATAAGCCACCACAGTCTCTTTCCAAGGCTTTTGATATACACAGGAGGAAGTGAGCAGCTGTCTCATGGTTGATGGTCAGTTACAAGGACACATTTCCAAGTCCATGATGGCTTGTTTCTATGCTAATGAAGAAGCAGTTCCCATAGCCTTTTGATTTGCAGGCCTAGAGTTTTGTTCTAACATTTGCTGTCTTGTAGGTTGCGTATGCAAAGTGAATGAAAGTGACATCATTTCAGACTCAAAAGACATGGATGAGACATAAAATCTGATTTTTCCATATGAAGATATATGCTCATGTTCCTAAAATAGATTGAATTGCAGCACCACTAATGCAGGTGTATTTATGTTAATGAAAGGAAGGAAACTGGAGAGTTTGCATAGTCAGATATTTATCTTCTTGCTTGTGAGTCGTTTGAATTTGGACCTATTGTATTATGCAAGGTGTAACAAGCATGTCCTTCCCAGCCTCTGTGCCTCAGTTTCCCATGAAGATACTCAAGGAGTTAAGTAGTTTACATAATAGTAGTCTCTCAAGTCTAACTAAATTATTCTTTCCAATACAATCATATATTCACCTTGGTCTCCCTAGTTTGCAACAGGCCTCCATGCTGGCAGTCAGTCTGGGTATGGAAATCAGTTTATCATGTGCAGTCTCTGTGTCAGCTCCTAGACCCTTTCCTCAGTTTCCTTTGCCACTCTTCCTCTAGTGGCCACTGCAGCTTCAGTGCTTGCCCATGTCTAGGTAGGGTTCTTTAACTGTCTCCAGGCGTTTAGGGATTTCTGTCTTCTGGCTAGGATTAACCTCTCTTGTACTGGTAGCACTCACCCCATCACAGTAGGTGATTAACCATCCGAACAGACCGCTAAAAGGCAGTGGTAGATTTCCATCCTTTGTAGTCTTGGAACAGGGGTGGTCTGACATACATCTCTGAGGGACTGGTTCCGTTAGTCCACTAGAAAATAGCTCTTGGTCAACCAGTGTATCATGAACTTGACTGCCCCTGTTCTAAAAGATAGCCAAATACAGTTTAGCTAGATTCAGGGATGTACCAGGCTGGAATAGGGCCAGCTGCAATAAATGGAACCCCCCCCCCCCAAATCGCCATTCTGTCCCCTGTGACTCCCCTCCTTCTCTCAGCTCCTCTCCCTCCTCCTGCTTCCTGCACCTGAGCCCTGTGGTGGAGCTGCCTGCCTCGTGCTGCTGCTGGCAGTGCGTTCTGTGCTGCATGCTGGGTGGAACCCGTGTGCGCCGCACACTGCAGACGCTTTATTTATATCCCGCCTAAATATACATAAAACGCATAAAAGGAAAGCATAAAAAGAATAAGAAAATAAAAAAAACCATCCTCCCAACCCTTCACCTCCCTTCCTCACCAAAGGCCTGGCGGAACAGCCAGGTCTTGCACTGTCGTCAAAATGAGGCACAGTAGGGTTGCCATACCTCCCCTTTAAAAGTGGAAGCTTATGAAAAATAAATGTTGGAGCTCTACACTAGAACCAATGCATCCCTACACCATGTATTTTTCATAAGCACCCTTTTTTAAAGTGGAGGTATGGTAACCCTAGGTCCGGGGCCATCTGGGCCTCCACCAGAAGGGAGCTCCACAGCCTGGGTGCCGCCACCAAGAACACGCATTGTAGCCCCCGCACCACCCAGGGGACATCAAGAAGGGCACTCCTGGCGGACTGCAGGGGTCGATTAAGGGCACAGAGGGTGAGGCAGTCTCGCAGATAGGAGGGGCCCAGACTGCATAGGGCTTTATAGGTAAGCACCAACACTTTGAATCGAGCTAGGAAGACTCAGCAGCCAGTGCAGACGTCGGAGCGCTGGTGTAATGTGCTCACGGCAACTCGTCCCGCTTCTGCTCAGTCTTCACCCAGCTGCACTGCAACAGGAAAGGATTTGTACCCCCCACTCCCCAACTTAGGATCTGTGTCCTCTTCCCCCCCCCCCCCCTTGCTTGGGCCCAGGGACAAATGTGTCTCTGCCCCCATCTCATATGATAGCTAATGCCCCTGGCTGGATTGATATATTTATAAACTCGAGGAAATTCTATGTCTTTTTGTTTATAGAGGAAATCAGGTCAGGTGATCCTCATGGTGCCTTCTAACATTAAAATCTAAATACTTGAAAACAGTATTTCTCCCTTTCAAACTAAGAGAGAGTGCTTTTGTTTGGATGTTAGGGTGTGGTGGCCCTCTGGCAAGTACAAAAGAAAAAAGATGAGTCACTTATGGAATACAGCTGTCTTGGCTGCTAACAGGTACTGTTTTGTATCAGTGTTTTGCCCCCCTTTTTTTCTTTAGCTAGACAATGTTCTAAATATCTAGCTCTGTTGCAGAGCAACAAATAAAATTAGGTTGTCCTTCATTTCATGGGGTGCCAGCCAAGACAGAACTTGGGCCTGTATAATCATGTCTTTAGAAATGTTCTGCTACTGAAATGTATACCTGAAGCAAAAATAACCCTGTTAAATTAAGAAAGTATTTACTATATGTCAGTCTCTCTCAGATAAAAGGCACCATGAAATCTCTCAACATAGACATAGTATCTGAATAAAATGGCATTCTAATTCAAGTAAAGCTCACTTACCAAGAGTAGTAGTAGTTCAGGCTTGTCCTATGAATAACTTGAGTCTGTATGAATGTGCTATCTACAAACAAGCTGACTTGCGTAAAAATTGGGTAGCGCTCTCTGCTAAGTGCTGGCCAAATTCACAGGAAGGTGTTAGCCTGGTCAATAAATAAAGTTGCAATCAAATTTACTCTGGATGTAAGGGATAATGTCTGCTCCCTGGGTCGTCAAAGTATGGTTTTGCATGTGGGTTAAAAATATACTGGCACTGTGTAACTTGGATCAGTTTGAATTAATTGAATCTTCTAGTTTCACCAAATAAGACAGAGGTTATGACAAGGGCTGTAGAGAATACCGGCTACAGTCAAGCAGGATCTTTTTGAGCTGAAGGGTTGATATTCACATCTCCGGACCCCCTTTTCCACTGCAAGTCCTACCTAGCCTAGCCTGGCATGTAGCCTTTTCTGTCTGACTAGTGAATAGCTCTAGTTATTTTACTCTTTATTACCCTGAATTCTGTTCGTGTATACAAGCTTTTGAAGTACACAAAGCTCTTCCTCAAGCAGGAATATAAGGTCTCTAAATACAAAAAGGCTAAATTTGATTAGCATAGTCGTTGGCTACCACATTAAACGTTTATAAAACAATAGAGGGTGAGCAGATAGTGGGCTAGAAACAGTTCTGATGGGTCATGAAGCCAATAGTTATTTATCCCATTGTTCTTCGTATCAATTTAGGGTTACGAACTTTAGTTTCTAGGACTGTGTTTTAAAGGTGCTATACAGGTTCCTTTTTAAGGACAAAAACTAAGAGAGATCAGAAGTTTCATGGCTATATTGGGAAGATTGGTATTTATAGGCCCCGTGTATTCTGAATTTTTTGGGGAAGGATGTGTTGCTGACTGCATACCCATATGCTTTCCATCTGCTGTTCCTGTTCCTCCTAATGACTGGTGTCTCTTGCTCTGTGGGAAGCCTCTGTGTTTCCCTCGCCCCCTTGCTGATTTATCCTGAATCATTCTGTAACTACACCTTTGTAACTAAAGCCAAGCATGTGCACCTGAGACTTCATGAGTTTGTGTATGTATCCTTGTCTCTTCCTCTGTTTCCTCCCCCCCACCCCCCCTCGTAGATTGTAAGCCTGCTAGGACAGGGACCGTGCCTCTTTCTTACAATTGTAAAGTGCCAGGTACATTGCTTGCGCTATATAAATGCTTACTAATAATAATTAATAAAGCCTGCTTCTGGGAGACTGGGCGAGGGCTAAAAGATTTCTCTTGTGCTGTGGTCCCCATTATAGTTTGTGGCCTGTATAGGTTTAACTGTGGGGGAGGCCAGGATGACAACTAGGAATGTGCTATTGGAGAGTATCTTTCTGTATTGTAACAGGTTCTTGGGGTCAGTATGACAACTGCATTCTGATATTTCTGTGTAATCGTATCTGTTAACCAGTTTTTCTTAAAAGTTTGCATCATAGTTGCCTCTGAGACTAACTCCTTTTTCCTCCTTTCTACTTCTCCCTGCTGTTTGAAGATCCAGAAACGTCAGTTTGACAGTACGATGGAGTAGGGCAGACGGGACTATCCATCTGTGTCAGTTCAGCTGCTAGCTGCGTGCCCTAAAATGTTTGCTGCTTCGCTTACTAGTAAACTCCAAAGTGACACCTGGAATGAAATTGCATAAGTGAGGGTTTTTGGAGGTTATCGGCACCGAAGACATGGAATATAAATTCTAGGGTAAAAATGTTCAGGATAAAAATTTAAGTAATACAACATGAGTTATGTTGGAATAAACTTATCATTAAAGATAATAGGGGTGTTTTTTTGTTTTTTTTTTAACAAAGGAGCATTTGACTGAGATGGGGTGGCTGAGACCAATCTTCATTGAGGCAATTGCAGAGAATAGGCAAAATGTCTTTCTGTGCTAATTAGAACTGGCAATTATGTGTGATCAATATATAAAGGGTAGTATATGTAAACCTCAGTGATGGAAGTGATAGCATTGCATTTTTGTGGACTTTAGTTACTGTAACATTGATAGTGTCAGTAGTGCAGTAAAGCACTGATTCTGGAGTAACAGAACATCTGTATTATGTCTTAATAAGTGTTGCCTTCTCTCTCTTATACAGATGGCCTCAGAGGTTACATGGTGCAAATATTTTGTTTTGTTTTGTTTTTTAATATAAAAGGTCCTTAGCAATTTTGAGCATATTCTTAATGTGGGTTTGTAAACCAGTCTTGTACACAGAACTTTATAGATGCAGAATGACAACACAATCAGTGTCTTGTAGTGAAAATCCTCTTATCAGACTGTCTCAACAGGATTACTTTCCAGTAACTATAAGTGTTTGCTTTATAAGTTAAAAGGGTAATCATAGTCCTATGCTAGAAAATGAGTGCAGTCTTTTCTTTCCTTTTTCTGTTGTGCTGTTTCTCCGTAGACTATAAATTACTGTCTAGGACCATTTTTAAACAGGATGTGTCCACCCCCACCCGTGCGCCCATCTGAAGATGGGTGGGCGCACACTACCGTGACCCACACACCACCCACTCATGCCCGCGAACGGAACATTGGGGGAAAGTTCGGGATGCTCCACGTGGAGGCAGAAGTGGGTGGTGCATGGGTAGGAGTGCACACCCATCCCAGCCCTTTGAACCCACCCACCCCAGCCATCGGAGGTGCGTGTACGTACCACACGGTACACATGGACCTGTCCCCCAGCCATCCCTATTTTAAAAAATGGCCTAAGTTAATTTTTGGCATTGTGCTCTTATCCCTCTTACGTCATATGGTAAAGGCTTGAACAAAAGAACTGCACACGGCAAGTGCCCAGCCCGACCCAAACCCCACAACTATGCTCCCCACGGCCCATGGGATTGAGAGAGATAGAGCAGGCAGGGTAGGGTGCAGGGGTTCAGGTCAGGCCAGGCTGTGCACTTGTCGTGCGCAGCTCTTTTGTGTTGCTACGTGTGCACTGCACACGGTTCCCGCATATATTCCGCATGCATCCCACACGCTTTGCACGGGTGGCAGGCACACGCAGGGCATAGGATTGTGTCGACTGTCCATGTGAGGTTGTCTTTAGACTAACTGGTCTTGTTTAGGTTTCAACAAGTAGCTACTTGGGGAACTGTGTTTACTACATTTTCCCCACAATGGTGGTGGGGAATGTAGTGAACACGGGTCCTTGGTAATACTGTTGAAAGCAACAAAAGTTGATGTTGGATGACTAAGGTAGTATGTTGATCGGCCATGGCTTTAAAATACTTAGATATATCTTACAACAAGGGTAGCTTTAGCAATCTTGCCTTTTAGGTGAGAAGTATGAATGTGTACTTACAGTGCCACATTTATATTTTTCAAGGTCTTGCTATTGTAAATGGATAAAACCAAGAATGTCTGATATTTGTGTGGCTTATCCTTGAAAATATATGCAAAACCTGACACTCAAAAATTTGTGTAACACCTAATCTACTTTTATAAGTAGATACCAAATTCAGTTTCACTGTTGAAGTAAAATCCCTTATCTTGTTTTGAGGCTCAAACCATTTTGTGTATAATCTAATTGTTGGCCTCAGCCTATTTCGTTTGTTTTTAAGGAGCATTAAAGCAAAATTGCTTAACAGATTTGTTCCCATGAAAATTGCCTTGAATTCTTAAGTCTGGATTATTGCAGAGCTCGTCTTATTGGGAGCTTGGCAAAGGATCACACTGCTTGTCTACTGTATTATGTTGATGTAACTTATACTTTTAAAACACAGTGTTGATGCAACAAGCTGTACGTTTACTGTAACTGTCCAGTTGTAGTACAATCCAAGTTGATGAGAGGCTTAATGTGGACATTTCTAGGTGCTCAATTTTACTGGTGTTTTCATTCATTTGGTACTTTCCCCATTCACCAAATGCTCTCTGCATTGCACATTTTAATATCCTGGTCTATAAAGGTGACCTTTTTTGAAAGTATCACATGAAAACGTTTTTACGATGGAGGCAAAGGCAAGGCATCCAAGGATATGGAAGAAAGCAATACTAGCATTTTATTGGTGAAAGCAGAATTTATCTCTTCGGCACATGTTTTTTCTTGCAGATGGTGAATATTAGGAGAGCTTCTTAAACAACAACCAAAAACAAACACACAACCATGCAACAGAATTTTTTCTCTTGTTTATTTTTGGTGTGCACAAGGAGGGTTTTTTCAGATTGTTTAAAGTCTGTGCATTTTAAAAGATCCATTATATGCACAGATTAAGTTTTCAGAGATGGAAGTTCTGCTGCTTTGGGTTACTAGCTTTTAATAGTTTTCTATTGGAGATGGATGGAGAAGAGGGAATGCAACATATTGTGCCTTTCTTAGTACAGTATGCAAACTAGTTGTTTTCTCTCCAAGATGACAATCAGCCTAAGGATTTACTTTTCACCTTTTCCCTTTAGCACTGACTTCATTTACTTTTAAAGTTTAACAGAAATGCCACAGCAAATTAAGTCTACCTCATCCTAGACCTGAAGTGGCTTAAGAAAGATGCTCCAAAACAGACACTTCTAGATCTACATTCCTGGCAATTTGCTGAGGGGTTGCTTAGCATATAAGGAGCTGCCTAACTGATCCATCTTGGCCCAGTATTGTTACCACCTGACACAGCAGCAGGATTTCAAATCCACTTCTTCAGGAGATGCCTAGCCCAGGCGTGCTGCCTGAAATCCTCCAAGATCTCTGACAGAGGCCTCTACCAGAGATCCTGAATCAGAGATGCCAGGGATTGAACTTGGGACCTTATATATGCAAAGCATGTGCTCTACCACCTGAGCCACAGCCCACCTACTTACCTGTTTCGAGATCCCACTAGCATTTCTTGAGATAAAACTGGACTGTGTTCCGAACTAATTGACTGGTATTAGCCACATCCAGTAATGCCTTTATCAAATTGATAGTAGTTGTAGAGTTCAGTTGGGGCTGGTGGAGAAGGGTCTAGCAGTCCTCTGTGCATGGACGTAATGACTCATTTAAGTACTGCTGAGTAAAAACGTATGCTAACCAATGTGTGTGAAGTTACCAGTGTCTTCAACCAGTCAGACTTATAATCATCAAAGAAAGGGAAGAAATGTTCCCAGGTTTATCTTCAGAAGTTGGGCAATCTTGGAATTAAATTGACAGTTCAGTGTCATCACCTTCCTACAGAGCACAAAGGAATCATTTATGTACAGTTACTGAGCCATATTTCTCAACTCAAATCTGAGAAAGCATCTGGCATTCCCATCACTGGCCTAGAAGATCTCTTGCAATTGAGAATTCACTCACATTTTCTATCAATTAAATACCCTGATCAAGATAAGGAAATGCTGGATAACGTATTGTGAAAATCTGACAGCGACACTAATAGAGGTTGACTTGGCTGGGTTGTCGGCAAGAACATCATCAAAGTGATTTCTGAGACAGATCAGAATTGGATGATGGTCATTGCAAATGCTAGTTCATACGCAGCAGCATCACTTCAGGAAAATAGTTTAGAGACAGACACTTTAACGTTCTAAAAATGACTACCGGAAGAAGGGCATTTTATATTGGACAGTCGCACATTCATTGCTCTGTTCTTCAGCATCTTGGTCAGTTAGAACCTACTGACTAAAAGTGCTGAGTACAAACACTTGGCTGCAGTGGATACACTGGCTTGATTCATTGCTTGATGTCCAGCCCTCCACTCCTTGAATGGATGGTGGTTTGGTATACCAAACTTCCAGAGCTCAGACGTTAGGCTGCAAGAAAGCAATTTTACTTCAGAAATTTGTTCTTCTGGAGCTATTGGCAGATCATCTTTTCAGAATCTACAACAATGGATTAGAGTATCACGTCACACAGTGGGTACTTTTAAGGGCGTTATTAGCTTTTACTACTCTAAAGGATACCAAATGATACCAGCATGCAAATAAAATTTATAAGGCAAAGTTGCCGCCTTAGCTACTTTATGGAATCCCAATATGGAGTCCGTCTTTAGTATCTCACTTGGAGATGGTACAAAATAGATTTTGCAGGGCCACTTTGCCATACACCAAGAAATACACTATAGTGCTGATGTGAGCTGAGCTTGGGCTGTGCTCAATGGCCTTGCTTGCCAAGGCTTACAGCCTTAAATTTTGGTTATATTTAAATTTTTGTGATGAGTGTCTTGTTCGTTCTGCCCTCTCTGTAGTGACGGTGGACCCATGGGAAGTGGCTTAAGAAAGATGCTCCAAAACAGACACTTCTAGATCTGCATTCCTGGCAATTTGCTGAGGGGTTGCTTAGCATATAAGGAGCTGCCTAACCCCTATATAATATAGCCCCTCTGTTATCTTTGTTGGACTTATCCAAAGAATATCTACTTTCTATGCTCTATGTTAAAGCTCTCAAATGATGTATTAAAGACCAAGAAAAGCAAGTGCTTATAGAAGCTGTCAGTAATCAAAAGATATCAAACTTGTATGTTACCTATTACCTTGTATGCCTATTAAGGCAGGAGGTGTCTCCTACATGTCAAGAATCTCTAATTGGATCTCCTGAATGACCTTTTTCTGGTGATGTTCAATTTGATGCCCTCGGCGATATTGGAGGGTAGGATAGCAAAAATCTCCTACGACCAAAGACTGTGCAAATTCTGTTTGCAGCAAGTAGTGGAATCCATTTCACATGTTCGTTTTGATTGCCATCTATATGATGATATCTGTGAAGAGATTCTTGGGCCAATTATAATGAACTTGAGGACATGTAGTCAACGAGAGGCATTGGTATCCTTATTGAGTGACAGAGACCTTTCTATATCTGCGCAGGTTGCAAAAGTTTGTGCTCTTGCCAGGCAAGCAAGAAAAGTTGCTATAGAGGCTTTATAAAATTGTAAGTTTTAAAATTTACTGGATCTACTGTTTGCCCTGGCCTATTGTGTTACTTATTTGAACATTTATTTGTATCTGTACTAGTATGTGTGTTTGTAAATATTACGTGCTGCCTAAGGATATCACATTAAAATGATATGATTGTCGCACATAGCATGAGTAATCCTGGTTGCTTTGGACTCCGAGAGCATGATACGTTCACTTTGTTCAGTTGAAAAAGTAGAGTTTCTTCTCTTGACTCCATTTCTAAACCTAAGTACTTGGACCTAGCTTCTAAAAGCCTAAATAATTAATGGAAGGGAAACATGACATGACTGGTTCGTTGTATGCATTTTGGAGAGGTGGTGTTTAACAGAACTATCAAAGTTTAATACAAACATTTGAGGGATGGGATTCGAAACACATACAGTTTTAGGGTTGGAAAGGACCTCAAGAGTCATCTAGTCCTAATTTATGTTTAGGACAAACGCCGTTCTTCAGCTGTTTGGATGAGAATTTAAGAGGAATGGATGATTCCACATCTGCCTTGGGTGGAATGCACAAGGTGTTGATTGACCAAGGGCTGATCCATTTTGGCATTTCTTATGTTCCCATGTGTGACATTTGGGCATGGGACTATCGTGTTCGTTATACACAGTACACACTCTAAAAGATTAGACATTTGCTTGGAAGATATAACCTGACTGTGACAAAGAAGCAACTGAGATTTGACCAGTGTCAAAGGTTGCATAAAAGTTGTGAATTTTTCTATTCACTTTTCTTCTGTATGGTTTATATTCAGGGCGTCTCTTTCTCATTTGGCAATTTCACATTCCAGCAGTTCTTTTAGAAAAAAACAGTAATGCATAAATTGGACTAACAGTTCCTTAACTAGTATTTCTTACTGAGACTTCTGGATGTAGTAGTGCTGTTTGACACTTGAATAATGAAAACAATAAGATACCATGTGCTGCTGGTGTTTCAATGGGAAAAGGCTACATGCAGCTGTAATTAGGTGGCAGGTCACACTCCACATTTGTACAGTTTTGCAGAAAATATCTGCATATTTTCTGTGCATTGCTTGTACACTTTAAAAAAAATACCAAACAGTAAAAAGCAGGGTCTGATGTCTATTTTCCCCCCTTGTGTGCCACGCAGTGGCCACGCTCCTTCCCCCAAGCCTTGCTCATTGAAGAACATCTGCTGTTTCTCCTTCATTATCCTCTCACCAAGTCTCACTATAGGTATCGCGGCACCATCTAGCACCCAACTTGGATCATAGCAAACTTAAAAAAAATAAATAAATTCCCCATTTCACGGTCTCGGCCCCTCGTACCTCAGGGATCGCCTCACCCTTGCGCCCCAGAACGGCTCCTGTGGTCGGCCGGGGGTGCCTTTCTGGAGGTCCCCCGCATAAAGCGGGGGGCCACAAGGGAGAGGGCATTCTCGGTGGCCATGCCGTGCCTTTGGAACTCCCTTCAGGAGGAAGCTCGCTTGGCCCCTAGTCTGTTGTCATTCCGGCGGTGTTGTAAAACCTGGTCGTTCGCCCAGGCCTTTGGGGGGGGGAAGGGGGGGTTAGGGTTTTTGCTCATCTCCCCTACCCTGTCTATTGTTTTTAATGTTTAAGTTGTATCCGGGGGCCCTGTTTTAAAGTATTTAATTTGTCTGAGTATTTTAAATTGTTTATATGTGTTTTCTATTTGTTTTTATGGCTGTTGGAAACCGCCCCGAGCTGTTGTCAGGAGGGGCGGGGTACAAATGCAATAAATAAATAAATAAATATCTGATGTCAAGCCCCACCCCAACCATCCCCTTCAGTTCATTTCTTTCCCACTATTGTGGAGCTTAGTAACAGCACAAACGACTGTGGATGGAAACTGTAGTGGAGGACTTTCAATGCTGCACCCTCTGTGTGGTGAAGATACCAGACTGATACCCGTGACTGGTGCGTATTCTGTCTAGGCGCTGAGTATAACACAATTTGAGCATGTGGAATTTGTCGGATTCAGAACTTAAACTTGAAAAGACAGCGTTCGCCAGCTGGCAGAGCACCTTACAGTCCGAGCCATGTCTGTCCTGGAGCAGGTCCTGAGACCGCTGGACCTGGGGGCTCATTGCAAGCGGCCACAGCAGCCTCCCACTCTGGCCCATTCCCTGATAAGGGGAGGCACCATCTGGCCCAGATCACCCCCGGTACTTTGGTACCAAAGGGGTCAAAGCCGGCACAGACGCTGCAGGGCTTGAGCATACCCTGGACTTCACCTGGCTGGAACTGTCTGTCCCTGCACCAGGGAATATAATCCGATTGGAGTGTCACAGCTCTGTGAGACTACCCAGCAGCTCCAGTGGCAAAATAGGCAGGGAGGCCACCTGAAGAACCCTTCAGGCTTGGGTTTAAGTCCTGCTCCTGACACACAATGCAGTGCTCTTACTTTGAGAGTAGATGGTAGCACAGTTGGTATTGCATTTGTGGATGCCAAAACATGATCCTTCATGTAGTAAAGCTCTATGCTGCTAACACTTGAGGGAATAGTCTTGCATGCAGTTTATTACTTGGTGTAATGATTATCATACCTTTTTTATGCTTCACGCTGTTAATTTTGTTGGAATATAAAAGGGCAAAGTTGCCTTGTGCACGGGAAAGAAAAGTAAAACCTCTTTTTGCAACTGCCTTTTTAAAATAAAAGCTTTGTAAAAGCATAGAGAAACTCTATGCTTAATGGGAAAAGTGAGAGAAACAAGCTAGGGCAGCAACATGCATGGGGCTAGACACTTAAAAGCTATATATTAACTTTCAATGACACACTTTGCAAAGACCTGGACTCAAGGGTGAGAATCCTATTTAGAGACATATACAAGTGAATGTAGAGAACTGGTGAGGTTGCAGCTCGTCTGCATACGCTCCCAGCATCCTCAGCTGTCATCGCTTGAGGACACCACGACTCTCCTGGGGCTTGGCCTTCCTGCCACCCCAAGCTCCACCGACCAGAGGGCCAAAAGGCACGCGCCTTACAGGTACTTTTCTCCATTTCTTTCCTACTGTATTTTCCCCTCCTGTCTTACTCACTAACATGTCTGCCCTACTTTCTCACCTTTTCTTTCCCTCCTCTCCGTCTCCTCTTCCTGTCCATCTTTTTCTCCCTCTACTTTTCTCCTCCCAGTTTCTTCCTCCCCCCAACCGATCACCACTCTCTAACCTCCCCCATACAGCCTTTTCTCCCTTGACTACCCTCTCTCATTGCTCCACTTCCACTCCTCCTGTCTCTAGCCTTCCTCGATGCTCCCCTTCTCCCAATCTTATCCCTATTCCTCCTGTCTCTAGCCTACCACGACGCTCCCCTTCTCCTAATCTTATCCCTATTCCTTGCCTCCCCCCTCATCAACTACCATTTTTCTGCTCCCTCTGGAACTGTCGCTCATCTATCAGTAAAGCTCCCTATATCCATGATCTTTTCCTCTCTCGCTCCCTCCAGCTCCTTGCCCTTACTGAAACTTGGATCACTCCCTCGGACTCTGTCACGCCTGCTACCCTCTCCTGTGGGGGTCTCTCCTTCTCTCACCAACCCCGCCCTGAAGGACGGGGTGGTGGGGTGGGCCTCCTTCTTGCTAAATCCTGTCAGTTCCAACCAATTTCTCCTCCCCCCTCTCTCTCCTTCCATACCTTTGAGGCTCACTCCGTGCGCCTCTACTCCCCCCTCCATCTACGTGTTGCTGTCATCTACCGTCCCCCTGGTCCTCTCTCTTCCTTTCTTTCTGACTTTGAGTCCTGGCTCACTTTCTTCCTCTCTGTTGATATCCCCACTCTCATCCTTGGTGACTTCAACATTCATGTTGATGACCCATCTCAGCCCTCAGTCTCTCGCTTCCTCTCCCTAGCCTCCTCCTTCAACCTCCACCTTTGGACCAACTCCCCCACCCATACTAATGGCCATTCTCTTGATCTTGTCCTCTCTAGAAACTGCTCTGTCGCTGATCTCTCCTTCGATCCTCATCCTATATCAGACCACTTCCTTGCCTCTTTCAACATTTCCCACTGTCCCCCCTCCTCTTCCCCTTCTCTACGCCCCTTCCGTGACCTTCAAGCTATTGATCCCCTGGACTTTGCCTCCTCTCTCTCTCCCCTTCTTCCTACAGTCTTCTCTTCCTCCTCCCCTGACTCCGCTGTCTCTGCTCTCAACGCCTCTCTCTCCTCCACACTTGACTCCCATGCCCCTCTCTCTTCCCGCCCTGCCTTCTCCCACAACCCCCGTCCTTGGCTCACCCCTAGTATCCGCCACCTCCGTTCTTGCACTCGTGCTGCTGAACGACTCTGGCGCAAATCCCATTCTCACGCTGACTTCCTTCACTTCAAATTCTGTCTCTCCACCCTTACTTCTGCTATCTCCCTTGCTAGACAACACTACTATGCCTCCCGCATTGAGTCCTGTTCTCGGGACCCTCGCCGCCTGTTCTCTACCTTTGACTCCCTCCTCAAGCCTCCCTGTCCTCCCCCTCCTTCTTCCCTTTCTGCTCAGGATCTTGCCTCCTTCTTCACCTCCAAGATAGACAAGATCCGCCTCGACATCGCTTCCCACTCCTCTCTTCCCACTCCCACCCCTCTCCCTCCTCCCCCTCCTTCTCTCATGTCCTCCTTCTCCCCTGCCTCCCTTAAGGAAATCTCCTCTCTGCTCTCCTCCTCCAACCCTTCCACTTGCCCCCTTGATCCCATTCCTTCCCGCCTCCTCACCTCCATTACTCCCACTGTCGCCCCTTCCTTCCTGCACATCATCAACCTCTCCCTCTCTACTGGCTCTTTCCCTTCTGCCTTCAAACATGCCACAGTCTCTCCTATTCTCAAAAAGTCCACTCTTGACCCCTCTGACCCTTCTAGCTATCGTCCTGTCTCACTCCTTCCTTTTGCTTCCAAGCTGCTTGAACGTGTTGTCTACTCCCGCTGCCTTGACTTCCTATCCTCCAACTCCTCCCTTGACCCCCTCCAATCTGGCTTCCGCCCCCTTCATTCTACTGAAACTGCTCTCGCTAAGATCACCAACGATCTTCTGGTGGCTAAATCTAAACGTCTCTATTCCATTCTTGTCCTCCTTGATCTCTCTGCTGCCTTCGATACTGTTGACCACTCACTCTTGCTGGATTCCCTTCACTCCCTTGGCTTTTGTGGCTCTGTCCATAACTGGTTCTCCTCCTACCTCTCTGACCGCTCCTTTAATGTGTCTCTCTCCAACTCCGCCTCCTCCTCCTTCCCCCTCTCAGTTGGTGTTCCTCAAGGCTCTGTTCTTGGCCCTCTCCTCTTCTCGATCTATACCTCATCCTTAGGCAAACTCATTGCCTCCCATGGCTTCCAATACCACCTCTATGCTGATGACACTCAACTCTATCTCTCTACTCCCTCTCTCTCTCCCTCTGTTCAAGCTCGTCTCATCAACTGTCTCTCTGACATCTCTACCTGGATGTCTCAACGTCAACTCAAACTCAACATGGCTAAAACTGAACTCCTTATCTTCCCCCCTCATCCTTCCTCTCCTTCCTCACTGTCAATAACTATTGATGGAGTCACCATCCTGCCTGTCCCCCAAGCCCGTAGCCTAGGCTTCATCTTTGACTCAGCCCTTTCTTTTAAACCCTACATTGACTCTGTTGCTAAATCCTGTCGCTTCTCCCTCCATAACATTGCTAAGATTCGCCCTTTTCTCTCTGTCTCGTCTGCCAAAACTCTTGTTCATGCTCTGGTCATCTCTCGCCTCGATTACTGTAACCTCCTTCTCACTGGCCTTCCCCGGTCTCACCTTTCTCCCCTCATCTCTGTCCAAAACTCTGCTGCCAGGGTCATCTACCTCGCCAGTCGCTTCGACCATGTGCAGCCCCTCCTCTCTTCGCTTCACTGGCTTCCCCTTCCTGAACGAATCCTGCACAAGCTCCTAGTCTTCACCTATAAAGCTCTTCACAACCTTGCTCCCCCCTACCTCTCTGCACTTATCGCCCTCCATACTCCAGCCCGTGCACTTTGCTCCTCCTCTGTCCCTTCTCTCACCCTTCCACGCCTTCCCTGCTCCCCTAAGCGCCTTCGTCCCTTCTCACTTGCTGCCCCCCATGCCTGGAACTCCCTCCCTGTCCACATCCGCCTTGCCCCCTCCCTTCATACCTTCAAATCTCTCCTTAAAACTCACCTCTTTCGCTCTGCTCTGTCTGACTCTTTATCCTGCTGAGCCACTATTCCTATACCTACGATCGGTTTACCCTTATCCTTGCAACATGGACCTGCCTGCTGTCATTCTCATCGTAACCAAGCCAAGTACGTGCACTTGAGACCTCGCATCTTCATGAATGTTAGACCCCTTGTCTCTCCCTCTGTTCCCCTTCCTAAGTCTCTCCCCCAGCTCCTGTCTCTCAGATGTAAGCCCTAGGGGCAGGGACCGTGTCTATTTTATTACTTTGTACAGTGCCAGGTACACTGCTGGCGGTATATAAATGTTTGTTAATAATAATGTAGGTTGTTTGGTTTAATCCTTTGTTTTCATTAGCAACTGCCTGTAATTCTGAACCATTTTCCTTTCTTTACTTTAACTTGAATTTAATGTCCTTTTTATAAAGCTTTATTTTATTTTTCTTAAAGCTGTTGTGTTTGTACATTTGCTAAAACTTGTTACAGAATTGCACAGTGTTCCTCTATATTATACACAGAGGTGAGCATACCCAAATTTTCTATTATCTGGAAACATCCCAAATTACAGATGTCTAAGGGTTTGTGCTTGTGAATCTGGCTTTGTGTTTGGCTGTCATACATAAGGCCAGGAACGTGTACGAGGGCTCTGCCTGCCTCCTATATGACAAGGAATTTAGGGCAACAGCAGTTGAGGACCCCTTCCTTAATTGGGAGGTTCCTGATCAGTAGGTTCCTAATACTCCTGTAAGAGTAGGTAGAGAGACCCCTGATTGTAAGAGCAGTAGTTGTGAATCAGTAGTTGTGAAGAAACAAAGTCACAGCTGTGTTTGGAGGTGTGGTGGAATTCCAGTTAAAGTTAATCAGGCCCCCTGCACATTCCCAGGGAATAAAGGACAAATTGACAGGGGCAGCTGGTGGGTTTTGAGGGTGGAGGAGCAGTAAGGCTGGCAAGCCTAGGGGTGGAGCCAGGGCAACAGTAGGTGGGGCCAGGGCAACGGTAGGCCAGTGGAATGGCATAACCCAGCAGCAAAGGGTTCCCAGGGTTAACATTGGATGGACATTACATTACTTAATGATGGGAACGCTGCTGTGTGAAGCACTGCCACCAGGGGATAGAGAACCCTCTTATTGGCAGAGTATTTAGCAGGTGAGGCTAGAGGTTGGGTGGTTTTTTGGGGTGTGGGTAGGGGGTTTTAGGGGATGTTGTTGTATTTTTGCTATTTTCTCTTTGTGCTTTTGTTTCTGTAAACCGCCCTGAGCCTTTGGGGAAGGGCAGGGTATACATTCTGATAAGTATAAGAGATCACGGTTTTGTGCAAGTGTGTAGAGAGGGGATTAATTTGAATTAAATTCACCCCCTTAGTCAGGGACCCATGTTCACTGTGGTTTCCCCATTGCTGCTAATGAAGAAAATACAGTGAACACTGTCCCTGCCCTTAGTCAATTCAAGTTCATTTTTCCACACAGACAGAAATTTAGTGAATTGCATCTTTCTCAGCAGAACAGTTTTCTGTCTCATTCAAACCTTGGAGCCTCACCACAGACTAACCACTAGTTTCTCCCCCCATCTCTCCACTACCACCCCGGGCCCGCAATTTACTCACTGCCAGCTGGCTTGCTCCTCAGGCAGCGCTGCAGGATGATCCAGGTCGGATCCGCGCGCCTCTGTTCCGTTCTTCTTGGGCCTGGGAGCTGCCGTGCAGCGCCTTAAGGCTCCCTCTCCCAGAGTCGAGCAAAGTTTGACTCACTGGGAGGCTCCCTCCCAGTGAGTCAAAGTTTGACTCGACTCTGGGAGGGGGAGCCTTAAGGCGCTGCGCTGCAGCTCCCAGGCCCCCCTGCACAGCCCAGAGTAGTCTGAGCCGGGCGCCTACTGTGTGGCGCCTGGGTATGGACTTTCGGGCTGGCCTACCCCCTGCAATGAAATAGTGTCCCCTGCGGCACTATTTCATTGCTGGGTTCCCTTTATGCGGTATGGACAGCACTTCTAGCTGCCCATTCCGTATAAAGGGACAGAACGCCTCTCTCTTGTCCCTGAAGGCTTCCTCTAAGGAAGCCTTCAGGGGGTGTGTGATTCTCACCGGTTGTGTGCGTGCTCGCACACACACAACAGGTGAGATTATGTTTGGAGCCATCTCGAAGAACCTTGTTTAGAGGCACTGACCTTCTTGCCAAGAAGGTCAGTGCCTCTAAAACAAGGTTCTTTGAGATGACTCTGAACATAATCTCACCTGTTGTGTGCCCCTGAGGGAGGGGGCGGAGGGGAGTTTTTTTTGGTTTTTTTTAAAAGCACGTCGTCGGGACGGGGGAGTTGTCCTGGGGCCAGGAGGGGCATTGCCCCTGAAGCCCTAGGAGGGCGCACCACTGCTGCAAATTGACTCGCATTTTCCATCGCGTTTTCCATCTGCCCATTCTGTCACTAATATTAATAAATTATATTTATGCTTTAAAAGCAAAGCTATGTAGAGAGTTGTCAGAAATCCCCATGTTTTAAGAGACAGCCCATATTCCTGAACAACACAGCACTGTAGACCAAAACACTGTAGCACCAGCGTCCCTTATTTTTGTAATTTTGACCAGGTATCTGTCAGTAGAATGGAGATAAGAGGCATTTGTGTGACTTTTTCACCCTCTGTCTCTTAAAAAACAAAACACTTGAGAGATGATTTTGCAAGCATTGCACTTTGCTTAGACCGAGCATTCCTTACCATGAATGGGCCCTTAGGATAGGTTGGGTTAAAAAAATTGAATAAATAAATAAATAAATAATCCTATTGAAGTCGAGGTTAAAGTCTCCTTGCATTGTTGTGCTGACTGCATAGTAACAGCAGCATCTGTGGCTGATCTAGTTCCCAGGCTGGCTGACCAGTGTGGTGGTAAATGTGTGTGGTAAAGCTGCTGTCGTTTAATATCCTCATATCAAATGTGTAAGATGCTTTTATCTTGAGGTTAGTAGCAGAAGCAACTGCTGCTATCTTACATAGTAAAAGGATGACACCAAGCTGTACATTCAACATTTGAGCATCTAATTTAGTCTGTGGGTTTCTGGAGCCAAACATGCTATCTCCTATGAGCTTGATCAGCACTCTGAATCTTAGTCGTTGCTTTCCTTTTGATACTTGTTTATATTTTAAGTACCATTTTTGAACCCTGAAGGGTCTTTTAAGTTGAACCCTCTGAAATCTTGATTTTGTTTTTAAAATACCCATCTTTGTTGTTAAGAGACATGTGCATACAAATTAGAACAGCGGGGGACTGCCTCTCAGAGATCGCTTCTGGGAAGGAAAATAAATCTGGCCAACAAGTTCAGGGAGTGTGTCTGGGGAGAAGTCCCGTTCTGCCCCCAAGTTGCCCACAAATGGTGCTCTGGGGTGCTGCCGAGCACAGAGAAAGAGACTGCTTCTGTACTGGGTGCTACCATTTTCTCCCTCCCTGCCTCAGAGCTTGGGGGGGGGGGGGGGAGGGAGGGAGGAGGAGGAGGATTGAGTTGCCCTGGGTGTAGCCAGGTATTATAAGCTCCTTTTTAATAAGAGGGAAATGGAGTTGCCATGAAGTTGAGATTACAAAACTTTAAATTCTCTCTGCTCCTTTTATTAATGGTAACATAAGCCTAATCCTCCCCATCACCGTTATAAATAAAATGTATTCTTTTGAAATGGGGACCACTACTTGTTTAATCAATCTATCCATCTCCTTGGACTTGAGGGGACAACAAAATTCTCACTGTACTTCTTTCCGAGGCTCTTGGTGAACTCACACGTAACGCTGCTAGAATACAATGTCTGGGGCCCCCGGAAGGTGTATAACGAGCCCCAGATCGCAGTTGTGTATGATAGAGGCAATCTGAATTCCAGCTCTGCTTTAAACTTTGATCTGACTAATCGAGTTTAAAGTGGGGCTCTAATTCGGATTGCCTCACTCACATGCAACAGCAGTCTGGGGCTCATAATGCAGCTTCCGGAGCCCTGCAGACATTGGATTCTAGCAGCGTGATACGCGAGTTCACCAATTGTCTCCACACTTCAGTTTTACTTCCTTTTCAGTGCTTAATGTTATCCAACCATTTTTCTACCTTTATGAAAAAAAAATTATTTAGCTATCACTGTCAGTTGCCTCTATTCCAATAGGCATATTTCATAATTCTTATTACTTTTACTTTAATAATCAGCAGCCACTCAAATCTTTTCCTTCTGTTGTCGTTCATCATTTATATAGTGCTGTCAGTATTCAAGGTGATTCACAACCCCCTTTTAACTGTTTCTCACCAGGTTTACCTCCCCCTTGTCTATACTAGATTGTAAGCCTCTTGGAACAGGGATCTGTCTCTGTTTATGACTGTTCAACCCAAGACATGTTGTAAATTATTGCTCTAGCTGAGCTGGGATTGGAGGTGGTGTTAAGGTCACCCAGACTTAATCTTGGGTGATTTCAACATACATGCCGAGGCTGGCCTTTTAGGGGCAGAACAGGAGTTCATAGCCACCATGACAACCATGGGTCTATCCCACATAATATCAGGCTCAATGCATGAGGCAGGACATACGTTGGATTATATGTTTTGCACCAGCCTGGAGACGGGGTTACAATTATCGGGGGTGTTGTTACAGCACATACGTCATGATCAGATCATTACCTCCTGAAGTCCCGGATCCTGGCCCTCCTGTGCCCCTGTCAGAGTGATGGACCAGTTAGGATGGTCTGCCCCCGGAGACTGATGGATTGAATTGGTTCTACCCACTGACCTTGGCTGTTGACACGGTTGCATCCACACAACTGCTGCCACCATTTCGTCTGCACAGGTCCCCTTGGTTTACAGAGGACCTGAGGCAGCTGAACCGGGAGGGTAGGCGGTTGAGCAAAGGTGGCACTTGACTTGTGCTGAAGCCGATCGATTGCAGCATAGATCATTTTTGAAGGACTATGCTATGACTGTGACGGCGGCAAAGAAAGCTTTCTTCTGCACTATCATAGTGTCTGCAAAGTCTCATCCAGCGGAGCTGTTCCTGGTGATGAAGGGCCTGGTTAATCCGGCCTGTTTCCATCAGGAAATGGAGTCATCTGTTGCCTGTTATGATATTTTTATTAATTACTTTGCAGAGAAAATCGCTCGTATTCACCGCGACTTGGGTGCTACCATTTTAACTGCAGAGTCAGAGTTTGGGGTTATGGAAGCTTAGTCTAGTCCTGTTTGTTTGGATCGGTTTCAATTGGTATCACCCAGCAATGTGAGGAAGTTGCTTGGGGTGGTGAGGGCAACCAGTTGTGAATTAGATCCTTACCCATCATGGCTGGTGAAAGCCAACCAGGAGACATTGGGGCTGTTGTTGGCTGGGGTTGTCAATGCCTCCCTTTGGGAGGGGAGGGTGTCAGACACCCATAAAACTACAGTGAGCCGCCCCCTGCTTAAGAAACCATCTCTGGATATTGATGCCTCAGCCAGCAATCACCTGTCCCTAAGGTTATTAAATGAGTGGTTGCCCAACAGCTCCAGGTGCATCTTGATGCTGTTGGATTCCTGGACCTGTTTCAGTCAGGTTTTCATCCTGGGTATGGCATGAAAACTGCACTTGTGGCTTTGGTTGATGACCTGCGCCTGGAGATGGACAAGGGAAATTCTCCCTTGTTGATCTTGTTAGATTTTTCTGCGACCTTGGATACAGTTGCTCATGAGGTGTTGATGGCTTGACTGCAGGACTTGGCATGAATGCGCGGGACTGCTCTTGAGTGGTTTCGCTCTTTGCTGTCGTGGAGGTCCCAGAGGGTGGTGATGGGTGATTGCTCATCATCTCCTCAGGACCTTCCCTGTGGTGTCATGCAGGGTTCTATTCTGTCCCCCCTATTGTTCAACGTGTATCTGAGGCCGCTGGGTGAGGTCATTCGGAGGTTTGGGGTGAGGTGTCATCAATATGCTGATGACACTCAGCTGTACCTCTCTTTTTCATCTGACCCAGGTCCTGCAGTCTCGGTGCTTACCCAGTGCCTGGCTGTTGTCGGGGACTGGATGAGGGTGAGCCGATTGAAGCTGAATCATAACAAGACTGAAGTGATGATGGTTGGCCTGTCTTGTGACTTGGAGGGGATTGGAACACCTGTCATTGATGGGGTCCAGCCTCCTCCGTTCACTCATGTTCGCAACCTCAAAGTGTTCTTGGATCCCTTGCTACACCTGGAATGTCAGGTGGCGGTGGTGGCCAGAAGCGCTTTTCACCAACTCCATCTGGTGGGAAGGCTGCGGCCTTTTCTTTCTAATTCGGATCTGCCACTGTCATCCTTGCTTTCATCACCTCGAGGCTAGATTACTGCATTGCGCTCTATGTGGGGCTGCCCTTGAAGATGCTTCAGAAGCTGCAGCTGGTGGCTCGGCTCCTTTTGGGGACGAGTCACTGGGAGCACGTTACACCTGTGCTCTGAAGTCTGTACTGGCTGCTTATAGCTTTCTGGACACAATTCAGGGTGCTGGTTTTGACCTTTAAAGCCTTAAATGGTCTGGGTCCCATATATCTGAAAGACCGCCTATCCTACCATGCCCCTTTGGTCCCTAAGGTCGGCTGGGGTCACCCTCCTACGTGTTCCATCTGTTACCCTTGTCCGTGGTGCAGGGGTGCGTGGTTAGTATTCCCATATTACAAATGGGGCACTGGGGGATAGTAACTTCAAGGCCACCCAGTGAGCTAACACAACCAGGATGGCTGTTCAGCGCACACAATGGCAAGGAAGAGCATTGAGTGTACTAGATAACATCATTGGAAGATTGCCCACTACCACTTCAGGAATATGAGCAATGTAGACATAATGAGGATTCATATGTGTGCACTGTTGATACCATGAAATTTGAGAAACCTCAGGTATACACCCTAGGACACAAGTGCTTTTATATTGCTGCTGAACCAAATATCACAGTGACATTAAAATTCTATACTCTTAAGATATCCCTGACAGTGGATTTATAGTGATATGCAATGTTACCAAGATCTCTATTGGCAATGATTCATAAACACTGCATGCTAATGAATGGAAAAACCTATGGGATAAGGACAGCTTCCAATTGTGGAACATGTCTTTTGCATATTCGGCCGCAGCAATTCACAAAGCAATACAGGATACTGAAATGTTCCACACCAAAGTACAAAGTTTGGTAAATACATTGGGCCACGCAACAATTGTTCTAAAGGCAGAAGAAAAAAAAAAGATTACACAGGTTCTTACTGAAGTAGAATACACCACTAAGCACTCATTCTGGGAAAGCATTTTTGAATGGTCACCAACAGCAACTGGGGTGCTAAATCTTTTGATCCATCCAATCATTATCATCCTAATAAATCAAGTTGTGGTGTTCATTACTGTAATATGCATTGCATGTTGGATCAAAAAGAAAATAGTTCTCCTAAGACACAGAGCATTTTACGTTGTCCCAAAATATCGAAAAGGAATTATGTGTTAACTGGGAATATCCCAGATTAACAGGGGGCGACTGTTAGAAATTGATCTGATTTTGGGCCTAACTAAGATATTAATTTCCCTGCTACAATGTGCTGAATCAGGAAATGCTTTTGACTCAAGTGGGCCACTCTGTGTTAAATTGTAACCAAACCAAACATACCTCTCTGACACAAGCGTGCTAAGGTATACATGGGGGATTGTTGTAAATAACTCTGTGTAATTAAACCAAAAGTGCTTCTTTGACACAAATGTGACAGCAATATACACTGGATGTTATTGTACCCATAATTGTGTTAAAATGTAACCAAGAGCACACACTGGAGCTATAATACTTGGAATGTAACTTTTATGAGCCATTGGGACTGCTATTTAGAAGTATATAGAATGCTAGAAATTAGGCAAGATACTATTACGCACATGTGTTAATGCATTTGATTTGAAGAACAGAAGTGTTAGTAAGAATAATCAGGAATTGGTCGGAGAGAGAACAAATGATGCTGGAGAAGTGAGCAGGACCTCTTGTTCCCCAAACAACCTATGTTGATAATTTACAGGGAACATGGAGGAACTATAGTAGAAGGTCAGGGGCTGATAACAGAAGTCGAGCTGAACAAGCAAGAGTGTGGTCTTATCAAACAAATATATGACTCCTAGAAGGATGTGCGGGCTAATCCAGGGCCAGGGAGCCGTGACTCCCACCTCTGGAGGGAGGAGGGGGACCTGACTTTACTGGTCAGAACAAACCTCACATCATGACTAAGCAAGAAGGTACCCCAGATTTGGGGCAACCAATGGGAGCACTCCACAAGCTTAGTATTGACAACCCTGCACTCTGGATAATCATAAGACAGCCACAGCATATAAGGCTTGACTCTGGATTAGTTCCTTGCCTTCCACGGTAATCAGCGCTAGCTCTTATCAGAGTGCCGCTGAAGTCGGTGGATGCGCCCTTTTTGGGGACTCCTCTATCTAGGGAATCCTCCAACAGCATCGTTTGGGCCCCCTGACTGCTTTCCTCTGGAACCAGGCCATCAACCTCTGATCACGTAAGAATATGTGCTCTTATATGTATTTTTGGGTAGACAAGGGTAGATGGGAGCAACTGTGAATGCAAGTGTCTCTTGGTAATTGGTATGCTAATTGTTCTGATACTATTGAATAAATGCCTATTTGATTGAATAAAAGACTTATTATTGAAACAGAAGAGGAGTAATTCCCCCCCCTCTCAAACAGTAGTATTTCCACTAAGATCCCGAGAATTGAAAGGGACCTGCTCTCTCTCTCTCTCTCTCTCTCTCTCTTTTGTATAATATATACAGCTAAAATCTCTCCGGGACAGAGAGAGCTGGTTATATTTGCAGTTGCCTCTCTTGGACAGAGACAGCTGGTTGGGACTCACAAGCGCTGGACCCCTCTGGGACAGGGAAACAACAGAATTTCTCTGGGGGAACACCCCAGGTAAAGAGAAGCAGTTAAACCCCCTTTCTAATTCATTATATTCTGGTCTCCCAGGTCCCAGTCCTGAATGTTATTCACTAGGCTACATTAGCTCAATCCAACCATCTTGCTCCTAAAGCTCTTCTACATCCCGAAAGCTAAGAACTGGACCTCCTCCTTCATTCTCCAGGGTTCTGTTGCATAACACTACCACCACAAAGCCATCTTTTATGTGGTGTGAACTAGATACTAAGGATGTTTTGCAGACTGTCTCCACAATCCCTGCAACAACTACAACAATTGCTTTGCATGAAACATTATTTTATTTATTATTATTTATTGAACCAGCCATAGGGCTATATCAAACCAAACAATACCATACAATTCAAACAATACAATTATCTCAATGACACCTAAAACAATGTGTAAAATCAGCTCAAAAAACAGAACTTTAAAATAACAGCATGACCAACAGCATTTACCAGGGGGCAAGGCACTGATCTGTAGGGCCTTCTTATTCTTCCCCGGGTTTTAGCTGCTGTAACCACAAAAGCGGTAACTGCCTTTGTAATATACTCTCTCAAGTCGTTCAGCAGATAAGTTGTCTGGTGGCCCTAGAAACATCCACTTTCAACGTGGAGAACAATCTTCCCACAAGGTTGATCATAAATTATGTGAGCCGCCCTGAGCTGATCTGTGAGCAGGAGGGTTGCAGAATAAAAGAAAATTGAAATAAATAAAGGGGGCAAAACAAAAGATAATAAGCCAAGTCCTCCACTGAACCCCCTCTGCATACACACAGCCTTAGTGTATAACCCAGCTCTAAATACCAGCCCTGTACCACTGCCGTATGCATGGACTGCAGCCTCAAGGCTGAAAAAGCTTTCTGCGATGCTGTTGAAGATAAGGTCATCCGATAACAAGCTCTCCCAGTACCCAGGATCCAATACCTATACCACGGAGCAATTTTGGAAACCCGGGCTCTAGCCCTGGCCATTTGTAATGCTTGGTCAGACATACGTTTCTCTAGCAACTGCTTGGTTTCCCCAATTGGCCAGGTAGTCAAAATGTTCATAGAGAAGCCCAAGGACCTTCTAGTTATTGTTATGCGTGCTACCCATGAACCACCGGCCATGTCAGGACCAGTCAACTTCTCCTGTAAACATTGTTTAACAAGAGCGAAGTTGGGTAACAAAGATACCTTTTTCCAATAACGAAGTAATGACAGGTTAATTCTCAACCCAATCGGGCTACTCCCCGTCTCTAAATAAAGTAGGTCAGATGGAAACGAGGGTGGCACCCCCACCAGTGCGCAAAGAAATGTATTTTAGATGATTTCCAAGGTTCTATACTTCCCCCTCCCCACACCTGTGCCCCATAGCAGAGTTGAGACACCACCTTTTGATGCAAAAACACTCAGCGCTGGCTTGATGGATCCCCCTCCATTGGTGTGTACAAATTTGAGTAGAGCCTGCATCGTGGAAGTGGCCAGTTGACAAATGTACTTTAAATGGGGTCCCCAGGATCCTGTGGCTGAAAAAACTATCACCAGATACTTACTTAATCTTTTTTGCTCCAGCCAGTGCCCATTGAGCACCCAGGAATATGGCCTATGCTGCAAGGCAAAAGCCACAACTTTGGTTTTACTATCCGTAATTCCTCCTTCTGGTAAAGATCCCCAAACTCCTGCATAATATAGGAAAGACCCAGACGTGATAGAGAAAACAGAACGGTATTATCTGCGTACATAAGCAGAGCCACCTTTCTTGGGCCAATTTTTGGCAGGGTATAAAGATCTTTATTCCTCAGTGCTACTATCAAAAGGTTAACATATATATTAGTAAAAGAGTCGTCGCCGCCGCTGCCGCCGTCGTAAAAGGATATAGTAGTAAAACGATCAAGGCTAAAAGGATCAGGATCAGTAGTAAAAGGATCAGCCGCTGTTCGCAGGAGGGGCGGGATACAAATTGAACAATAAATAAATAAAAGACAACCCTGCTGCATCAGTCATGATTCCATTGGAATGTTTCCCTGCAGTCCACATGGACTCTTAATTCCGTCTCGGTGTATAAAGATTTAATCAGGAGCAATAACTGGCCTTCAATACACAGCTCTCTCCATCCATAGCCTATCCCTATTGATTGTACCAAAGGCTGAAGACAAAGGCTTCAAATAATAATTGTTACTTCTTTAAATATTTATCAATAAGATGAGTAAGTACCAAGCAGTGATCAGTGGCTGACCTAGGGGGACGGAACCCTGCCTGCTCTTCAGCCAACAAACCCTTTCCCTCAACCCAGGCCATTAATTTGTCTAGCAATAAGCTGAAATAAATGTTAGCAACTATATGTAACAGGATGATTGGTCTATAGTTCTGTGGATCCATCCTATCTCCCTTATAAATAGGAACTACCACTCCTACCCTCCACTGGACTGGAATAACCCCTGAGTTGTACAAATAACCCCATGTAAAAAGGGCCTTTGAGAGCTTCATTCCTGAAATGCACAAGATGAGTAAAGCAGAAGAAATAATACTGCTGTATGAACCTTAACTCAAAAGGTCCGTGTTTAATGAGCAAGCCTATTAACATAAGAAATACTAAAAATTTCAATATTTGAGAATTGTAGTCTAAGTTATGTGAAGTCTTACATAAAAATGAGATCAATATCAGTATATTTAGTAGCATTTAAGAAGTTTCCCCAGGCAAACTATTCCAGAAAATCACTTTATACTAATTAACTTTTATAAAGCTCTATATATCACTCTTGTTCTCTAAGAATAGGGTTTTGCTATTTGCATATTGCTGTTTGCACAAACTAAAGGTGCTGGCAGCTGCTCTTTAAATCTTTTTGTGGTTCCCATTATTGCAGAACGGTTGTGCAAAACAATTAATTATGGCTTGTAAGGCAAAGCAAACTTTTATACTGCTGTTCTGATGTAATATTTTGGCTTAATAAAATTGGTTTCTTTTTGCATAACTATAAAACACCAAGCCATGTTATCAGTGTGTTACCATTCTATGTTTATCTGCTCTCAAGTCTTGTATGTGCCACTTTTTGTGGACTCCAGAAGGTTTGGTGCATAAACTGGACCACCTCTTAATACAGAGATTGGCTTTGCCACTTGCAATTGCATACCATTCCTGAGGCAGTTCCTTCTGTTAACTGACCCCTTTTTGATACAAACTCCTGCTGTCATTGAGGGTGCATTCATGCAGCCCTTCCTGAGTGGGAGCAGCCTGTGTTGGCTTCTTCATGGGATGTTTATGAAAAGGGTTTGCCTGTTGTGGAAACCCACTTTACACAACACCTTCCCCTTTGGGGAGGTTGGCAAGCAAAGGCTGCGCACTTGTGTTGATTTCTTCCACTTTTGGAGAGCTATGCAAATGCACCCTTTAGAAGAAAAATAAAGAGGGTGAGTATCATGTTGGCATCCCATTTGTCACAGTATAGGACAAGAAGCTAAAAATAAAAATGTCGGGACAGAGAAGGAAGAGAAAATGAAAACAAACAAAAAATACCAGGGGAGGAGAATCATGGGCTATTAAAGGAAATGATAGAAAAGAAAAAGTGGAAAAAGCTACAGTGAAAGAGCTCAGCACCTACTGACTTTCCATGCTGAAAGCAAGTTTTATTAAGGCAGTTTGTGGCAGAATCAAACCTCTCCTCTTCACATCAAGTCGATGCTTCTGAGGAAGGCAGCACAGGCAGAGCTCTGTGTTCCTTCTGCTGCTGTCAGTGGGCTGTGTGCAAGAACCTTTGCACACAACCCACTGAGTACACAATGGTGGGTACTAAGCTAGGAGCTACCGCTCAGGAAAAGAATCTGGGAGTGATTGTGGACAATACAATGAAATCCTCAGCCCAATGTGCAGCAGCAGTCAAAAAAGCAAACAGTGGCTCACACACCATAGCGCAGGCTCTTCAATGAACGCCTGTCGTCTGCTCGAAGTACGGTGGAGCGGACATTTGGCCAGCTCAAGATGCGTTGGTGCCTACTCCTGAACAGGAGCCAGTTTAATCTTGAGCATACCCCCATCCTTGTCATGGCAGCCTGCATCCTGCACAATATCTGCGAGACCGGCAGAGCTGTCCTTGACAACCCCCCACCGGTGCCGCAAGCGGATCCTGTGCCCCTGTACCAACATGTCCAGGGTGGGGCATTAAGGCGCATATCTGAGGAGAACCAGGATGCTCTGTGTAGGCGCATAGTTGCCCAGATGGCTGGCAACTAACCCTTGCAGTTGACAGCCCCCCCTTCCATGGACTGAGTAAATAGTCCCAATAAATACCAATATGTACGTTCTACAATCCCTATCTGTGTTATTGGTTGGATACTAGGGATTCCCCAGTCCTGTGTGACCTGTGTACCGCACCACGGGGTCACCTGCTGGCTTGTGACCATGTCGTTTGTTACACTGCAGGCTTTGGGCCGTCTTCAGATGGCAGTTAGCATGGGCAGTGCTACAGTGCTATTCATGTGCAGGTCTGTACCTGGTCATGGATGGTCTGTTGTCTCCCCCCCCCCCCCCCCCCCCCCCCCCCGGAGCTGTATACTTCCCGCACCTGTATTGCACATGACATGCCCCCATATGCAGGTTTCAAGACCCTTCCCCACATATGGGGCCCCTTTGACATAATCAACATAGAGGTACGGTACAACAACAGTTTATTAGGGGGTATGTATAAGGGGGGGTTTACTTCTTGTGGGGCCTTCCCAGTGCCCGCTTCGGCACACCACCGGGACTCGATCCCCTGTGGGCCCTTGCTGCCGCTGTCCGCTGAGAGTGGCGGCCTGACGGCCCGGCCTCTCCGTCCACTGGCCGTTTCACTCCGGGCTGAGGTAGTGGACCCTGCGATGTTGAAACATATGTTAAGGGTTACAATATTACCTGGAATGTTACCCTTGCACCACAGCCCTTTCCGTGGCCCTCTGGTGTTGCCATGGATCCCCATGCTGCATCCCCTCCACCACCATCCCTCCCTAGCAGTCAGATATGTGGTCCGGCTTACTGGAGCTGGTGGGGCTGCTGGCATAGGTGGTTGGTCACCTGGCGGTTCCGGGATGTTCAGGGGAGGCCATGGTTCCTGGAGGAGGGGTCTCAGAGGCAGCTGTGGACGAATCGAGAGGGGTGTGGGCTGGCAGGGCAGCCCCACAGGCTGCTGTTGTGGGGCTATGTGCGGGAGGGGTGCACATAGCCTCCCTGCTGCCGTGTCAGGTTGTGACAATACTGGGCTAAGATGGACCATTGGTCTGACTCAGTTAGGCAGTTTAGTTTAGTTTAGGGTTATCTGACTGTCACAGAGGCCCGCCTCGTCTGTCTCCCCGGTGGTGCGTTGCTCCTGTGTCTGGGTGCTCTCCTGGGGTGCGTATGTAATGGTTAGCTGTCAGTTGCCCGCCCTGTGTTCCCTCGAGATGGTTTCCGGTACTGGCGTGCGGGCCTCCCCTCCCCAGGTTGTTTGGGTACCTAACTCTTACATTGCTGTCAGTAGTGCTCCCTTCCCCGTGGCTGTGGTGGTCTGGGGAAATGCGGGCGCAGCGGTATGCCCTCGGCTCTGTGATGTGACAGGTGTGTTGTGCTTAGCCGTTCTTCCCTCCTTCCGGGCCCGTTGGGCCGGCCCCCCTCCCCTCAATGTCCCAGGGTCCCTCTGTTTACCCTAGCCCATCCCGTGCATGTCGCGGCATTGGCTCCCTTCGTTTTGTCTGCTGCCTTCCATCCAGACATTTTGGGAGCCGCCACACCGGTGTCATGTTTCAGTTCCCCTTTAAGGGCTCCCAGCCGGGTGTCCAGCGTCTTCCCCCGGTGGGCATGTCTGTTTGGGGACACCTGCGTGGCCTCTCTAGCCATCTCTCTGTGGTATCGGTGGACCCATCCCCGTGGGCGTTTTGGTGTTTACATGGACGGGTGGGTGTTGAACATGCATCTCCACCCACAGAGCATGCCGGCTCCTTCCCGGCTGCTCCGTGGGTGTTGGTGGGTGGGTCATAAATGCGCACCCACCCACTCATGGACTTTTACACGGGCACTCTCCCACCCATCCGATGGGTGTTTGTTTATGGGTGTTCGTGGGTGGATGACGTCTGTGTAAAAAAGGCCATAATTTTGGAAGCCTTGTGTCATTTGCTGCATAAATCTTAGACTTAATTTTCTCTAGTCAGTTCAGTGACTAAGATGTTTAGTGTCAAATGAAACAGATGACAAAGCAATGAGTAACAGGCCAGTGGAAAGGAACAGATTATACCAGCTTGTCATAACATGTACGACACTTACAGTGCTGCAGGCAGTCAAAACACAGAAATACCTTTCAACAAGAGGGAGAGCACATTTTTAAAAAATAAAATAATTAGTTGATGGTTTGTTTTCCGTGACTGCAATTGTATAGAACCCCATCCTTTTCAGTAAGGACAGACAGGGTAGACATAGGAGGAGGAACTATGGAAAAGCAATTTCTGACCTTCATGTTTTTCATATGTACCCTCTCAGTAAAATTTTCCTTTTGGGTCTTGTCTTGGATTTGATCGTGTGAGAGAGTTCATACTAATTTTTAATTTGTAAAGCAGTTTATTCTGTTTTTAATACTGTTCCTGGCTTGAGGTGACCTTTTTGGGTTGTGTCCACACTACAATGCTTGTAGAGCAGTCCTTTGGCAAGGTGCTCTAGCCAGCCACTTGCCTTTGGTCATTTGTGGCCCATTAAGGGTGAATTGGGTCAGGTGACTGTGGATGCTGGGGGTAAAAACAGGAGGCCCAAGCTAACAAGAGGACCACCACAGAGAGACAAGAGTCTAGGCCCAAGCTGGAGCTGCTTTGAAACTTCCCTGCACTGAAAGGGGAAAAATGCTGAGCGCTTGCATTAGGCTCACTGTTATACATCTTCAGTGTGGAGCTGGCTGCCCTAGGATCCATGGAAGAGGGTTTGGTCAAAAGCCCAGCCCTAGAAAGTTAGGAGGGGGCTGGAGGTCTAGTACAAGAAGATTAGGGAAAATAAAGCATGCTACTTTATTACAAATAAGTCACTGGGTGAAGGATCTGGTATGACCTGTTCCTGTAGTGATTTACAGTCATTAATTTGGAGGGCTGCTCTGCTTGTACGTGAACAAGCTCATTATAGGGGAAGATGTGGCCCAAAAGCAGCAATTCATGTGACCTGTCTCCTCCCCCTAGTGATCATGTCCATGCAGCAGAGGTATCAGTGTTAGACAACCCTCCTGCTCTGCAGTTGTCCTAATGTGGGTGTACTGTATTCATTCTTAGCCAAATGGCTGGTACATGGCCCTTTTAGGGGCTTTTTTACATGGACATTTATTCCAGGATTAGAGCGTTAATCCCAGGATAAGAGGTTCGTCCAAATGCAGCATTCAGTATTGTAATCCTGGGATCACTGAAAAATCCGGTGATTACAAAACTTCTTTTTCTAGGTTTTGTAACATCCAGATGATAAACTAGCCCGGGATTTGGTCCATCTAAACCACTATCCTGGGATAGTCAACTAGCCCAGGATTAGTATCTGAGAGTGTTATGGCAAGAGCTGACATCCTCTCTATGAATGTCTGCCTCTATGGTATCTAAGATCACATGACTGTGGGGTGATCATATTACCTGTGTCATCCTTCAGCAATGCATTGCAGAGCGCCAAGTTTAAATACTCTCAGAACAGAGGGATGAGTTTCCATTTTCTTCAACTCAGTAATCAGACAAATGAAGAAAACCAGATTTTCTTCAATCGCAGAAATCAGTGCGCTGAGCATGAACAAAAAGCACCTCGGGATTGATATTCACCCCAGAGACTCTAATCCCAGGATAACAGCAATGTGCTGTTCAAATGAACTATCCCAGAATGGATACATCCTGGGATAGGAATGTCCGTGTAAACAGGTACCACTTTGTAATCCCTCGATAACAATCCCGGGATAGTTTTCTCCTAATCCCAGGATAGTTTTTCTGTGTAAAAACGTCCTAAGGGTAACCAAGAAATAGCCCCAGAGACTGCTTCCAGGGCAGCCATCTTTTCTGGACTGTAGAAGCTGAAGGGCTGTGAGGTTGTGAGCAGCTCCCCAAAGTTATTTATAGATTATAATAAAGAAGCCATGTTACAGTTCAGCATTGTGTGGATCTACATTCCTGTAAGCAGCCTGCCAGGGACAACATAGCAGGTGCAGCCTCAAATCTAAGCACTGCTTTCATTATGCTGGTTTTGAGGTGGGTAGGGGGTAGTTTCTTGCTGGTATAAACTTTCACTTGCTGAAATGAGATTCTAGAAATGTAATCCACTTGCAGAAATGGGTTAAATGCAGCATTTTAAGATAGATCAGTATGGCTAGAAAATCAGTCAGAGAAAGTATAGGCGTGTCAATGGGAAAGAAGCTACGGTATGCTATCTGGAGTAACTTTCTTGACACCTACCCATGATTGAGCCTCAAAGCCCATAATCCAAAGAGAGCAATTTGTACACCAGTGAAATTACAGAGAAGCATCCTAATTGTAAAAATCTTTCATGTTGGTGATGTGAAAGCCTGAGAAGGGATTTGATATTTGTAGGAAGGCAGGAGATGTACTTTTATTTATCCAATCCCCATGTTTAAGAAGACGAGTTAGCCAAACCATTTTAAACAGAAGGTCTAGCTGATTTCTTGTTTGGCAACCCCTGGCAGATTAAAAACAGATGTTTTGGGCACAAAGTAACTTGGAGAGCAAAAGTGCCAAAAACAGGACTGTGTGGACTGAAATCGCTGTCTACCTGTGTATGTGGTAGAGAAGCTTTCATTTCTATCCTTTGTATTTGAATTGCTAAAAGGTCTCTCAAACGGAACACTTTTATTTTGTTCCTACTTTCTATATAAGTCTTGAGTTTCATTTTCTCTCCCCACATTCAGTCATGAATCCAGATCCACACATTAAGACTGGAGACTAAAGTGGCAATGATAATTATGAAAAAGCACACTTTGATTGACAGTATTTGTAATGTTTGCCCTGCTTATAAAGTCCAACTAAATGTCCTTGAAATCATGTTTTTTTAAATTGGCGTTGTTCCTTGGAGCCAATAAATAATAAATCGGAAATCTCTGATAAAAGTTGTTTTTAGATTAGAGTTGTCAATTCTCCAGTCTTGCATTTTGTTCAAAAATGCCAGTTCCTCTGCAGATTGGGAGTATGTGGCTACTTGTGGGTTGAAATGGTGACATGATCAGGTTTGTGCACTGCCCTGGAAGTCACATGCACTGTTCCTTTTAGTGTTTAAGGAGAGCTGCTGTTACAGTGTGCTAAGACTTACACTTGTAACAATGTTTCCAGCTATCTTAATTACTGTAGTTACCCTACATTTAAGTAAGTTTAATTATTTTGATCTGAATGCTTATTATAAGGTTCTATTTACCCATCCTTTTCACTTTACACCTCCCTCTTGCCACCTAAAGGGAGGGGAGCTTCTGTTTCCTCTGCGTGTGTGCGGGGCTGTGCTCTTGTGCACATCCTTCTCCTAGGTTTGTGTTCGGGAGAGTCAGATGTTTTGCTCCAGATTTGTTTTTGTTTTTTTATTTTGCCTGCTGAAAAAGAGGAAAGAAATTGAAAATAGATACACTGCTTTATGAAATAGTTACCGAAATGTAGTTTTTGAATTTTGCATTTTAGAATTAGTATCCCGTTCTAAATTATTTGTTCCACATCAGAAGTAGAACAACTCTTATGCTCTGTGCGTCTTTTCTGTTTATTCTTACTTTAGATGTAACTCTGGGCTACGCTGGAGATGTTGATTTCTTAATGGTTTGTACCTACATTATATGAAAAATAGGGTTTTTTCTTTCCCCTGTCGTGTACATGGGAAGCTAATCTATTAAATTCATAGCCTGGCTAGATTGCAAATTTTCTCTTTCCTCTGTGATGATGGAGAGAGTTTCTAAGTAGCTGGCAGGTATTCTGAGGCCATGGGCTGCACAACCACATTTACCAAAGAGAAACTGCTGATGTCCCACCATGGTGTGGAGCACAAAATACCTCTCAGACCTGTGGAGAAATCTGTGTGGCATTTTGTGAACTTTTAATTTTTTTATTTTGAGGTGTCTAAAAATGATGGAATGGCATGGGAAACTAAGTTGCATGCAAAATTAGCATATTCATAATCAGTATAACTTTTTTTCAGCATGTGGATTTTTTGCTCATAGATGTTTTGGTTTTGGTTGCAAAATCTTGAACATTTTTTGTTTGCATTTTGCAGAATACATGTGATTCCTGCTTCTGGGTAGTAGTTTAACTGTTAGCTGGCTGAACTGTTGATTGTGTGCTTGTTCCACTGCAACAATTGTACTGCGTTAGTGGCTCTCACTTTCTAAGAAGAGGGTACCTTAACTGGAGCAGATGAATTCTCTCTTCCCCCCCCCCCCAACTCCACCCCCTCAAATCTATATGTATCGGTGTTTTGAAGTTAGGATTCTTTCTGGTTTAACCAGAATTGGGAGATTTGTGCTATTCAAATGATTCATTACGTTTCAGGGAACTGGTTCACGGTGCTTTCCCCACTGGGGAAAATGCAGTGTACATGGGTCCCTATTATATATTAGCAGGCAGTCTTCTTCATTGCCTAAAATTCAACAGCATTCTGATTCCTGATGCCATGCAGGTGTGGGGAGCCTCTGGCGTTGTAGGCCAAATCCACCCTCCAGCTACTTTTTATTTGGCCCCTTTTCAATTTCTGGATCTTGCCCATGAATCCAGCCCCCTCTCCTCAAGCACAGAAAGAATGAAGCTCAGGGAAAGGGAACAGAGATGAGGGACGCACTCAATGATAAGACAGAGATTTATGATCTATACCCTCTTCTTCCTTTCCCCATCCTGAGCACATCTCTTAAGCACTCCTTGCTCCTTCTCCTATCCAGTCTATGGATCTTGTACTAATTTTCAAAGTGGTTCACCCCTGCTGGCAAAGTGTGAATTAAGCTGAAAGGATTCGTGCTATGGGCTTGATAGCACATTTGACTTGGATAGGTCTGTAGCAACAGAGTTAACAGGAACAATACAATCATCTGAGAAGGTACCTGAAGGCGGCAGCAGGCCGGGGTTCCCAGAGGCAGCAGTGGCAGAGTGGCCACACAAGGACATATGGACATTCCCCACCCCCTTGATGACATCGGAGGAGAGGTTGCGGTACCGGGGGCAGGGCGCTGCAATTTGGCCGGCCAGAGGCTTTGGCATGGCTCTCCCTCCCCTCCCACCCTTGCGGGGGCGGGGCTTGGGAAGGTGTTCTTCTGGGATGTTCCCCATAACAGCGGGGGCGGCTGGAAACCGTGCCAGAGGCACGTGTCGGGGGCATGGGAGGTGGGGCCGGGGAGACTGTCGGTTGGATAGGAGAACGTAAATTGCCACTGGTATTCGTTGATGAGAAGGCCTCCATCTCTCCCGGTGAGAGAGGGTTTGAAGGAGGGATGCCCCCTGGTGGCAGCAGGGGTCAACTGGAAGTGATTTATAAGAGATCCCTGGTGAGAGCAGGGTTGTGAAATGTGAATGTTAGTAGTGGATGCTGGTGGGAAATAGTTTTGGGTTAAATATGATGTATTATGGGTTATTGTATAGATAATGGGGTGGGTCTTTCTTTTTATGATGTGAAGTCCCCTGTGTGGGATACTTTAATACTGTTATTAAGTGATGTTGTTATTTCTAGGTTCCCCTGTGTGGGATGTAAAACCTAGTTGCTTATGTTTTGGTATATTTTTTTGTATGTTGTAAGCTGCCTCGAGTTGACTTGTTCAAGAGAGTGCGGGATATAAATTAAAATTGAAATGAAATAAATGTGTAACATAATAAGTCGTTCTTATAATCACCTACCAAGTTTTTGCCTACTGTTTATATCCAGTTTCTCTCTTGACAGTAGTGGTGGGACCCCGGGCCCATTACCGGCTACCGGATTTACCGGTTACCGGTTCTGCGAAAACCGGATTCCCGGATTAAATCCGGTATACCGGTACCGGATTTATTTCATTGGTTTCAATGGGGCGCTGTGTCCCCATTGAAACCAATGAAATAAATTAATTCCCTCCCC
>QEPC01001533.1:11537786-11562926 GCA_003113815.1 Sphenodon punctatus
AAAAAACTTTTTTGCTGGGGCTTTAAGTTTTTTTACATTGCAGCCATTTTTAAATGGCTGCAATGTAAAAAAAATCCGGTACCCCGGAATCCGGTACCCGGTCCGGATTACCGGGTCGAATCCGATAATGCCGGTACGCCCGCTACCGGCATTATCGGATACCGGATTTTACCGGTTTCCCGCCCCTACTTGACAGGCATATAATTTCAGGTGGTTGTTTAGTTCTAGCTCCAAATAACTACTTTGTCCTAAATACCATGCTTCAATTTGTTCCTGACAGGGAAAAAAGTTGATTTGAAAAAGTCATCTATTTCTTGGTGTTCTGCCCACTACATGCTCCCATTCACACATCCTTTTTATATTTGTGGCTTTACATGAGTGTGAGCCCCTGCTGTGATGGACAATTTTTTGATGCTAATATTTTTAGAATGATAGACAGCACTGAGCTCCAGGAAGATTTCTAAGCTTAAAAACAACAGATCAGGTTGAGGGTTTTTAAATAGTTGGCCCTGACAGTTCAATAGAGCTTATTGGCCATCTGTTCTGTCTAGTTTGCCACATGGTCGGAGTAGAATCAAGCCAAAACACTGACTGTACAGCATGCTACCAAAACAGCTTGCTCTTATGTTTGGAGTGGTACTGACTTATAAGTTTGCTAATATTCATACGACTTCTGAGAGCTTCCTCCAGTTCCACCACAGGTGCTCATATATGGAAAGATAGGAACAGCATAGAAAGAGGTTTGTCTGCTTCAGTATATGCGTTTTCTCCATTTGCCCCCTTTTCTGAACAGATGGACACCAGAGCTTATTAGCCTCCTCCCCAACTTGTCCCTGCTGCTTCCTACTGAAGATTGTTCTTCCTCTCACAAGGATGGTAATAGCAACAGCTGCTTTGTAATTTGTCCATTTTTGTTTGAGGAGATAATATTGGGTGTAGTAGAAAACCAAGCAGGGGAGGAGACCACAGCTAGTGTAATCTCCCCTGCAATTGGCTTGTGCTGTGCAAATTGCACAAGAGCCTCTACATTCTGCAAGAAATAAAAGCCATCAAGCTTGGAAATTGAAGCCATGCTTTTATTCAAAGGTGAGACTGGAAATTTGGAGTGTCACTTAGTAAACTACACTTCTCCTTTGCAGACCTAAAAATGTTCTCTGTGTTGAGGGGCCAGGCACCTCTAGTTTCAACCGTTTCCGCATTTCTAAAAATTGTTCCCAAAGTCAGTTGCTTCTAATTGTTTTCTCAATTGCTGTCTCTAGTGACAGATGCACTGCCTGTTCTCTGAAAGTCTGTGGTGTGATCTTTTGTTTAGGTGTATTCTTCAGCCAAGAACTGATTTCCTGTTGGGCAGATGGTAGTGATACTTGTCCTCTGGTAATTTTGTGAAGTTACACCACAACTAATAGCATTTCTCCAGGACTGACCTGCTTAAACATTCAGTTGAGCAGAAGTTGTCAGATTAGTTGTGGCAATGTCATCTGGTGATTTCTTACTTTTACCTTCTGTCTTAAAAAAAGAGCATTTAATGTATACCATGACCGTAGACTTCAGATTTACTACATATTCAGTATTTCATAATATTGTAAACCTTTGCATCTCTAACAAGGTAATTCAGAATATGGCTGTTTAACTTCGAAAAATGTTGCTATAGCTGCACAACCATAGTTGAGTCAATATTCAGACATAGCCCGTTTTTAGACAGGCCTCCAATCTTTGCAGACTTCAAAATCTGCTTTTAGCAACCTCTTGTGGGTGGAGTTGAGACATGCCTCCCCACACCAGAAGTCACCTGGCCGCCACTGGAAACAGTGGTGCTGGGCTACTCACGCATTCTTCTGAAATCCGGACTTGTCAAACCTCAATATGGAAAGAAATTGATGACCTCGATTTCCTGGTGCTCCTCCAGACCCCACCCCCCGATCAGCTATTTGATGGTCCAGGTGAAGGCACTCCTCCAGGCCTCCCTGATCAGCTGTTGGTGGGCTGGGCATGAGCACACTCCTCCGGGCCCAATCTTTGGACCTTGCCTTATGGCAGGGCCTAACAGAAAGGAGGGCACATGTTTGCCTGAATTAACGTGGCTGGGTGAGCCTTAACCCAGGCTGTGTCACTGATCTTCTCAAGAGGACGCATCCCATAGCAGCCAGCCACCCACCCCAAGACAGAAGTGGACAAATATTTGGCGGCTACTGATGAGCAGGTGACTCGCAGGCTACTATCTTGTTTCCACCCCCTTTTAAAATATAACATGCAACTTGAGACCCTGCCTATAACCACACTTTCATGTCTATAATCATCCATAATAATACTAATAATTTTATTTAGCACCTTCTCCCTCATTGGCGCTCAGGGCACTTAACAATATATTAAAGTATGGTCAAATTCTTCTTCTAGCTTTAAGACATTAGATAGGACCAGAAAATTTAAATTTTATTCTTCCCTTCTCATAAGCACAGAAAGGAGTCATGCGAATGCAGCTAATTTTATTTTGGATAAACAAAAACTTCAGAAGTTCAGTCTAATGCCATCTTGTCCAGAGAGCATAGGGGTCTCCCTGAAGTTGTAGATTTGTTCCAGTTTGCTGATTTTGGTACTTTACTACTTTCTGGCCTGTCTGATGAGTGGTGTTCAGATCTATGAATGCGGTCTCCTCCTTGCTTGCTATAGCCATTTCTCCAGGTTGGCTTGGGCGCAGTGCTGCCATCTCGTTGCCCATCACATCCAGGATAAGTGTTTAGTCTTCCTCATCTGAGCTGACAGTGCTACTCCAAAAGGAAATTGGAGCCCTATCTTGCATCTGTCTTGGACCATATGGACCTCCTGACAGTCTCAATACTTTTTCCATTTCCCTCTTTTGCATTCTCATATTCATTCCTCTTTTTCTGTATCTGTCAGTGTACATTTTTCCGTACATTTAATGATGTTCATGTGAAACATGGGGAAACCTCCAGATGGGACATTCACAGTACTCTGTGGAACTACTTTGCGTACAAGATAGATAGCTCTTCATTTCCTAGAATCATAAAATCTTAGGGCGCTTTCAGATGTGTATTAAAGTGTACTGCCTGAACTCGTAAGTACACTTTAATGCACGTCTGAAAGTGCCCTTAGAGTTGGAAGTGTCCTTGAAGGTCATCTAGTCCAACCCCCTTGCTTGGATGCAGGATGACTATAGCTCTTCATTTGGGGAGGGGCCAGAGAGAATCCTATCCCAAGCTAAACTGACAGATGGGCATGCACTCATAATTTCCCCACTTCACATAAAGAAGGAGCCAAAGAGCTTTACTTAAGAATATGGGTAGTGCTGTACTGGTTCAAACCAACGGTCCATCAAGCCCAGCATCCTGTCTCCGACAAGTGGCCAATCTCTGTCTCTTGGGAAAAGTACCCAACAGGTCACAATGGGCAATCCATTCCCTGTTGTTCCAGCTCCCAACATTAAGAGGTTTTGTCCCCCAAACCTGATGACATGCAACTGTATCTCTCCACTCCCACGCTCTCCTCCTCCATCCAGTCTCATATCACTCACTGTCTTTCTGACCTATATGCTTAGATGTCTGGCTGCTAACTCACGCCTAATATGGGCAAGACTGAACTCCTCATCTCCCTCCCCCCCCCAAAAAAAGAGTTCTCCTCCTACTGCTGTCACCTTTGTGTCTCAGTTTCCTCAAAGGGAAAATGTGCTTAGTGGTCCAGGCCTGACATAATCTNTCTCCCCCTCTCCCCCCAATGTTCCCTTTCTACTTCCCTCTCAGTTCCATTGAGGGAATCACCATCCAGCCTGTCCCTCATGCACACAGCCTGGGAGTAATCTTTGACTCTTCCCTCTCCTTTATGTCTTAGATCCAGGCGGTTGCCAAGTCCTGCTTCTTCACTCTGCATAATATTGCTAAGATCTGGCCCGCCCTACTGTTTCCACCACAGAAACCCTAGTCCAGGGATTCTCAACCTTTTTCCAGTCATGAGCATTAGAGTGAAATAAATGACTATTTGGGAGCACTGCATAATTTGCATGAATGACTTGCATAAATATGCATAGATTAAGTCTCCCCTCTACAATTCAATTCAATTGAACTTGAGATGATTAATTAATCCCAGCTCACATTTATTTTAATGAATGAAGGACTGTTTCAAAGTGCTCCCGAGCACTCCTGACAGCTGTCTTAGGGAGCACTTTCACACGTTCTCTAGTGCTCTCAAGCAATCCCTGCCCTAGTTCATGCTCTAGTCATCTCTCACCTTGACTACTATAACTTCCTCCTTACTGGTCTCCCCTGCTGCTCTGATCTCACCCCCCCTTGTCTTCTTTCACCTCTCTGCTGCCAAAGTCATCCACCTTGCCCGTTGCTTTGACCCCGTTCAGCCCCTCCTCTCCGCCCTACACTGACTCTCTGTACGTGAATATATTCAGCAGAAACTCCTGGTCTTTGCCTTCAAGGCTCTTCATGGCCTTGCTCCTCCGTATTCTGTCACACTCCTGTCCAGGAGCTTTGCTCTTCCTCTGCCCCCACCCTTGCCTGCTTGCAACTCCCTTGCTCCTCTAAATATTTTGTCCCTTCTCTCTTGCTCCCCCTATGCCTGGAACTCCATCCCTGGATACATTTGTTCTGCTCGTTCCGTCCCAACTTTCAAATCCCTCTTAAAGACCTACCTCTTACGTCAAGCTTTCCCTAGCTTGTCATGAGTGAAAATGTGTCCTCTTCCCCACCCTCACTCAGAATCTTTTCCCTGTAGCTAAGTTAAGCACGTGAACCTGCAAGATCTCAACCTCATGAATGTACTCTTGTCTCTCCTGATGTTCACCTCTCCCTTGTTTCCCCCTCCCTTATCTCTGTTAGATTGTAAGCCCCCTAGGATAGGGACCTGTCTATAACTATTAATTTTACAGTGCCAGGTACGCTACTGGCCCTATATAAATAATAACAGTTTGGACTTTAGAAATTGAACTGGATTTAGTAAAAATGTCTTTCTTGCTTAGTAATCAGTGGAAGCTTGTGCTTCTCAGCCTTACAGCTCTAAAAGAAACTTCTCAGTCTTGCAGCCCTAAAGGAAACTTATGCTTTCAATGGACCGAGATGTAGCTGGATGATGCCGCAGGCCTTATTTTGGCATGGCTGGTCTTGCGAGGTTTCTCAGTGATCCACCAGCCTTGTGCAGAACGAAGAGGTGTGGGTGGGGTGGGGTGGGGGGTTGCTTTAAATTTTTCAACCTGTCTATAATGCTGAGGTGACCCACACCATTCGAGTGCCTGGCTGTGCCCTGTGCCACAGCGTCAGGACCAAAATTTATGGTCCTGCTGGTATACCCCCAGGTAGTGTGTGGGTGGGGGGGTTGGAGGCCGAATTCCTGGAGTTGGTGTCGGCGTTTCTGTTGGAGTGTCCCAGGATGCTTGTCCTGGGAGACTTTAATGAAGTGAGACTTTACTCACTTCACTCCCTTGGCTTCCGTGGCTCTGTCCTTGACTGGTTCTCCTTCTACCTCTCTGACCGCTCCTTCAGTGTGTCTCTTCCAAACTCCACCTCCTCCTCCATTCCACTCTCGGTTGGTGTTCCCCAAGGCTCTGTCCTTGGCCCTCTCCTCTCCTCTATCTATACCCTGTCCCTATCTATACCCTGTTTCAGGTAAGCTTCCCTAGGCAAACTCATTGCCTCCCATGGCTTCCAATATCATCTCTACGCTGATGACACTCTACTCTATCTCTCCACTCCCTCTCTCTCTCCATCTGTTCAAGCTCGCCTCACCAGTCTCTCTGACATCTCTACCTGGATGTCTCAATGTCAACTCAAACTCAACATGGCTAAAACCGAACTCCTTATCTTCCCCCCTCATCCTTTCTCTCCCTCTTCCCTGTTGATCCTCATCGATGGGGTCACCATCCTTCCAGTCCCCCAAGCCCGTAGTTTAGGCCTCATCTTTGACTCACCCCCTTTCTTTTAAACCCTACATCAATTCTGTTGCCAAATCCTGTTGCTTCTCCCTCCATAACGTTGCTAAGATTCGCCCTTTTCTCTCTGTCTCCTCTGCCAAAACTTTGTAAAGCGCCAGGTACATTGCGGGCGCTATATAAATGCTTACTACTAATAATAATAATTAATAACGTGCATGGCAGTTACTGCTCTGGGGGTCCGGCTTCTGAGTTCCTGGATGCGATGGCATCTCTGGGTTTTACCCAGAGCATCCAGAAGAGCACCCAGTGCCAGCTGGACATTTGACCTTGTTTTCAGGTGAGCTTCCCTGTTTCAGATGTTCACATCACCCCTGTTGGGTGGTCCGACCATCACCTCGTGTTTTAGTGCAGGTACTGCTCTACCTGATCAACAGCACCATAGCCGATAGATTATTATATGGCCATGGAGACTGCTTCATTATTAGTGCTGGAGTTAATACATTTGCCCCTTCCAACCAGGGGGTTGACGGGCTCATGACAGCTATTTTCAGCTGTTAGAGGGGGTCCTCGATTCCCTGGCTTCTTGCCGGACCCTGGTTGTCTCAACTGTCTGTAGACCGCTGTGGTATAACAGCAATCTGGTGGACTTAAAGAGGCTGGGGTGTAGATTGGAGAGTAGATGCTTGAGGAGCTGCCTGGAGGCTGATCTTCAGCTGTACAAAGAGTTTATGCAGATGTGCAGAAGGGCTATTACTGAGGCCGAGTGCTTGTCCTTGTCCTCGGACATAGATGCTTTAGTGAACAGATCGGCTTAATTGTTTCAGGTGGAGCACAGCCTGGTGAATCTAGACTGTCTCAATCCATCTACAGTTTCTTCAATAGAGTGCTGTGAGGAATTTTCTACATTCTTTGCAGAGAAGATAGAGGGACTCTGGATGGAACTCATTGGGCTTTTCAGTGTGGAGAGCCATGGAGTCCCTAGGGACTATGTTCCCCTGGTTAACCTTGAATTGGCTGATGATGAGAAAGTTCATGCGCAGTTGTGATCATTGAGACCCACCAAGTGTGTCTCCGACCCGTGCCGGTCTTGGTTGTTGAGGGCGAATGCCGAGGCAGTGGTACCTTTATTGACAGGTATTGTTAACAGCTCTGTTAGGGAAGGAAGGGTGCTGGTCGCCCTCAAATGCCCGGAGGTTCACCCCCTCCTCAAGAAATGGTTTCTTGAGATTGGAGTGCTTGCCAATTATCGCCTGGCCTACAATCTGCCTTTCTTAGGGAAGGCGATTCAGAAGGCTGTGGGGCTACGGAAACACCTGGACTTTAACAATATTTGGGGGAAATTCCAGTTGGGTTTCAGATCATCTCAAGGGGTAGAGATCATACTTGTCAGGCTGATGAATGATCTGCTGATGATTTTAGATCAAGGACAGCTGGTCATTCTTGCCATGCAGGACCTTACAGCGGCATTTGATACAATTGACAATGGGTTGCTGCCTCTGTGGCTGAGGGACATTGCTCGTGTGATGGGAGCTGTCAGTCGGTGGTTTCAGTCATACCTGGAAGGAAGGAGGCAGTTGGTGGTGATGGATATGGATCATTCCCAAGGGGACTGAATTGCAGCGTCTCTCGAGGTTCTGTTCTTTCACTCATGTTGTTCAACTTGTACATGCAGTCCTTAGGGATGTCATGATTATGCACAGGGTCAAGTATCATCAGTATGCTGATGTTACATAATTGTATATCTGTTTCCTCATGAGCCCTGCCAACTTGGCCTCTGCCTTGGAGGAATGCCTGAATGACATAGCTGCCTAGGTGCATTGGGGATACCTCATGCTCAATCAGGGAAGACTGAGGTGATGTTGGTGGGAAGGGGCAGCTGATATGAGGATGCCCTTTCCTCCCTTGGGCCCTTGAACATGGCTGGGGTCCGAGTAGAGGAAGTGGGCTTGGTAAAGAATTTGGGTGCCAATTTCAACCACGCTCGGTCCATGACAGCCCAGATGTTGGACGTGGTTCAGAAATACTTTCTTCAACTATGCAATTTGTGTAAGTTCTGCCCTTATTTATCCCAGGCTGACCATGCCACAGTAACACATATCCTGGTGACTACGAGGCTTGACTTTTGTAACTTCCCCTTCTACAGGCTAGTGGCAGTGCTTATCCGTTGCTTGAACCTTGTTCAGAATGTGGCAGTGCCACTATTTACCGCTTTAGGCACCCGTGATCATGTAAGGCACACCCTACGTTCTCTGCATTGGCTGCCTGTAGAGCGACAGACAGATTTTAAGATCTTGCTGTTGGTTTTTAGGTTTCTGAATGATAGGAGAGACTGAGCATATGCGAGTGAGAGCAGCAGGGCAAAGCGAGTGCTCCTCCAAACTGTGACTGAAAGAGGAATCAAAAAAAATGTTAAAGAAAACAAACCTCCAGAAAAGTAAGAGAAATGGCAGGGGGAAGCAAGGGGGAGAAAAAAAAGACAGTAAAAGAAACCCCGCTGGAGCGATACTGCAGACAGAGGCCTGGTGAAAGGGCTAGAGGGGAGGCCTCATCAAAAGAGAGGGAAAAGATGGCGGCGGGTGCTGTAACAGAGGGGGAGGAAACCCCAGATGAGACTGAGCCTGAGGAGGAAGCAGAGGGGAAAACAATAAAGGCGCTCCTCCTTGAAATGAAAAGGGATTTCAAAAGGGATATGAACAAATTGAGAGACTCAGTGGAAGCTGGAAATAAAAAGCTGGAAAGGCTGGGGCATAGAATTGACACAGTAGAGGAGAGAGTCTCCTCCTTGGAAGACCAGGCAGTGAATACTGTGGAGCAGGCCACAAACCTCCAGGAGAAGGTGCAGATCTTGATGCTAAAAACTGAGGACCTAGAGAATAGGTCACGAAGGGACAACTTAAGATTTGTGGGCTTCCCTGAAGGGGCTGAAACTCAGGATGTAAAAAAGCTGCTGTGGGACTTCCTAAAGGAACAATTCCCAGACAATCAGCAACTGCAAAATCCAGAAATCATCAGGGCCCATAGAACAGGGAGACAGCCCAATAAAAACTTTCCAAGACCCAGAACCATCATAGCCAAGTTCATGAGTTATAGTGTGAAGGAGGAGCTACTGAAAAAAGCCAGGATGAAAAAGGAAATGAAATTCAGGGAGGAGACCATAAAGATCTTCCCTGATTATGCTATGGAAACTATGGCTAAAAGAAGAAAGTGGGGAAAATACTTTCCTGAACTAAATGAAAGAGGATGGAAGCCGGTTTTGAAGTTCCCAGCAAGAATGGTCTTGAACGTGAACGGGAAACATAAATCATTTATGGATACAGAAGATCTAGAGGCCTTTCTACACTTACCTCCTACTGGACATGACTGACTTGTCTATAAGAAGGGGAGGAAAGATGAAAGACTATGAAACCGAAAAACTGGGGTCAAAAATGTAAAATGAGTCTCAATTGAGACTCTAACTGTGAAAGGTTTGGAGGGGGTAAAGTTCTCGCGTTAAAGTTGTAAGTTCTTTTTGTTCTCTCTTGGGAGAAGAAGAAGCACAATGCTCTGTGGATGTGCAAGGGGGGGGAAGGGGGGGAGAGGGGAGAGTAAGGGGAACAGATTAGGAGGGGGGAGGGAGATGGGGAGTAGGTGGGGGAGGGAGGGGCGTAAGGGCCTTTATGTTGGGATGAGGAAGGTTAGTAGGGGGATTATAAGTAAGGCATGTGTACCAAAGTTCACTAGAGTTTGTGGTGATCAAGCAGCAGTAAAGAGTAAATGGAGACAAAAGCATAAAGAGGGAGTCAAAGATTATGGCTAGCCTAAACATGTTATCCCTCAATGTGAGGGGCCTTAACTCACCAGTCAAAAGGAAAAGAGTGAGGGAACTGCTAAAGGAGAATAAGATAGATGTATTCTGTCTGCAGGAAACTCATTTACTAGAAAAAGAGGTGCACAGATTTGCGAACAAAAGCATGGGACTATTGGAAGCCTCCTGTGCCAACAAGAAAAAAGCTGGTGTTATAATAGGCATGAATAAAAGATGTGAATTCAAACTGGAGAACAGTATAAAAGACACAGAGGGTAGATTTTTGCTAATAACAGGACAAATACAAAGCATATGGCTCACTATTGTAAATATGTATGGTCCCAACAAAGACCAATTAAGCTACTACAAGAAATATATACCACTTATAATTCAGAACACCAAGGGGACACTAATCATCATGGGAGACCTGAATACTCCCCTAACAAGCCTAGATCTTTCAAAGACCATTCCTATGAATAATAAGCAAAGGTATATAAGAGAGATATTGGATTCACAAGGCATATTAGACATATGGAGGCATAAAAATAAAAAAAGTAGAGAGTACACCTATTATTCTCAAGTACATAACTCATACTCCAAAATTGACCATGTACTCATGTATAAAAATGACGTAGGGAAGTGTCTGGCAGCATATATAATACCCTTAGTATTTACTGATCATAACGCAATAGGGATCAAAGTGAGGTTGAATAGCAAGGCTCAGTGGGATAAACCGCAGTGGGGTTTTGATAGGTCTCTGCTTAAGAATCCTGAAGCCAGAATAAAAATTGGGGAAGAAATTAAAGAATACATAGACCTAAATAAGGGATCAGTACCACAAGACTCCATGTTCTGGGAGGCAGCTAAAGCCACTCTGAGAGGCAAAGTAATAGCTCTGAGAGCGCACATACAAAGGAAAAAAAGAGAAGCAAGGGCAGAGATATATGCAGAACTTAAAAGATGGGAAGCTATAAATAAACATACCCCCTCAAAAGTAGTAGCAGGGAAACTGCAGAAAATAAAGGAAAGAATAAACACGCTAGAACTAGAAAAAACCACAAAACAATTGAAATGGGTGAAATTTTATTATTTTAATAATAGCAACAAAGCAGGGAAAGCGCTGGCACAATTGGTAAAAGCACAGCAACAGAAAAACATCATTACTAGTATTATGACAAAGGATGGCTCGGAAGTACACAGTCAAGAAGCAATACAGGAGACCTTCTTGGAGTTCTATAGGAACCTATATAAGTCGGTTGAGCCGGACCCTGAGGAAATAAAACAATTTATTAGTGAATTAGAAATGCCCAGGTTAAATAGAGCGCAGCTTAGCTTCCTTAATTCCTTAATCTCAATAGAAGAGGTTTCAGATGCAATTAAAAGTATGAAAGCCAATAAAGCCTGTGGGCCAGATGGGTTCCCAGCAGAATTTTACAAAACTTTTTGCAAGGAGGTAGCCCCACACCTGGCGGCAGTATACAATGAAATTTTACAGACAGGGAAAATGCCACCTACTTTTTATGATGCACAGATTACACTAGTGCTCAAACCAGGAAGGCCAGCGAATGAATGCGGTAGCTATAGGCCAATTTCCCTCCTGAATAATGACTTTAAAATATTTGCAAAAATTCTGGCCATTAGATTGGCAGCCATAGCAGGGGAGTTCATACATTCTGATCAAGCTGGATTTATTCCCCGCAGACAGGGATCTGACAATATTAGAAAAGTAATAAATTTGGTTCACTCCCAGGAAATAAGGAATACTACCTCAAGCTCCATGATTATCTCCGCTGATGCAGAAAAAGCGTTTGATTATGTACAACATAAATTTCTCTTTGAAATGCTAAAAAAGGTGGGAATAGGGGGCAACTTTTTAAAATGGGTAATAGCAATCTACGCCCATCCCAGATCTCAGCTTAAAATCAATGGGAAAATAACAAAAACCTTTGAGATTCAGAGGGGCACAAGACAAGGGTGCCCACTGTCGCCCCTACTATTTGATATGGCTATTGAAGGGTTGGCGGTGGCAATTCGTCAAAATAAAAATATTAAGGGAATGGTGGTAGGCCAGAAAGAGTATAAGCTATCCCTATTTGCAGATGATTTAATTTTGTACATTAGTGAACCCGTGGAAACGTTGCCACATCTTATGCAAACTATTGATAGTTTTGGAAGGGTGTCGGGGTATAAAATTAATAATGAAAAGTCACAAGCACTTATATTTGCTCAATCAGAGGAAGGACTGAAGGAAATTAAGGAAGTCAGTCCATTCCCGGAAAAGCCTAATGGGATTAAATACCTGGGGGTAACAATAACACAAAAGTGCAAGGACCTCTATAAGGCCAACTTCCCTGTAATACTGGAACAGGTTAAAAGGGAATTTGAAAATTGGAAAAAGGTGGAGTGTTCCTGGCTTGGGAGAATAAACTTATTTAAGATGATTGGACTGCCCAAGTTCTTATACAAATTCCTGGCCCTCCCCATAAAATTACCCAAATCTTTTTTTAAGCAAGTAGATGAAATGGTTAAGGAACTAATCTGGAGGGGAAAGAAACCAAGAATCAAAAAAGACACAATGTTCACTGCTAAGGAGAAAGGAGGATTAGACACACCAGATATAAAACTTTATTATAAGGCTGCAATCCTGAGAGCGATACAGTATTGGTACCATTGCCCACAACAACCGGAATGGTGTGAGATAGAAAGGGAAATAATTCAACCAACTTCCCTGGCAGAATTGTTGGTAGATGAGGGCAAATTGACTGGAGAGGGAGTCAGAGAGCACCCATTTGCGAAGCCACTACTCATAACATGGAAAGGAGTGATGAGGAAATTAGGTATAAAGGGTACAGCAACACCATACTCACCAATAAGACGAGTAGCGATGAGGGAATCACAGATAGCCCATGACCTACTTAAACAGTTAGAAAAGAAGGAAGTTAAAAGGGCAACACAATTATTCAACAAAGGTAAATTTAAAACATTAGAAGAAATAGAGAAAATAACGCAGACAAAAGTGAACACATTTCAATACCTGCAGCTGAGAAGTGTATTCAGGCAACCATGTTTAAAAGAAGCCTTTGCTAGGGAACCTAAGGAAATAGAAAAGACCTTATTTAGCCTAACGGGAAGCAAGGGCAAACTCTCTAAGATTTATCAAGACCTGAAATCTATAATATACCCCCCCAAGCACCCATATTTATCAAGATGGGGAAAAGACCTCAATAAGCAATTCACAGATTTCTGAATGGTATAGGCCCTGACTATATTTGAGATCTGCTTCTGGAGGGTCACACCGATGGGTATCTGTGTTCAGGAACCACCCACTGTTTGGGAGTTTCACCATCACGTCTGAAGTTGGGAGACGATCGAACTTTTGCTGTAGCAGTCCCTCAGTGTGGAACTCGCTCCCTTCAGATGTTCATGTCAGTTCCTCTCTCCTTACCTTTTAAAAGGCACCTGAAAACACATTTATTCTCTAGGTGCTTTTAGGATTCACTGATGGTGCTCTCGATGTACTTTGTCCTCCCTTTTTTCCAGACTCATTTTTAAATTCTTAATAACTGCCTTAAATAGTTTTAAATTGTTTAAATTGCTTTTAACTTTTTGTGACGTGCCATGTAAGGCAGGCGGGCACTATAGAATTAAAATTAGTATTATTATTGCATAGCTTTCATTATTCAGTGTGAAAAGGTCTGCCACCTTTTAGCCAGGATTAAAATAGCATGTGAGGAGAAGTGCCCTCCGAGGACTGTGATCATGATGGCAGGGCAGTTGTCGCGCCCCCCCCCCCACACACCATGGGGATGGGACAGGACACCAGGCACTGGGCACTTGCAAGGAGTTCTGCAGCACCCAGTTGTGTAGCTGCACTCATGGTGGCAGCCGGGGTTGCTAGGGCAACCCTGGCTGCAGGCGCGAAAGGCTCGCTCTCTGATTGGGCCTCCGCTGCATTGCTGGGCGGAACAACAATCAGCGTCACGTTTCCCGCTCATTCCAGTAGGAACGGGGAAGCACCCATCCTCCCTCCCTTCATACTGTGGCTTTGACTGGTTGCATTAGTATGGACCAAGAAGGAATTTTTGGGAAGAATTTTGGCCAGAGGGCCTTCTTGTTTTTTCACCTTCCTTGCAGTATGGGGGCCTATTTAACTGGCCACTAGAATGGGTGCTGTTCTATTAAGCAGATTGGATGTTTTAATTCATTGTTGTTTTCTAATCGTTGTACTCTTTGGCAGGGGTCCAGTATCTGTTGAAATTAGGGTAGGTGAACGTAGGAGTCATCTACTTAAGAGATGGGGAGGCCACGCCTACCATACTTGCAGGGTATGGCAAATGAGGTGTGGTTTCCCTGGGAAGGGTGCCTGGGACGGTGGTAGGGGCATTGTATGGCCCCACCACCGGTGGGTACCTCGTTCCTTACTCGTGTCCGGACGGACTGTGCCACCACCCCCGCCACCCCTCTTGTAGCCGCACGCAACAGCGCTGGATGGAGGGGGGGAAGTTATTGTTAATGGAGAGGTTATCGAAGGTATGTTGAGACCTCTTCAGAGTTAATGGTTAATGAGTTATGGTTGATGCTGGACCCTGATTGCAATAGGTGATGTCACCCCCCCACCCACCTATTCAAATTTGGTTGGTAATCTGGATGAATAAAGGGTGCGGCCATGTTAAATCCATATCTTGGTGTCCTGTTTCATTTGGGGTGCGTCGACAAATTATAGGCTCCTTTAGATTTGAAAATGCGGTGCTGCAATCAAATTAGACACTTTCATACATGGTCAAAATAGCAAATATCTAGCACTGGGTTTGCAGTTCGCTACTTCCACGTGTCCCAAATGAATGATATTTCACAGTCTCTGCTCATAAATCACACGTCTTGACCTTCTTAAAAAGGCACACAAATTTCATGTAACTGCCCCATGAGAAGGCCAGAACTAGCACTGGAGGCAGATGCTGACTCTCTTCCTTTTTGCAAGCAAGGAACTTTTTATTGCCACCTACATAACATTTATTCATATGAACTTCTATTTGTGTCTAAAGTTCGTTTGAAACAGCTGAAAAACCCTAAACCCGAAAAGGTTTTTAGCTACAAATGGCATATTGCTGGAAACAGTTTTAGTGGTCAAAGATTACAGTATTGTTAACAACCTGTTTTATTGCAGAGGGTCCTATCAAAAAAGTACTTGCATGACAAGGTGTAAAAGTATAAAAACAGCTTTTCCTATCTGTATGCGTTTGCAGTATATTTCACTCCAATATAACGTGTGGTTTTGAACTGAAATTAGAAGCCATTTCTGTCAGATTTTCTAGGGTTTGAAGTTGTCAAGGCTATTATAGCATGAAGTAAAGAATTTTTAAATTGCTGTCAGACTGCAAAGATAACAAAGAAGCTAGAAATGTTGATGGCATTTTGGTAAAAAAAAAATGCATGTGTGAGAGAGAGCTGGATAACAAGATGCTTACAGGTACCATAGGTTGTCTTACATGTACAATTGGAGCTAGAAGCCTAGAGCATAGCTTCTTTTTTTTTTCCTTCAGTGGAAAAAATCCCTAATGGACAGTGATAGGGCAAAACAACATAGCCACACAATTATTCATAAAGAAAAGTGATTTGGTACTTATATTTAAATATATGGAAAGGGGCAAAAATGCTGTATTACAACTATAATGTATAGTAATAACCTGGTGCAACAAGAAACATGGGAGCCAATAAGATGCATATGTAATAAAGGATGATTTAATCATAGGCCTCAAACCTGCAAACATTTATTTATTTATTTATTTATTAAATTTATACCCCGCACCCTCCTGAACACAGCTCGGGGCGGCTTCCAATCATAAAATACAATTCAAAACAATCTAAAACATATTAAAATACCATATCAATATTTTTAAAATAACATATAAAACAAGGCCTGGGTTATAAACTACTTGCGATAGGGGAATAAAAATCAACTCCCACCCCCCTCCCCAAAGGCTCAGGCGAACAACCAGGTCTTGCATTTTCGCCGAAATACTAACAGGCTTGGGGCCAGGCGGGCCTCCTCCGGTAGGAAGTTCCAGAGACGCAGCCCAGCCACCGAGAATGCCCTCTCCATTGTGGCCCCCCACTTAACGCGGGGGACCTCCGAGAAGGCACGCCCGGCCAACAGAAGGAGCCGCTCCGGGGTGCGGAGGGTGAGGCGGTCCCTGACTTATGAGGGGCCGAGACCGTGCAGGGCTTTGTAAATCATTACCAACACCTTGAATCTGGCTCGGTACGCTATTGGCAACCAGTGCAGAGCCTGGAGCACTGGTGTTATGTGCTCCCGGCGACCCGTCCCCGATAGGAGACGGGCCGCCGCATTCTGCACTAGCTGCAGCCTCCGAACCAAATACAAGGGAAGCCCCACGTAGAGCGCGTTGCAATAGTCCAGCCTTGAGGTGCCGAAGGCATGGATGAGGGAGGCCAGGTCCGGGCCGGAGACGAACGGCCGCAGCCTCCGTACCAGATATAACTGGCGAAAGGCAGCCTTTGCGACTGCCTCCACCTGCCGCTCTAGGCGGAGGTCTGCGTCCAGCACCACCCCCAGACTCTGGACCTGCTGAGCTATGGGAGGGCAAACCCCCCCCAATGAGGGGGACCGACATCTTCTTCGCTCTCCCCACCACCATCACCTCCCTCTTATTGGGGTTGAGCTTCAGTCTGCTCTGCCACATCCATTCCGCCACGGCCTCCAAGCATTGGAATAGCACCGAGATAGCAGGGTCTGGGTCCGCTGAAAAAGAGAGGTACAGCTGAGTGTCATCAGCATATTGGTGACAACACACCCCGAACCCCCTCACAACCTCCCCCAGGGGCTGCATATAAACATTAAATCATAATGGAGACATAATAGAACCCTGCGGAACGCCGCATGATAAAGCCCGGGGGCAAGATGTCTCCTCCCCCAGCACCACCCGCTGGCTTCTCCCCGAGAGGAATGAACAGAACCATTCCAGAACAGTCCCATCCAGACCCCCCAGGTCACGCAGCCGTCTCAACAGCAGCCCATGGTCCACGGTGCCAAGCGGCCGAGAGATCTAGCAGGATGAGAAATGTTGAACGTCCTGCATCCATCTCCCGGCGGAGATCGTCGACCAAGGCCACCAACGCCGTCTCGGTGCCATAGCCGGGGCGGAACCCATATTGAAACGGGTCTAAGAAACCGATGCTGTCTAGATGCGCCTGGAGCTGGAGTGCCACCGCCCGTTCAATAACCTTCCCTAAAAAGGGAAGGTTAGAGACAGGTCGGTAACTGGCAAGGGCGTCCATGTCCAATGATGGTTTCTTCAGCAGGGGGCGCACCACCGCCTCCTTGAGAGTGGGTGACAATCTCCCCTGCCGTAAGGACGCTTTCACTACCCTCGCCAGCACCGTCCCCAACGTCTCCCTGGAGGCTTTCACCAACCAGGACGGGCATGGATCGAGTTCACAACAAGTGGCCCTCACGGACCCCAGGACATGTGGTGGTTTAGCAAAGATAAGCCCCTGCAGCCATGTTTACAGGACTGGGTCCCTGCTCTAATTTATTTATTTTTTCAAATAAAAGAATAATAATAATAATAATAATAATAATAATAATACTTCCATATGCAGGTAGTTTGCTATAAACCCTTCAGGGCATGGATTTGTTGCTTTTATTTCTTCTGTGAAACTCCATGTATGCCTTTTGTGGCATGCTGCCACATGCAACAGAATACGCTAAAGCCCATTTCAAATGGACTGGCGGTGTGGCGGGGATGGGTGGAGGCCGCAGTGGGTGGGTGGCCGGCCTGTTACACGGACGTCCACCCATCTCCACACGCAGAGCATCTGCCATTAGCGCCCATTGCTCCATGCATGGACAATGGGTGGAGCACGGGAATGCGCAAGCACCCCCACCCACCATGACGGTCGCGCAGATGCCACCACCCACCCACTCACATGGGCAAGGGGAGGGGCGTCCATGGAAAAAGGACCTTACTTGTAAGAGTACCAGAACGAGGAAAAGATGGGTAAGTGTTATAATAGCTGCCCTTGAACTTCCCTTGTATAGATTGGCATTGATGTGGCCAAACAGAACAGCTGAAGTTATCTAACCTCAAAGGCAATGCAAGACCATCAGGCTTACCAAAGTATCATTAAATAGCTAAGGATTTAAATAAACCATAGGCTTTCACTACCAAATTACTTTGAATTTTGTCTTTGGGTTTGGAGCCTTCAGATAAAGGGTGAACTCACACATAACTCTGCTAAACTTCGATGTCCATGGGGTCATGGAAACTGTTTCATTAGCCCAGGATGATCCCTTGATCGCTGTTGCGTATGAGTGAGGCACTCCAATTTCCAGCCCTGCTTTAAACTCTGATCTGATAAATAGGTCAGTTCTGAACATCAGATCAGAGTTTAATGCGGGGCTGGAATCAGAATGCCTCTCTCACACGCAACAGCAATCTGGGGATCATCTGTGGCTAATTATAGAGTTTCTGGGGCCCCACAGACATTTGGGTTTAGCAGAGTTACATGTGGGTTCGCCCAACATATACCCAGTGTTGTGTATGCATTGTCTTGATTCTTCTGCAGAGTTCTTGGAGCACCTTCTTGGGACTGTCCAATAAAGTCCTCTTTGCTTTTCACTTTCCGCATTTTCATTGGCCAAGCAGAGGGTATCTTACTGAGAAATTTGGGGAGTGTGGGCAAGATCAAGATATGGTATTTTGCATGCAAAAGGAAGAGAACAGTGCAGGTATTAAAATGGGGGATAACAAGGTGAACAGTCTGGACAGCTTCATCTACCTGCAAACTTTCACACGGGATAAAGATTGCTCTAAGGAGATTAAAAGGAAGATACACTTAGCATGTGCAGCTCTGGGTGATTTGAATACAATGTAGGGTAACAAGGGACACACTCTAGACATGAAAGCTTGGCTGTAGAAGAAGTGTGTGTGTGTGTGTGTGTGTGTGTGTGTGTGTGTGTGTGTGTGTGTGTGTGTGTGTGTTGTATTCAATATTATTTTGTCTGTTGGTGATCTGGACCCATGAAAAGGCCAACATAAAAAGTCTGCTTCAAAAAGATTTGAAATGAAATGTTAGAGTGCTGCTTGTGATAACTGGCAGGACCCCATTAAAAATGATACTGTCAGAAAAAATATTGGTGCAAAACGGGCAGTAGGTTATTGAATGTATCTGCTGAGTGAAGACCAGCTGTTGGCTAAGGACTGTGCTCTCTGGTCTACCTTACCTTACTGGTCTGAAAGGCTGACAGTGTAGGAGCAGGCATCTGATAAAATTGAGTGGAGCGAGAGAGACCTAAAGATGCTGTATACCAACTGCTTTTTAATCCCAAAATTAAAGATGATGTATGTATATGATTGGTCTCGTATGTTTTCTTGTTGCATTTCATTTCAGATATCGGAACAAGACAAAAACTACATACTACTTTTTGTGAGCGTTTTTATTCCATCTAGTTCATGTCTATCTGCTGGTTTTCTACTTTTGCACACACATTAGGGACATGGCATCTCACAAGCATTTACATGAACACAAGCATTTAATATCTGCATTACTGATGCTGCTTTCCTTATTAAAACTGATCATCAGATTTTTGGCATGACAAGTTCCAAAGAATAATAAATAGCCAGTGATCGAAGGTCTGGATAATGCAAATGTCTAAAGGAATTCAAAGGCTAAAAATGTGTACAGAAATTAATGAAAATCCTATTTTTTCCTTACAATAAAGTGTTAAACTTGCTGGGTAAACTGCTTATTAGAAAGCCTCTCCCAGAAAGTGTGTAGGAGATACCATCCTCGTAGGGCAGTGATTCCTCAGATTTTTGCCTCTGTGGCCCCATTTTGAGAATTATTGAAATTGAAATTTATTGTATCAGCACTTTGCTATAAAAGAACATAAAACATATACATAAAGTATAATGTCCTGGGTAAATAAAACTTTATACAAGTTACACATATAAATAAAAGAGTAACTATGACGAGCATTACTCTGCCCTCATCCTCTTTCGATTTGTAACAAAAACAAGACAATAGATTTAATCAACTCTATTTCGGGCACTGTGATCAGAATTTCCATTTTTGCTTCAATTGGGAGGGGAATATGCAAAAAGATAGGATCGATCCATATTTCTCTAAGATCCTCAAATTTATTTTATTTATTTATTTATTCAATTTGTATCCCGCCCCTCCTGCGAACAGCTCCGGGTGGCTAACAAGTTCATAATAAAAACAATTTATTTATATATATATATAAAAAATAAAAACATTACAGTAAAACAGGCTGGGATAATAATAAATAAGGGTGGGGAAAGATAAAACACCCCCTAACTCCCCCACCCCCCCCCCCAAAGGCCTGGGCGAACAGCCAGGTCTTACAAATACGCCGAAATGTCAAAAGGCTTGGGGCCAGGCGAGCTTCCTCCGGGAGGGCATTCCAAAGGCGCAGCCTGGCTTAACATGGGGGACCCCCCGCTTAACATGGGGGACCTCCAAGAAGGCACCCCTGCCGAACTGAAGGAGCCGCTCTGGGGCACAGAGGGCGTGACGGTCCCTGAGGTATGAGGGGCCCAGACCGTGTAGGACTTTGTATATTAACACCAATACCTTGAACCTGGCTCGGCACGCTATCGGCAGCCAGTGCAGAGTCCGGAGCACAGAATAATGGGCAACACAATACTGTGGTTTTGGTTGAAGATCGCACAAGGAAGAGTGTCCCTGTTGGTGACCAAGTGTTACCTCGAGCAAAAAGAACACATGGGAGGCCCACAGTATAACTGGTTGAGGAAGGTTAAGCAGTTTGCGATAGAATTGGATCTTCCCAGGGATTCTGATGGAATCCCCAAGTGTAGCATTGAAGAGCATTAATGTAGCATTAATGAGAAATCCAGGGACCTGGCTCATAAGATAGACTTGGGAGCATTGCAAGGAAGTAGAATTGCTCCCATGTACCACACATTTAAGAGGGCGGTTTTGCTGAAAAGTTACTTAATACTTTTAGACGCCCCTAGACAAAGGAGAATGATGACGCTTTTGCGCTTCGACTCCTTTGAAACAGCTATAGTGAGGGGAAGATAATAATAAAAAACACATATAAAATATCATTAAAAATATTTTAAAAGATAAAAAGGGCAAAATACGTCAAAGATTGGAATTAGGAGTCAGAATATCGACAAATGATGCCAGCCCACTTGAGTCCTGACCCACGATTTGAGAATCTGTATTTGAGAACAGAGCTGAGGAACGTAAAATGTAAAGGTCTCCAGTATTGCTTTATTGACCCATGACTAGGGCTAAGAATTTGTCACGATCATGACAAAAGTCATATTTTTAGTGACTTTTGCCTCCCTCCATGACTTTTGAGATCTTCCCATGACTTCTGTGATTTTTCCCAAGTTTTTCGAGATTTCCCCCAAACTGGAGAGCAGAACCGGCAAGAAGCTGGTGAGAAGAGCACACTCAATGATGCTAAGAAGATCCACGGTGTCTCCCTGGAGCGCCAAACCTCTCCCTGCCTGTGGAGACGTGGCGGCATGGCAAGAAGCCGGTGAGAAGAGCACACTGGGTGCCACCAGGTAAAGCCACGGCCTCTCCCTGGAGCTCCAAACCCCTCCTCAATGTTGTTTCTTGTGGAAGGCGGACCTTTGGGCATGGTCAAGTGACAGCACATCATGGTGTGGTGGCGGAATCCGAGACAGAACGTTAACGTTGGGTATTTTCAGACGTTACGAGATCACGGTGAACCACGGCGAATACCCACCTGTGGTCACCGTGTCTCGAACGTCCGTTTGGAGGCCGCCAGATGTTCACCACGGTGAATCCCCACATGGGGTCAATTTGAGCCACGCTTCCCGGGCTAGCCGGGGGAATGTCCCGGGAAGCGTGGTCAAAAAGATCCCCAGCGGGGACCAACAAAAAGTAACGTCTGGCCGGTTGCCACGGCCCGGGATCCCCAGCGGGATCCCGGGCCATGGCGCTTCCGGCCCAACGCGGCGGTCGCAGTGGCCCCGCCACCCGCCCGTCTCCCTGGAGGGCGGGCGGCAGGGTGCGTGGAGGGGGCGGGGCCGTGCGGCCGCACGTTGCGCCGTGCGGCCCCGCCCCCTCCCACATTCCCCGCCGGGATCCCCCCGGCATGTCTGATATGGCGTGACGGGGTGACCCCGGCGGGGAATGACAGGGTTGTTTTCAGTCTGAAACGTCTGAAAATACCCGTTGTCGGAGCTTTAAGAGTTGCCGAGGAGGAGACGGCAGCATTTCCTCTGCCTTTATCCCCTGCTTGGGCTTACAATCTAAACCTGGGGCTTTCAAAGGGCTTTACAATCCCTGGGGTTTACAATCTAAGGAATGGGGTGCGGTTACAAAATACAATACTGAATAAAAGTTAAAAAAAAAAAATTACTCATGAGTTTTCCATGGCTTTTTCTCATTCCTGCCATGACCAACTCATGACTTTTAAAGAAAATTTCCGTGACAAATTTGTAGCCCTACCCATGACCAAACCTCAAAGCCATTTGTTTATAGACTTGCAAACAAGATGAGTACATGGACCTCTTCACTCCAAAATGCAGCTGCCTCTGCTGTGAAACATGTCAGCCATTGTAATTGCACAAGCAACACTGCAGCTGTTCAGAAATATGAAGAGAAGAGTCGTTTTAAATTGAAGCAATATGGATATTTAAACATGCAGAAATTGTTCTCTAATGCAATTTGGCTCCAGGCAATTGGGCAGACTCCCCTGATCGCTTTAAAAAAGCATCAAAGGATCTTGAGTGCCTATAGGTGGATGGCACTTGTTTGCAGTCTCTTCTGGAATGTGGCATTGTATTGCCCATGGCAGCATTTGAAGTGATATGACTGCAGGGGTGTTCTCTTCAAAGTAGTAGCTTCTGAGTCTAACAAACTAGCGTAGCCCTGGCTGAAACACTCCTAATGTGTACTTGTAGGTAGAACTAAAACAGCTGGAATAGCGTCTTCCTCTGCCCCCTTTCAGCACTCTTACGATTTGATACCACAGCAATTAGCTCCTCCCTAGTACTACCTCAAAGCCTGTCTAGATGTGTGGTGAGATCAGCTACCTTGGCACTGTGACAGATATCCAGTCGTGGCAGGATTGTAAAGTACTACCAGGCTAATTTGTCCACAAAGTCTTCCCAGTGTTCCCTGTACAAAAGCCTGGACTGCATGGTGACAGTTGACTAGATCAGAAAGAGTGGGATTGTGTTTTGGGGTTTTAATGGACTATTCTGCCCTAATCCTTCCCTTGTCATCTTTAATCAAAAAATAGTATAGAGAGAGGTTTCCTTCTTGTGGCTGAAGGGATACAGCATAACTATAGGCAGTAGAGACAAATTAGTGTGGAGATATCTTTTATTGGAAAAACTCAAGTTGGTGGAGGTGTGCAAACTTTCGGACCTCGCAGAGTCCTTTATCAGGACCTGCAGTTTCAACTCCTGACCTGCGTGACAAATCTCTCTCTCTCTCCTGGATCATTTCCAACTGGCTTTCAAACATGCCACTGTCTCCCCTATCCTTAAGAAAGCCACTCTTGACCCCTCTGACCCTTCAGCTATCACCTCATTTTGCTCCTACCTTTCGCTTCCAAGCTCCTGGAGTGGACTGTCTGTAAGCGCTGTCTTGATTTTCTCTCTTCTAATTCCTCCCTTGACCCCCTTCAATTGGGCTTCTGCCCTCTCCACTCGACCAAGACTGCCCTCGCCAAAATCACAGATGACCTTCTCTTAGCTAAGTCTAAGGGCCTCTACTCTGTTCTTGTCCTTGATCTCTCTGCTGCCTTTGACGCTGTTGGCCATGGCCACCTCCTGGATTCACTACGCTCCCTTGGTTTCTGAGACTGTTCTCAATGGGTTCTCTTCGTATCTCTGAAACTGATCTTTCAATGTTTCTCTTGCTGGTACCTCCTCTACGTTGCTTCCCCTCTCTGTGGGAGTTCTCCATGGCCCTGTCCTGGACCCTCGTCTCTTCTCCCTGTACACTCCTTCTCTAGGTAAACTCATTGATTCCCGCAGCTTCCAGTATCACTTGTATGCAGATAACATGCAACTATATCTCTCCACTCCCATGCTCTCCTCCTCTATCCAGTCTTGTATCGCTGACTGTCTTTCTGACATCTCTGCTTAGATGTCTTGCTGCCAACGCAAGCTTAATATGGGCAAGACTGAACTCCTCATCTCGCCCTCTCCCCAACGTTCCCTTCCTACTTCCCTTTCATTTTCCATTGAGGGAGTCACCATCCAGCTTGTCCCTCAGGCACATAGCCTGGGATTCATCTGACTCCTCCCTTTCCTTCATGCCTCAGATCTAGACTGTTACCAAGTCCTGCTGCTTCACTCTGTATAATATTGTTAAATCCATTATCCGGCCCTGCCACTGTTTCTGCTACTGTTGCCACTGCAAAACCCTAGTCCATGCTCTAGTCATCTCTCGCCTTGACTACTGTAACTTCCTCCTTACTTGCCTCCCTTGCTCTGATCTCATCCCCCTCATCTCTGTACAACACTCTGCTGCCAAAGTCATCCACCTTGCCCGTTGCTTTGACCATGTTCAGCCCCTCCTCTCCACCCTACACTGGCTTCCTGTACGTGAACGTATTCACTCAGCACAAGCTCCTGGTCTTCACCTTCAAGGCTCTTCATGGCCTTGCTCCTGCATATCCCTCCGCTCTTGGATCCTGCAACATTCCTGTCTGGGAGCTTTGCTCCTTCTCTGCCCCCACTCTTCCTGCTTTCATCTCCCCTGCTTCTCTAAACGCCTTTGCCTCTTCTCTCTTGCTGCCCCCCATGCTTGGAACGCCTTCTCTGGATACATTTGTTCTTCTCCCTCTCTCCCAACTTTCAATTCCCTTCTGAAAACCTACCTCTTCATCAGGCTTTCCCTGGCTCCTCATGAGTGATAAGAATCTCCTCCATGTAACTAAGTTAAACATGTGCACCTGCAACCTCGTAAATGTATCCTTGTCTCCCCTGATGTTCACCTCTCCCTTGTCTCTCCCCCCCCCCCTTCCTTCTCTCTCTTAGATTGTAACCCCTTTGGGTCAGGGACCTGTCTACAACTAGTGATTGTACAGTGCCAGGTACACTGCTAGTGCTATAATAATAATAATAATTAATAATTAATATAATATAATAGAGATATTTTCCTCTTGTGCATTTCTGATAATGTGGAAAGGGATACTTCCTTTTTCTAGTTTGCCAGTTTCACAGGGAGACATGGGATTGCTAGCAGCAGCAGAGGCAATACCGGAGGCAAATTTCAAAGAAGGGAAGCCAGGAGGAAGTGTGAAAAAAGACAATGAAATTTTAAAAGCCAGCAGAGACACGCCTGTGAATACACCATCAGAGTGTATTGTAGTATATAGTGTGTGTGAATTATTGACCTACTTTTTATTTCTTTTTAAAACAAAACAAAACAAAGACATGGTGTCCCCGTCCCCCCCCCCCCC
>QEPC01001533.1:11563274-11606334 GCA_003113815.1 Sphenodon punctatus
CCCCCCCCCCCCCCCCCCCCACCATAGAGTTGGTATGGCAACACACCATAGAGTTGCGGGCTAGAACGTCCGCAATGCTAGGATGCTGCTGCCTTGAAGTGGAACAGCAGCGTGGGTCTGCGCATCAGACAGATCACTGCTCCTCTTCAGGCCGGTGCCCTGGGTTTGGCCAGTCCGCTCCGCCAGTAGTGCTCTGGAATGTTTCCGGAGTGCCAGCAACGGATCTGCACCTGTTCTACCTGCTCACCTGGCAGGGTGCCTTTAGACCAATGGGCCATCCAGGGGTGAAGCACGCTGACGCAGCCAGCATGAGGGTAGCCTGTCTGTCTAAAATTACCCATTGTCAACAGGTCATTCTAATCAGTTTTGACTTTATGCAATTGATAGAAACTTTGAAAGTGAGATCGTTATAGGTAGTGGTTCATTGTTAGTGTTGTTTGTTATAGTGAGGTTTGACTAAATATTGTCCATACTTTGGAACATTAAGTGATATCATACTTCATCTAAAAGTCTGCATGTTGGCACAGCTGAAATTGTACACTTTGTGTAAAATACAGCATGCGTGAACTGAAAGCCAGATCTTGACAGGAAGAAGAATGTGGCATATTTTATAACAAGCAAATTCTGTAGAGAAACATTTTGCGTAATTCTGAAGATTTGATTTTACTTCTCTCAGCTAGCCACTCTGAATTCTGCACATTCTCTTTTCCTCTTTTTCTCCTTTTTAATTTGGGGGAGGCTCTTAGCTGTCTTTAATCTTTCACATGCATTTATTTACCTAAAATTTATTTTCTTTTCCCATGCTTCTGACACTGTTCCTAAGATAACTCCTACTCCCCATACCCTCCACATACACACAGCAAAATGTTTTACTTGCCTGCTCGGTGTTTAATCTGTGCAGGACTTAAAATATGTGACTTCTTTTTGGCATATAGATAACTTGTACCCTAGCTAATGAGCTTGCTCAGGTGAAAATGTGAATGTCTGCTTTTCATAGGTTTGTCTTCTATAGTTTTTGTAATTGAAGGGGAAAAAAGGCAAAGACACAGTGGCATCTAAAAAGACAGCAGCTGCTACTGTGTGCTGTGCCAATGTAGACGGCCTTATTTTGCCTGTGGAGATGTGCTCAGTGAAGCAGAGGGAGAAAATCTTTATTCTGTAGACCTTAAAGATATTGAGGTCCTTCCCCCTCCCCCCCATCTTACTCCATAAAGACTAGCTTCAGAGGGGGGCTTTCACAAAAACTGCCCAGAGGGCATATTATTTGTATCACTATCCAGCTATTTCCCTCTCTTCTCTGCCAACTTCAAAATAAGAGCAGAGAATGCGGGGGGAGGGTTGTTAAGCATTGCTCTCTGTCACATGAGTGACAGATAGGAGGAGGGATAGGTGGAGGAAGAGAGCTTTTGGCAAAGTGTATTACTCATTATAAAATAGAGTTCAACTTTTAGAACTTAAAATAGCATTAATTCTGATCCTAAATTATCTGACCTTTAATCTGAGATCCTGTGAGGATACTGTTTGTTGTATCAGCACTTACTCAAGGCAAAGAGTAATGGGATTGTGTAATACCAGAGTAAGCAAGTGGGTCTGGTCTGGTCTGATAATGTGACGGAGAGGAAATGGACTTTAAAATCGTTGAAGTATTTGCATGCTCCATCCAGAGTTAGCAATAGGAATACTGCTAATTATCATCAGCTTTAGGTTATGTGTGATGTAAGGACTAAGTGCGCAGTACTTGGACCGGGAGGTTGGGGGTGGGACCCATGTTCAAGTGTCACCTTAGCCAGAAACTAACTGGATGACCTTGATCCAGTCACAATATTCTCTCAGCCTAACCTACTTCACAGGGCTGTTTTGAGGATTAAAAGTTGTGTTATATTCAAAGCGCTCCAAGTGCCATGGCAGGGGACGCTATATAAAAAATAAATATTATTATTAATAATGTTAATAATAATGAGCATAAACCTACATTTTAATGCTGACAAAGATTAAGCACCATTGTTTTTGTTTGTTGTTGTGGCATGTTCTCTGCTTCAGGGTAGAGCTGAGACAACCAGTGGTAGGTAGCAATGCTCATGTTGTGGAGGGGCCTTTGCTGCTCTATTTTTAAGGTGAGACCACATTTCCTTATGTTTACAAGAACCCTAAAATCCATATGCTGGGTTCTTCTGGGTTAAACTCTGGCCACTTGCACACATGCCGATTTTTCATGTGCATTTCCCGCAAGTTTACTGCACGTGTACAAACACTTTTCTACGTTCATAACGAAAGTTCACGTCACTGTAATCCTGCATTACTGGGTTGTAAAATCTAACCCTTATAAGCTATGTACTATATTGTGGGTACCAGAGACTCTTCTATAGATTGGTGAAGTGGACCCAGTGTTCAGTCTAGAAGATCTCATCTTGCATCTCTCAACACAGAACCCACTTCCAGTCTCATGCTTTGTTTTTTTCTCTCTGACTTTGCTCTGACAGTTTCACTTTCAGTTCTCAGATTGTGGATCTCTGTGGGTGTCTTTAGACATAACAGAAATCAGGTGTCAAAACCCCTAAGCACGTGTTTGGCCATTGTGTGTAAGCACCATAACGATCCCAACACCAATTTGGCCACCCATTGAACACGTGATGTGAACACCATTGCATCACAAGGACAATTAGTGTGTTGTGGCTGAACATGTGGCCAACATTGTGTCTAATGATATTGCATGGCATGTTAGCAGGTACAACACAGGGAATGAAGGGGCAGCGCTTGTATACTGAGATGGGTGGTGAGCAAAACACAGATTTGCCCCAAGATGGTTGTGTGTCTAAGCAGCACCACATGGTGAACACAGAGCCAAACCAGTGTTCATATCAAGGTCAAAACACACATTTAGACACCCGTTGACGTTATGTTTAAAGACATGCTGTGTCTTCCCAGTTGACATCTCTGTTAATTGCAGTAACCCCTGCTGGATCAGCTAATGCTAACCTTTCGGTGGCCTTTGATACAGTTGATCATGAGATGTTGATGACATCCTATGCAGTGATGGCTTCTGAAGGTCTCTCTGTGTGCCTGTGATGGGCAAAGAAGATACTTTAATTACATCTTTAGCAAGAGTTGACACTAAAGTATGTTTTCTGGAAACTAAAATTAAGGTACCATTCAAGTACCTTGATGTAACAGGGAAATACCCATGGTGAGGTGACAGCTGCATGCTCTGTACTGCACAATATCTGTGAGGCAATGGGGAGGTATTACACTATGTTTTGGAGGAATAGGATGACTGGACCCATCTGCAGTACCTCCACAATGTCTGCTGCTGCCAACATGAAGGCGGCCTACGCTATCTGGAATATGCGTATGGCTCATATTTTGAAAGGTTAGGCGTTGGAAAAAATTATTTTGATTTCTATCCCATCCTTCCCCTTTGGCAGATCTTTGAGGCCACAGAGGGACATAGGAGGAAGGTGGTCATTTAGATATGTGGGGCCCAGGTCTGCATAGTGAAAGATTGCTGTGTGGGAGAATGGGATTTGTATTTCATTCTCCCTTTTTCAGTGTACCTCTATGAAAGGAAAGTGACGAGTGACTTACACAAGCAGCAACACTTGACTTTGTTCAGTTCAGTACTGTTGTTACCTTTTGGGTCCCTTGGGTTTTCATGTAAAATTCCAGTAAATCATTCCTATAGGAATACTTGTATATGTCAGAAGTGCAATTGCATGAGAACATCCTCCTCATCTAGCTACATTTCTTCTGGATCTTGGGTCTCGTCGGGTCCTCATGTTAAATTCTCGAGGTTTAGTAGCTGGGAATTGGGGAGCACTGAATTTAGGAAATGGGGCTGACTACTTGGAGCAAAGGTCCCAAAGATGATATATTTTGCAATTGTATCTGGAATTGTGCTGCTATTGCTCTCCTTAATTTCCTTGATGCCCTGACACAGGTCTTTGGCTTGCTATTGACACTGGTTCATGATGTGGTGGGTTCCCCCACCTTATTGATAAGCAAGAAAATGTATTCGAGCTGGAACTTGTTTCTGTAGTTCTTAGCCAAGACTTTTTGTGTTTTATCAGCTTTCACATAGCTTAATGTCTTGATCTCTGATTTCACTCCAGGGAGCAGCTCATTCGCATCCTGTGCAGAGGATTCCATGGTTTTCCAGTGGCTACTGACTGGTGCTCCTAAAGTTCTGATAGCTGCTTGCAAGCATGCTTAAGGAGACAAATAAAGAATGGCACATCTCTCTTAAATCCAGGTGGGGCATACCAAGAGACCAGAAGGCTGTATACAAACTCTCTGCTGGACCACTTCCCATTTTTCCACATCTTGCTGGTTTGTTGGATGGGCCAGAAGTCAGGGGAGAAGGCTAGCTGATGCATTTAGATGTCACCTTGACTGTGTATTAGCAAAACATGTGGCTGGTTGATCTATTTTTCAAGGAACCCATATTATTATTATTAGCAAGCATTTATATAGTGCCGCTTTACAAAGTAATGGAATAGACACAGTCCCTGCGCTAGGGCTTACAGTCTGAGAGATGGAGGTGGGGGGAGATGAAGGAAGAGGAATAGAGGGAAGGAGAGACAAGGAGTGTAACATTCACGAAGATGCGAGGTCCCAGGTGCACACGCTTGGCTTGGTTATATCGAGAATGATGGCTGGCTGGTCTATGTGGTGAGGATATGAGTACACAGACCTCAGACAACAGATTGTACTGGATGGAGGGTATCAGCAGGAGTTAGGTGAGAGGAGCGAGGAGTCGTGGAGGGCAGAGCGGAAGAGGTGGGTCTTGAGGAGGGATCTAAAAGTATGACATGAGGAGGTGAGGCGGATGTGGGCAGGGAGGGAGTTCCAGGCGTGGAAGGGGAGCTAGGGGAGACGTGGTAGGGCGAGAGAGGGGACAGAGGAGGAGCGGAGTTCCCGGACTGGAGTATGGAGGGAAATTAGAGCAGAGAGGTAGTGGGGAGCAAGGTTGTGAAGAGCTTTATAGGTGAAGACTAGGATCTTCTGCAGGATTCATTCAAGAAGGGGGAGCCAGTGAAGAGAGGAGAGGAGGGGGTGCACGTGGTTGAAGTGACGAGCGAGGTGGATGACCCTGGTAGCAGAGTTTTGGACGGAGATAAGGGGAGAAAGGTGAGAGCGGGGGAGACCAGTGAGAAGGAGGTTACAGTAATCGAGGCAAGAGGTGACCAGGACGTGAACAAGGGTTTTGACAGAGGAGACAGAGAGAAAAGGGCTAATCTTAGCAGTGTTACGGGGGGAGAAACGACAGGATTTGGCAACAGAGTCGATGTAGGATTTAAAATAAAGGGGTGAGTCAAAGATGAAGCCTAAGCTACGGGCTCTGGGGATGGAAGGATAGTGACCCCGTTGATAAGGATTGACAGGGAAGAGGGAGAGGAAGGATGGGGGGGGGGGGGAAGATAAGGAGTTCAATTTTAGCCATGTTGAGTTTGAGTTGATGTTGAGACATCCAGGTAGAAATATCAGAGAGAGAGCTGATGAGTTGTTCTTGAATAGATGGAGAGAGAGAGGGAGTAGAGAGAGAGTTCAGTGTCGTCAGCATAGAGGTGATATTGGAAGCCATAGGAGGCAATGAGTTTGCCTAGGGACAGGATGTAGATAGAGAAGAGGAGAGGGCCAAGGACAGAGCCTTAGGGAACACCAACCAAGAGTGGAAGGGAGGAGGAGGTGGAGTTGGCAAGAGACACATTGAAGCAGCGGTCAGAGAGGTAGGAGGAGAACCAGTCGAGGACGGAGCCACGGAAGCCAAGGGAGTGAAGTGAGTCCAGCCAGAGTGAGTGGTCAACAGTATCGAAGGCAGCAGAGAGGTCAAGGAGGACAAGAATGGAATAGAGGCGATTAGATTTAGCCACAAGAAGATCGTTGGTGATCTTAGCGAGAGCAGTTTCAGTAGAGTGAAGGGTGCGGAAGCCAGATAGGAGGGGGTCAAGGGAGGCGCTGATGGAGAGGAAGTCGAGGCAGCGGGAGTAGACAGCACATTCAAGAAATTTGGAAGAAGGAAGGAGTGAGGCAGGACAGTAGCTAGAAGGGTCAGAGGGGTCAAGAGTGGACTTTTTGAGAATAGGGGAGACAGTGGCGTGCTTGAAGGTGGAGGGGAAGGAGCCAGTAGAGAGGGAGAGGTTGATGATGTGCAGAAGGGAAGGAACGACAATGGAAGCAATGGAGGTCAGGGACTTTCGGTTTTGGTTTAAACCGAGAGTGGCCAATAATGCCACTCAGTTTAAAACGGAGGGATTTGAGAATTGGGCCCTGTCGGCGCCTGTTTATCGGATCTCGAAACTTCCCAATTGAAGTCAATGGGAAGTCCTCCCCATTGACTTCAATGGGAAGATCCATGACCCGCAGGGAAGCCACAGGCACCCGCCCCACTCCTGGCCTCGGAGGGTCGGGGTGGGGATCAGTTACCCCTAACACCCCCAACCCCACCTGCCAGGGCCCGGCGTTACACTCCTCCCCCCACCCTGGGGCCCCTAAAGCATCTTATCTGTGGTCCTGGGTTCCGGCGGAGGGTGGGTGTGATGGCTGCCGTCGGCTGGGGTGCCAGCTCTGCTGTCGGTGGCTGGGTCTCCTCCACTGCTGGCTCCCGCCGGCTCTGCTACCAGGCCTGGCTGCCTGGCAGCAGAGCCGGCTCCGGCCAGCAGCAGAGGAGACTCAGTCACCAGCAGCAGAGCCAGCTCCTCAGCCGGGTCTTCTCTTCCTTTCTTCTGTTCTTCTTTCTTCTTCTTCTTTTCTTCTAGGTCCCACGCCGGTCCTGGAACTCTGAAGAACTTAAGGCTTCTGACAGCTTCACTGCCCATGCACAAAATGGCCACCAGTACCATTCTGCACATGTGCAGCCCTCTTCCAAAATGGCGCCGGCAGTGTCAGCACCATGTTGGAAGAGGGCAGTCATTCTGCACAAACAGAAAGGAACACTCCAAACAGAAAAGGATCTATCAGTATATCATGCAAGGAAAATAGGAAGGTACAATTTTGTAGAGCAGATTTGCATTTTTGTTGTTGAAATGAAACTTCAGAATTGTTTCAAAAGTACATTTTTTTTTCATAATCTTGACATTGATCTCAAAATTATTTGAGGATTTCATGAAAAAGTGTGACATGGAAAAAGTCAACAGTGAACATTTCCTGTTTAACCTTGAATGTTTGTGGTGAACTTTAATTTTAAATGTTAGAAATTTTGACTTCAAAATTGTTTTCAAATTGAAAGTCACTTTGACATTTCAAACTTTTAAATAATTTTGTAAACACCCCTCACATCAAAATGTGGATTGAAATTGATTGTTGATGATATTATTTATACAGTGGCAGCAATGTACCTAGTGCTGAACAGTGTTAATTAGAAGCAGGTCCTTGTCCTAATGGGCTTGCAATCTAGAATGGACAAGGGGAGGGGCAGGAATACATTCATGAAGCTGAGAAGTTGCAGGTGCACGTCCTTCATTTAGTTACAAGGAAGGAAGGGGTTTGTAAGAAGCATAAATGAGCAACCCAATGCCTGACTCCTATCAGGGACTGGATGAGGGTGAGCTGATAGAAGCTGAATCCAGACAAGACTGAAGTGTTGATGGTTGACTGATCTTGTGAATTGGAGGGGATTGGGACCCCTGTTATTGATGGGGTCTAGCCCCCTCTGGTTACTCAAGTTTGCAACCTTGTAGTGTTTCTGAAACCCTTGCTGCACCTGGAACATCAGGTCGTTGCAGCAGTGACCAGGACCACTTTTCACCATCTCCATCTGATGAGGAGGCTGCATTCCTTTCTTTCTAATTCAGATCTTGCCCCCATCATCCATGCCTTCATTAACTGAAGGCTAGATTACTGTAATTCTCTCTACATAGGGCTGCCCATGATGACTGTTCAGAAACTGCAGCTCTTTTTGGAGTTGGGTTGCCGTGACCACAGTGTTGGTGGCACGTCTTAGGGCGTATTTAGACATAAGAAAGATCAGGTGTCAAAACTCCAAAACACATGTTTAGCCATTGTGTGTGAGCACCGTAACAATCCCAACACCAGTTTAGCCACTCGTTGAACATGCAATGTGAACACCATTGCATCCAAGGACAATTTGCGTGTTCTGACTGAACACATACCCAACATTGTGTCTAATGATATCGCGTGGCGTGTTAGCAGGTACAACATGGAAAACGAGGCAGCAGCACTTCTGTGCTTCAGAGCGCAAAACACTGATTTGACCCAAAATGGGCTGTGTGTCTAAGTAGCCCCACATGGTGAACACTGGGCCAAACTGGTTTTCATATCAAGGTCAAAACACACATTCAGACACTCGTTGACATTATGTCTAAAGACACCCTTAAAGTTATCTTTGCATGGCCACTTTGGTTTAATAACCCAGAGTAAACACCTGTGCTTTATAGTCTAGTCTACACTGACTTCCTATATCTTTCCAGGAAGAATTCAACCTGCTGATTTTGACCTTTAAACCCCTTTAAAGCGGATGAAGCGGGAAGGGTGGCAATTAGAGCGACGATGGTGTCACTTGTGTACTGAAGTTATTATTTAATTATTTATACAATTTATATGGCGCCCCCTCCTGCCTCAGGCATCTCAGGGCGACTCACAATATATTAAAACATTTCAGAACATTAAAACATTAAAATAACCATAATAATTTCAGTTAAAACAATGTAAAACCCCACCCACCCCATCTCCCTCGGGAAAGGCCCGGCGGAACAGCCAGGTCTTACATTGTCTGCAGAAAGAGGTGAGGTAGGCAGCCAAGCGGATCTTCAATGCGAGGGAGTTCCACAGCTGCAGCGCAGCCACAGAGAATGCCCTCCTCATAGTAGACACCCGGGGAACCCCAAGGAGGACGCCCCCAGCCGACCGCAGGGGCCACTCCAGGACCTGGAGGGTGAGGCGGTCCTGCGGATAGGTGGGGCCCAAGCCGTTTGGGCTTTAAAGGTCCACACCAACCCCTTGAATTGGGCCCAGAAACCTACCAGCAGCCAGTGCAGAGAGCGAAGCACCGGTGTTATATGCTCATGTTGGCCCGCCCCTGTTAAGAGATGGACTGCCGCATTCTGCACCAGCTGCTTCCAAACCGAGCGCGTTGCAGTAATCTAGTCTCGAGGTTATAAAAGCAAGGATGACCATGGCCAGATCCAAGTCTGAGACATACAGCCTAAGCTGACGCACCAGTTGTAACTGGCGAAATACTCCTTTCACCACAGCCAGCACCTGAGCATCCATGCGGAGCTGTGGGTCCAGGAGCATCCCCCAGACTCCGGACCTAAGAAACTGGGGGTGGGGGTGTGTGGACCCCATCAATGATGGGGGCCACCACCACCCAGCCCTCCCCACAACCATCACCTTGGTCTTGTCAGGATTTAGTCTCAGGTGACTCGCCCTCATCCAATCCCCTACAGCGGACAAACACTGGGTAAGCACCGAGACTGCAGGGCCCGAGTTGGAGGAAAATGAAAGATATAGCTGGGTGTCAGCATATTGATGGCAACTCACTCCATACTCCCTAACAACCTCTTCCAAAGGCTGCATGTACACATTCAACAGGTACCGCAGTACCCTGCAGTAGGGGTGGAACTTGGGGCAAAAAGCTGGTTACCGGTTTTACCGGTTACCGGTTTACAAAAAAGCAGTTTACCGGATTATCGAATGGGGAACTGTCCCCATTGAAATCAATGAAAAAAAAACCATACCCCCCTCCCAGGCTGCGCTGGTGAAAGGGGGGACACCCCCTGCCCAGCCTGGATTTAAATTTTTTTTTTTTTTTATCCTGAAGTCCGGCTGCTAGTGTGGGCTCTGGGCTGCTGCCGCACTAGGTACTAGGAGATCCCAGCAGGTACTAGGTGATCCCTGGGGTGGGTGGTGGTTTAACACCCCCACCCCAGGGATCGCCCTACCCCCCACCCAGATCGCCTTACTTGTTCTCCGGGTGTTGGCAGCTGCGGCGGGAGCCGCACGGCGCGGGTCCGGGTGGCTTCAGCACTAGTGGCGGCTGGCTTCCCTTCAGCGCTTCACTAGGCCTTCCAGGGAAACGCGGAAGTTCCCCGGAAGGCCTAGTGAAGCGCTGAAGGGAAGCCAGCTGCCACTAATGCTAAAGCCTCCCGGACCCGTGCCGTGCAGCTGCCGCCACAACCCAGAGGGCATGTAAGGTGATCTGGGTGGGGGGGTAGGGTGATCCCGGGGCAGGGGGGCGTTAAACCACCACCCAGCCATGGGATCACCCTGGCTGCTGCTGGTGCAGGCTCCGGGTCACCGACGCCAATGCGGCGGCGGCCCGGAGCCCACACTAGCAGCCGGACTTTGGGTTAAAAAATTTTTTTTTAAAATCCAGGGTGGGTGGGTGGGGGGTGTCCTGGATGGGGGAGGGAAAGTGAGTGGGGGGTTGGGGGGCTTTTTTTTTACATTGCGGCCATTCATTTCAATGGCCGCAATGTAAAAAAAATCCGGCACGGGGATCCGGTACTGGTACCCCAGATTAACGGGTTAATTCGAAACTGCCGGTACAGCAAAATACCGGCAGTTTCGGATACCAGGGGAACCAAAATTCCCACCCCTATCCTGCAATACTCCACACATGAGGCCCCGGGGGAGAAGATGAAGAGTCCCCCAGCACCACATGCTGGGTTCTGCTGGCCAGGAATGAGTGGAACCGTTCAAGAACAATTCTGGCAATCCCTGCCCAGTCCCGCAACCGGGTCACCAACAACTCATGATTAGTGGTATCAAATGTAGCCAAGAGATCTAACATGGATCAACAGGGTCAAACGGCCCCGGTCTAACTCACAGGAGAGGTCGTCAGTCAAGGCCCCAAGAGCAGTCTCCATGCCATAACCCAGACGAAAGCCCGACTGCAAGGGATCGAGAAAATTAATTCGGTCCAAATGCCCCTGAAGCTGCTGAGCCCCTGAAATTGACCGATTGCGGCATAGAGTCTGGTTACGTACCTATGCCATTGCGGCACGGACAGCAAAAAAGGTTTTATTTGCTGCCCTCATTGCGTCCGCTAAGTCCCGCCCGGCTGAGCTGTTACAGTTGGTGAGGGGGCTGGTCAGTCCGGCCTCCCTTTGCTTGGACTTAGAATCATCAAATGCTTGATGTGATTTGTTTGTGGACTTTTTTGCGAATAAAATTGCTCAAATTCACCACAGTTTTGATGCAACAGTAGAAGACCCTTCTTGTCTTGTTTTGTTGAATGAGTTTCAGGTTGTGTTGCCCTCAGATACGGGGGATGCTCTTGGGACCGTTCGAGCCACTTATCGTGAATTGGATCCATGCCCGTTCTGGCTGGTTAAGGCTAGCTGGGAGACATTGGGGCTGCTGCTGGCAGGGATAGTCAGTGCCTCCCTTGGGGAGGGCAGGGTACCGGACTGCCTCAAGGAGGTGGTGGTGCAGCCCCTGATCAAAAAGCCACCCTTGGACGTTGGCGTCCTGGCCAGCTATCGGCCAGTCTCTAACCTTCCCTTTTTAGGGAAGGTTATTGAACGGGTGGTGGCTCGACAGCATCAGGAGCATTTGGACCGGGTCAGTTTTCTTGATTCCTCGCAGTCTGGCTTCTGTCCGGGTTATGGCATGGAGACTGCACTTGTGGCCTTGGTCGACAACCTCTCCTGTGAGTTGGACCGGGGACGTTCGACCCTGGTGATCCTGTTAGATCTCTCAGCTGCATTTGATACCGTTGATCATGAGTTGCTGGTGACTCGGCTGTGGGACCAGGTGGGGATTAACGGAACTGTTCTTGAATGGTTCCACTCTTTCTTGGCTGGAAGAACCCAGCGTGTGGTGCTGGGGGAGTTCTCATCTTCCGCCCGGGGCCTCACTTGGTGGGGTTCCGCAGGGTTCCATTCCATCCCCTCTCCTGTTCATTGTGTACATGCAGCCTTTGAGGGAGTTTGTCAGGGAGTTTGGGGTGACGTGTCCTCAATATGCTGATGACACCCAGCTATATCTCTCATTTTCCTCTGACTCAGGCCCAGCAGTCTCAATGCTTACCTGGTGCTTGTCAGCTGTGGGGGACTGGATGAGGGCGAGCCGCCTGTAATTAAATCCTGACAAGACGGAGGCGATGGTTGTGGGGAAGGCCGAGGTAGTGATGGCCACCATCATTAATAGAGTCCGTCCTCCCTTGGTTTCTCAGGTCTGGAGTCTGGGGGTGCTCCTGGACTGCAGCTTCACCTGGATGTCCAGGTGACGACTGTGGCAAGGGGGGCATTTCACCAGTTACATCTGGTGCATCGGCTTAGGCCGTATGTCTGAGACTCTGATCTGGCCACAGTCATCCATGCTTTTATTACCTCGAGACTGGACTACTGTAACACGCTCTACGTGGGGCTACCCTTGGAGCTGGTTCGGAAACTGCAGCTAGTGCAGAATGTGGCGATCCGTCTCCTGACTGGAGAAGCAATCAGAATTTTGTGTGGCTTTAAAGTACATGGGTGACAAGGGTTTTGCAATTTCAGTGATGTAATAAGTATAGTTTTAAAATGTCAGTGAATTATTAATGTACCTGGAAAATCAGTATTTTACTAATTTGGTGATGTCCTGTTTTTTGGTTGAAAGAATACCTGCCAGATTTACACACCTTTTGGTACTTACCTGCTTAAGAAGCCATCTTAGGCTGACAGCTGGCTGGGGAGTCAGTGTCCAGTCTCTAACCTTCCCCTTTTTTAGGGAAAGCTATTGAAAAGGTGGTTGCCCAACAGCTCCAAGCTCATCTCAACGCTGTTAGATTCCTGGACTCATTTCAGTCTGGCTTCCATCCTGGGTATGCTGCGGAGGCTGCACTTGTGGCCTTGGTCAATGACCTGCGTCTGTCTGGAGTTCAACAAGGGGAATTCATCTGACCCAGGCCCTGCAGTCTCATTGCTTACCCAATACTTGGCTGCTGTCAAGGACTGGATGAGGATAAGCCGACTGAAGCTAAATCCAGACAAGACTGAAACCGCATTCTCACCTGACGTTCTTGTTTTGGCTCTGGGAAAAAAATCTGAACGTCAAAACATGCATGGGGTTTGTCTGGAGTGAACGCCCCCCCTCTCCCCCGGCGCGGCTTTGCTGGCAATCATCCAGGAGATTGCAGAGTGGGGAAATCTCCCAGATGATTGCCCGCAAGTTGCGCCGGGGAGGGTGGGGGCATTCGCACCCGACAAACCCCACACGTTTTGGCATCCAGATTATTTCTTGGAGCCAAAACAACCGTGGAACATCAGGTGAGAATGCAGCCTGAGGTGGTGATGATTGGCCAGCTTTGTGACCTGGAGGGGTTTGGGACTCCTGGTATTGAGGTTTGCAGCCTCTGAGTGCTTCTGGACCCCTTGTTGCCCCTGGATTGTCAGGTTGTGGCAGTGGCCAGGAGAACACTTTTCATCAACTCCATCTGGTTAGGAGGCTGCAACCTTTTCTTTCCGATTCAGATCTGGCCACTGTCATCCATGCTTTCATCACCTCAAGACTATACTACAGCAATGCTATACTACTGCCATGAGCTCTACGTGGGGCTGCCCTTGATGACTGTTTGGAAGCTACATAGTGCAGAATTCAGCGGTTCGCCTCCTCTCAGGGGCAAGGCACCGGGAGCACACTACACCGGTGCTCCAAAGTCTGTACTGGCTTCCTATAGCTTTCCAGGCACAATTCAAGGTGCTGATTTTGACCTTTTAAAGCCTTAAACGGTCTGGGTCCAGCATATCTGAGAGACCACCTATCCTTCTATGTCCCACTGAAGCCCCTACAATCAACCAGGAACGCCTCCCTGTGGGTACCATCTTGTTCGTACAGTGAGGGCTCAGGGGGGACGTTCTCAGTTGCTGCCCCGATGCTATGAAACTCCCTTCCCCCAGAGGCTCGTTTGAGCCTAAGCCTGAGTGTCTTCTGGAGGTGATGCAAGACCTTATTGTTAACGCATTTGCCAGGCAGGGATAGGGAGTGGGGGTTTTGGTGGGGGTTTGGGGTAGAGGTGTGAAGGGGTGTCTGGGGAGGATTTTATGGTGTGATGAGGTTGGAGTGGGGTGAGGGGAAGGGTTGGGGGTTGGTTTTAATGCTGTTTTTATGTATTATATCTATCTGTTTTGTAAGCCGCCTTGAGACATCTGGGAAGGGTGGGGTATATATTTTGTTATGGAAACCTCTCTCTTCCTTGAATGTTTCTATAACCTTAATCCCCCTATGACTGTGTAGGGTTGACAGTCACCAATCCTGATAAGCACAATATTTCTTCTTCACTGGAATATAGTAACAGCTAGAGGTGGGACCCCGGGCCCATTACCGGCTACCGGATTTACCGGTTACCGGTTCTCTAAAAACCGGATTCCCGGATTAAATCCGGTATACCGGTACCGGATTTATTTCATTGAGTTCAATGGGGCGCTGTGTCCCCATTGAAATCAATGAAATAAATNCTCAGCTGCATTTGATACCGTTGATCATGAGTTGCTGGTGACTCGGCTGTGGGACCAGGTGGGGATTAACGGAACTGTTCTTGAATGGTTCCACTCTTTCTTGGCTGGAAGAACCCAGCGTGTGGTGCTGGGGGAGTTCTCATCTTCCGCCCGGGGCCTCACTTGGTGGGGTTCCGCAGGGTTCCATTCCATCCCCTCTCCTGTTCATTGTGTACATGCAGCCTTTGAGGGAGTTTGTCAGGGAGTTTGGGGTGACGTGTCCTCAATATGCTGATGACACCCAGCTATATCTCTCATTTTCCTCTGACTCAGGCCCAGCAGTCTCAATGCTTACCTGGTGCTTGTCAGCTGTGGGGGACTGGATGAGGGCGAGCCGCCTGTAATTAAATCCTGACAAGACGGAGGCGATGGTTGTGGGGAAGGCCGAGGTAGTGATGGCCACCATCATTAATAGAGTCCGTCCTCCCTTGGTTTCTCAGGTCTGGAGTCTGGGGGTGCTCCTGGACTGCAGCTTCACCTGGATGTCCAGGTGACGACTGTGGCAAGGGGGGCATTTCACCAGTTACATCTGGTGCATCGGCTTAGGCCGTATGTCTGAGACTCTGATCTGGCCACAGTCATCCATGCTTTTATTACCTCGAGACTGGACTACTGTAACACGCTCTACGTGGGGCTACCCTTGGAGCTGGTTCGGAAACTGCAGCTAGTGCAGAATGTGGCGATCCGTCTCCTGACTGGAGAAGCAATCAGAATTTTGTGTGGCTTTAAAGTACATGGGTGACAAGGGTTTTGCAATTTCAGTGATGTAATAAGTATAGTTTTAAAATGTCAGTGAATTATTAATGTACCTGGAAAATCAGTATTTTACTAATTTGGTGATGTCCTGTTTTTTGGTTGAAAGAATACCTGCCAGATTTACACACCTTTTGGTACTTACCTGCTTAAGAAGCCATCTTAGGCTGACAGCTGGCTGGGGAGTCAGTGTCCAGTCTCTAACCTTCCCCTTTTTTAGGGAAAGCTATTGAAAAGGTGGTTGCCCAACAGCTCCAAGCTCATCTCAACGCTGTTAGATTCCTGGACTCATTTCAGTCTGGCTTCCATCCTGGGTATGCTGCGGAGGCTGCACTTGTGGCCTTGGTCAATGACCTGCGTCTGTCTGGAGTTCAACAAGGGGAATTCATCTGACCCAGGCCCTGCAGTCTCATTGCTTACCCAATACTTGGCTGCTGTCAAGGACTGGATGAGGATAAGCCGACTGAAGCTAAATCCAGACAAGACTGAAACCGCATTCTCACCTGACGTTCTTGTTTTGGCTCTGGGAAAAAAATCTGAACGTCAAAACATGCATGGGGTTTGTCTGGAGTGAACGCCCCCCCTCTCCCCCGGCGCGGCTTTGCTGGCAATCATCCAGGAGATTGCAGAGTGGGGAAATCTCCCAGATGATTGCCCGCAAGTTGCGCCGGGGAGGGTGGGGGCATTCGCACCCGACAAACCCCACACGTTTTGGCATCCAGATTATTTCTTGGAGCCAAAACAACCGTGGAACATCAGGTGAGAATGCAGCCTGAGGTGGTGATGATTGGCCAGCTTTGTGACCTGGAGGGGTTTGGGACTCCTGGTATTGAGGTTTGCAGCCTCTGAGTGCTTCTGGACCCCTTGTTGCCCCTGGATTGTCAGGTTGTGGCAGTGGCCAGGAGAACACTTTTCATCAACTCCATCTGGTTAGGAGGCTGCAACCTTTTCTTTCCGATTCAGATCTGGCCACTGTCATCCATGCTTTCATCACCTCAAGACTATACTACAGCAATGCTATACTACTGCCATGAGCTCTACGTGGGGCTGCCCTTGATGACTGTTTGGAAGCTACATAGTGCAGAATTCAGCGGTTCGCCTCCTCTCAGGGGCAAGGCACCGGGAGCACACTACACCGGTGCTCCAAAGTCTGTACTGGCTTCCTATAGCTTTCCAGGCACAATTCAAGGTGCTGATTTTGACCTTTTAAAGCCTTAAACGGTCTGGGTCCAGCATATCTGAGAGACCACCTATCCTTCTATGTCCCACTGAAGCCCCTACAATCAACCAGGAACGCCTCCCTGTGGGTACCATCTTGTTCGTACAGTGAGGGCTCAGGGGGGACGTTCTCAGTTGCTGCCCCGATGCTATGAAACTCCCTTCCCCCAGAGGCTCGTTTGAGCCTAAGCCTGAGTGTCTTCTGGAGGTGATGCAAGACCTTATTGTTAACGCATTTGCCAGGCAGGGATAGGGAGTGGGGGTTTTGGTGGGGGTTTGGGGTAGAGGTGTGAAGGGGTGTCTGGGGAGGATTTTATGGTGTGATGAGGTTGGAGTGGGGTGAGGGGAAGGGTTGGGGGTTGGTTTTAATGCTGTTTTTATGTATTATATCTATCTGTTTTGTAAGCCGCCTTGAGACATCTGGGAAGGGTGGGGTATATATTTTGTTATGGAAACCTCTCTCTTCCTTGAATGTTTCTATAACCTTAATCCCCCTATGACTGTGTAGGGTTGACAGTCACCAATCCTGATAAGCACAATATTTCTTCTTCACTGGAATATAGTAACAGCTAGAGGTGGGACCCCGGGCCCATTACCGGCTACCGGATTTACCGGTTACCGGTTCTCTAAAAACCGGATTCCCGGATTAAATCCGGTATACCGGTACCGGATTTATTTCATTGAGTTCAATGGGGCGCTGTGTCCCCATTGAAATCAATGAAATAAATTAATTCCTTCCCCCTCCCCCTCCCAGGCTGCGCGGGTGGAAGGGGGGACACCCCCCACCCACCCTGCCCAGCCTGGATTTTTGTTTAAAAAAAGACTCAGAGGCGAGCCCACCCCCCAGCACCAGCGGCCGCGGCGTCCCCGCAGCCGCCGGTAAGTATGACCCGATCCCTGGGGGGGGTGTTTAACACCCCCCCAACCCCCCAGGGATCACCCCTACTAAAGTTCAGTGCTTGCTTACCTTGCGGAGCTCCGGCGGCGGCGGCGGGCGGTCCGGCGGCCTCAGCGCCGGCTGTGGCTGCCGGCGTCAGAGACGCTCTAGGCCTTCCGGGGAAACCCGGAAGTTCCCCGGAAGGCCTAGAGCGTCTCTGACGCCGGCAGCCACAGCCGGCGCTGAGGCCGCCGGACCGCCCGCCGCCGCCGGAGCTCCCAAAGGTAAGCGCACTGAACTTTAGTAGGGGTGATCCCTGGGGGGGGGGGGTTAAACACCCCCCCCCAGGGATCGGGTCATACTTACCGGCGGCTGCGGGGACGCCGCGGCCGCTGGTGCTGGGGGGTGGGCTCGCCTCTGAGTCTTTTTTTAAACAAAAATCCAGGCTGGGCAGGGTGGGTGGGGGGTGTCCCCCCTTCCACCCGCGCAGCCTGGACTCGGGGAGGGTTTTTTTTTTTTAACTTTTTTGGTGGGGCTTTAAGTTTTTACATTGCAGCCATTTTTAAATGGCTGCAATGTAAAAAAATCCGGTACCCGGAATCCGGTACCCGGACCGGATTTACCGGGTCGAATCCGATAATGCCGGTACGCCCGGTACCGGCATTATCGGATACCGGATTTACCGGTTTTCCCGCCCCTAGTAACAGCTGTGCTTTAGTCTTCTTGAGAGAATAACGCTAGAAGCCTCTTTATAACAGTTGAAACATTTCTTTTATTACAAAGCAACTCAACATTGGTGACTAAATAGAAACCTTCAGTCTTTAGTGAATCTTGTTCATACAAGATGAATTGTACTGATTACCAACAAAGTTAGTCATTCTTTTAAGAGCCTCTTTATTCCTCTCTGCCTAGTCTGCTGTTAAGCTCAACTGCCTCTCCCCTCCAGCCGTCTCCAAAACCCTTTGAATCTGATTGGCTGTTCAGACTCTCTCCCAAACATTCTCTAGCTGACAGCTGGATCTTTCTGTTACACATTTAATAAATAAATACATTCTAGCCAAATAAAATACACACCTACCTGATGATTGAAATGGCTGAATAGCTAGCAGTACCCCTTGTAAGCTCTGTATTCTTGAAGAGCAGGCCATTTATATTTAGCCACCTAAATACAGACTTGGGTCTGTATTTTAGGTATCTATTATTTTAGGTATGTAATCTTGGCCATTACACATAGGGATATTCCTGTTTTTAAAAGCCTCGGGCCTGCCTTACCGCGGGGCCCAGGGTGGGGAAGAAATGCGGGGCCCCACATGTTCCGCTGTGGGTCACAAACCTCAGTTGGGGAACCTAGTACTAGGCAGAGCTCTGCTGGAGGGTGGGCCCACTCCTTGTGAGTCCTGGGGACCCTCGTGCAGGTGGGCCTTGCTGAGCACAAGCCTGTTTCCATGGTAATTTGCAGGTGTAGGCTTGCGTCCTGCTTGTGATCAGTGTGGAGCAGGCCAGTCCTTACCCCACCCACACACAGTGCGAGGGGGTGGAGAGAAAAGCAGCCATTGGAGTCGTGATGGATCGGGGGAATTATGGTCCCTGTGGAGGGTATATTTGATCTGTGAGGCAGGACAGGTGCTTGGTACCTGTCCCTCTCACTACCCCTGGTAGATGGTCAGGTGATTCATGATCAGAGGGCCCCTGGCCTGACCCTGGTGCTGTTAAATGCGAGGTTGGTTGTCAAAAATCAACTGTGGTCTGGGAATTGATCCTGGACCATGCGGCCGACCTCGCGTGTATTACGGAGACCTTTCTGGACACTGAATCAGAACCTATTCTGACTGACCTTGTTCCAGCCAGGTACTCTGTGCAACATCAGCCACGGTCAGATGGACAGTGGGGCGGTGTAGCTATTGTTTTTAGGGATTCGTGGTCCATGACAAGGTATCCGGTGCAGTCTGTTTCAGGGATTGAGGACCTGCATCTTGTGATCGATTTGGTGGGAGACAGATTGGGAGTGCTGCTGATATACCATGCACGTACCTATACGGCAGCATCCCTGCATGCTCTAGCAGAGCTATTGTTGGAGGTGGTGTTGTCTTGGGGGACTTCAGCATCCACTCTGATGCCGGTCTTGGTGGGATGGAGGATGAGTTCATGGCCGCCATGGCAACCATGGGCCTGTCCCAAGTAGTTATCAGCCCGACACATGATGGGAGGGCACATCTTAGACCTGATTTTCTCTACTGACCTTGAGGCAAGGCATCTGTTAGTGGGGGAGGTGTCAGCAGTGCCTGTGTCATGGACGGATCATAACCGCCTGTGAACCTGTTTCCTGATGCGTATCTGCCCCCAGAGGGGTGTAGAATGAGTTCGGTTGGTTCGCCACTGGAGACTAATGGAACCAGAAAAGTTCAGGAAAGCTCTAGGGGAGATACCCTCTGATCTTGATGGCTGTTTGCTCAAGGACCTTGTTGCTCTTTGGAACACCTTGTTGGCTGAGGTCATCAACTGGACAGCTCCTAGGCATCTGCTCCCTGAGCATCAGTAGACCACCTTGGCTTACTGAGGATCTGCGGTGGTGAAGCGTGAAGGGCAGTGAAGGAAGCGATGGTGGTGCTATTTGCATGCTGAAGCCAACAGATTGCGGCATAGAGCCAATTTAAGAGCCTATACTGTGGCTGTGCAGTCAGCAAAGTAGTTTTTCGCTGCCCTTATAGCATCTGCGAAGTCGCGTGCAGCGGAGCTTTTTCGGATGGTGAGGGGGCTGGTTAGTCCAGCCTCCCTCTGCCTGAAACTGGAATTTTCCAGTGCCTGCTGTGACATGTTTGTCGATTACTTCACAGATAAAGTCTCTTGTATTCACCTTGATTTCAACGCCACGCTTATTACAGTAGGGGTGCCAGAGATTATGGAAGCCCCGCCTTGTCCGATTTCGTGGGATCAGTTCCAGTGTGTATCGCCCACTGATACGACAGATGTTCTTGGGACTGTCAGAGCCACCTTTTGTGACCTAGACCCGTGCCTATCCTGGCTGGTTCAGGTCAGCTGGGAGATGCTGGGGCTGTTGCTTGTGGGAGTGGTCAACATCTCCCTTTGGGATGGCAGAGTGCTGAGCTGCCTCAAAGAGGCAGTCGTGTGGCCTCTGCTCAAGAAACCATCGCTTGACGTTGACTTCTTTGCCAGTTATCAGCCTGTCTCTAAACTTCCCTTTTTAGGGAAAGTTATTGAACGGGTAGTGGCTCGGCAGCTGCAGGGGCATTTGGACAGCATCAGTTTTGTAGAACCTTCGCAGTCCAGCTTATGGCACTGAGACTGCACTTGTGGCTTTGGTCGATGACCTCTGCCATGAGTTAGATCAGGGTTGATCGAGCCTGCTGATTCTGTTAGATCTGTCAACTGCATTTACCGTTGATCATGGGATGTTGGTGACCCGCTTGCAGGACCGAGACCAAGTGGGTGGGATCATTCGTGAATGGTTCCACTCCTTTCTGGACGGGAGAACTCGGCAGGTGGTGTTCGGGGATTGCTCATCCTCTCCCCAAGACCTCCCGTGTGGAGTCCTGCAAGGTTCCATTTTGTCCCCTCTCCTGTTTAATGTGTATATGCAGCCATTGGTCGAGGTCATGAGAAGGTTTGGCGTTCGGTGTCATCAATATGCGGATGACACCCAGCTCTACCTCTCCTTTTCATCCGATCTAGACCCAGCAGTCTTGGTGCTTTATTCAATGTCTGTTGGCTGTGGGGGACTGGATGAGAGCAAGCCGGCTGAAGTTGAATCCCGACAAGATGGCTGTGATACTGGTGGGTAGCGTGGTGGGAGTGGCGTCCCCCATCATTGATGGGTTTTGCCCCCGCTGGTCTCCCAGGTTCGTAGTCTGGGAGTGCTCCTCGATTGTCCGCTCCGCCTGGATGTCCAGGTGGGGACTGTAGTGAGAAATGCATTTCACCAGCTTCATCTGGTGTGGCGGCTTTGGCCGTATGTCTCGAACTCTGACCTGGCCACCATCATCCATGCTTTCATCACCTCTGGACTGGACTATTGTAATGCACTCTACGTGGGACTGCCCATGATGACAGTTCAGAAACAGCAGCTAGTGCAGAATGCAGCGGCCTGTCTCTTGACTGGGACAGGTCGACGTGAGCACATTACACCGCTGCTCTGTCTGCTGTACTCACTGCCTATAGTCTCTTGGGCTCGATTCAAGGTGCTGATGCTTACCTATAAAGCCCTGTACGGCCTAGGCTCTGCCTACCTGCAGGACCGCCTCACCCCCTGGGTTTTGGATTGGCCCCCTGCAGTCATCCAGGAGTGCCCTTTTTTAGGTCCCCTGGGTTTTTCGGGGGGCAACTATGAAGAGGGCATTCTCGGTGGCCACATCTAGGCTGTGGAAATCCCTTCCAACAGAGGCCTGGGTGGCCTCGAACCTCTCCACTTTTCAACAACTAAGCAAGACGTAGCTGTTGCCAGACCTTTGGTGAGGGAGATGGGAGGAGGGAGGAGGAATAGGGTGGTAGGGGTTTTAAATTTATCTTTTAACTTCCCCATTTATTGTTAATATTTGATTTTATTATTGTATTTTATTTTTTGTACTGAATATAAAATTGTCAGCCACTTCGAGCCGCCTGAGGTGGGATAAATTTTTTTATAAATAAAATAAATTATATTTAGTGTTTCCAAAATTTAAATATAAGCACTTGCCAAACTTAATCTATACTTTACCGGCAACATTTATGTTACTAGACAACATAACCTGAACCCACAAATGAGCTTGTGCCTGAGCTGGTACCCGACTGCTATGAATGAATTCAGGGCCAGACAAGTTACACTGTAGGGTGCTGAAAGGCCTGGTGGAAGTCATTTCAGAACCCCTGTCAACTGTCTTTGAAAACATCTGGAAAACAGGTGAAGTGCCAAAATACTGGAGATGGGGACAACTTTTTCCCCATCTTAAAAAATAAAGGGGAAGAGGAAGAGAAGGAGGATTCGGGAAATTATAGACCAGACAGCCTGACTTCAGTACCTGTCAGTGGGAGGGGGTAGGAAGGGGAAGGAACGCCACCCACACACGCCCCTAGCACATCGGGAAGCTCAGCTCACAGAATGCGGAGGAAAAAAGCCCGTCAGGATAGTATGTGGGCCCTTCCGTGTGCTTACGCACCAGGAATATGGGCCCCTATCATCATAGGGCACAGAGCTGTAATTCAGGGGACGGGACTCACTCGCTCGATTTCCACACAGAGGGAGGGCAAGGAAGACCTGTGAAGGGGGCTGAAGGGTCCGAAGGGGAGGGGCCCAGGTTAGGGGGAAGAGGCTCACAGGGGCTCGCACTCGCAGGGAAGGCGGAAGGGATGAACCCGGGGAAGGGAAGGGGGCGCGCACACGAGCTCGCAGGCTCACTCAAGCACCCACTCACCAGGAGGAATCACGGGAGACGGATCCAGTTAAGCAACCAAACACCCTAGGAGCCACTCACACCTGCACTTGGAGGTAAGGGGGGTGGGGCCTGCCCGTGTCGGGGACAACCGCCGGGCCGAGGAGCGGCTGCAGCGGCTGACAGTACCTAGAAAGATACTAGAACAGATAATAAAACACTAACAGTTAAACTGTAAGCACATTGCTGACAATTGAGTGATTGCTCATAGTCCACAAGAATTTGTCAGGAACAAGTCATGCCAGACTAATCTTGTCAACAAGGTGGATTAACAGTTTGTTGAAGAACCATACTTGAAGAGTGATCGTCAGTGGTTCATCAAACTGGAGGGAAGTATCAAGTGGGGTCCTGAAGGACTTTGTCCTGGGTTTGGTGCTATTCAACATCTTTATTAATGACTTGAAGGGAGTGGATGGAATTTTGCCAAGTTTGCAGAAGACACAAAACTGGGAGGGATAGCTAATGCTTTGGAAGATAGAACTAGAATTCAAAAAAAATCTTGATAATTTAGAAATTTGGGCTGAAATGAATAAAATGAAATTCAACTAAGATAAATATAAAGTTCTGCTTTTAGGGAAGAAAAAGCAAATGTGCAAGTATAAGATGGGGGAGACCTGGCTTGGCAGCAGCTCATATAGTAATGTAGTTGACCACAAGCTGAACATGAGCCAGCAACATGATGCAGCTACAAAACAAAAAGGCTAATGCATTGCCTCCAAGTCAGTGGAGGTAATTTGTTCTATCCAGTACTGGTCAGACCTCACCTGGAGTATTGTGTCCAGTTACAAAGGGTATTGGAAAGCAGATCTAATGAGGAAAGGGAGAAGGAACTGGGTAGACACGATAGCAGTCTTCAACGTCTGAAGGACTACCATCAAGAAGATGGCAAGGAACTGTTTTTCATTGCTTCAAAGGACAGACTAGAAAGAATGGGCTTAAGTTACAGGAAGGTAGATTTTGGTTAGATAACAGAAAAAATTCCTTACAGTAAGAGTTGTGCAGCAATGGAACAAATTGCCTATTTAGTAGTAGTAGTATTAGCTTTTATATAGCGCCAGCGATGTACCTGGCGCTTTACAGAGAATAAGATACACACAGTCCCTGCCTGAGAGTTCTTTTTAATCAGAAAGGTGGCTGTAGGTTCTCTGTCACTGGAGGCTATCAAAAAGAGGCTGGAAAATGATCCACTGGGGATGTTGTAGCTGACGTCATCCTGCATGTAAGCAGGATGGACTAGATTACTCTCAAGGTCCCTTCCAACTCTGACATTCTATGAGTCTTCAGTCTGGCTCCATTGTTATGCCCCTCTGAGCCTAACTCTTTTACCTATAAGTCAGTTCACAAATTATTATTATTATAAGCTTTTATATAGCGCCAGTGATGTACCTGGCACTTTACAGTGAATAAGATAGACACGGTCCCTGCCCGAGAGATCAGTCCTAGCTTCTGTTCTCTACTAATCTAGTATAGGCTTCTTAATAAGCCCTAAACTTAGCAGCTGCAAAATCTCACCCAGCGGAGCTTTTTCAGGTGGTGCGGGGGCTGGTCAGTCCGGCCTCCCTCTACCCTGGAGTGGAGTCATCTACAGCACGTTGTGATAGGTTTATGAATTATATTGTGGATAAAATTGCTCGGGTTCACTATGATTTCGATGCTGCACTTATTACACTAGGAGAATCAGAGGTTATAGAAGTCTCACCTTGTCTGGTTTTATGGGATCAATTTCAGTTGGTGACACCCGCTGATGCGGTCAAGACCCTTGGGGCTGTTAGGGCTACCTCTTGTGAATTAGATCCGTGCCCGTCTTGGCTAATTAAATCTTGCAACGAGACAATGGGGCCGCTGCTAGTGGGGGTGGTCAGCGCCTCCCTCTGGGATGGTAGGATGCCGGGCTGTCTCAAAGAAGCAGTGGTGCGGCCTCTGCTCGAGAAACCATCACTTGACGTTGACTCCCTTGCCAGCTATCGACCTGTCTCTAACCTTCCCTTTTTAGGGAAGGTTATTGAGCGGGTGGTGACTCAGCAGTTGCGGGAGCATCTTGGCCGCGTTGGTTTTCTTGATCCCTCGCAGTTTGGATTTCATCTGGCTTATGGCACGGAGACTGCGCTTGTGGTCTTGGTGGATGATCTGCGCCGAGAGAAGGACCGGGGCCGTTCAACCTTGTTGGTCCTATTAGATCTGTCAGCTGCCTTTGATACGGTTGATCACGAGATGTTGGTGGAGAGCCTGCGGGAATGTACAGGGGTGGGCAGGACTGTTCTCGAATGGTTCCACTTGTTCCTGACTGGGAGAACCCAACAAGTGGTACTCGGGGACTGTTTTTCATCGGAACGAGACCTCACGTATGGTGTCCCGCAGGGTTTGGTGTTATCCCCTCTCTTGTTAACGTATATATGCAGCCTCTCGGCGAGGTGATCAGGAGGTTTGGCGTACGGTGTCACCAATATGCTGATGACACTCAGCAATACCTCTCCTTTTCAACCGACCCAGACCCCGCAGTCTCCGTGCTTACTCGATGTCTGACGGCTGTGGGGGATTGGATGAGGACTAATCGACTGAAGCTGAATCCCGACAAGACAGAAGTGATGCTGGTGGGGAAGGCAATGGAGTTAATGGCCTGATGGGGTCTGTCCTCCATTGGTTCCCCAGGTACGGAGTCTGGGGGTGCTCCTCGATACGCAGCTCTGCCTGGATGCCCAGGTGGAGGCTTTGGCGAGGGGTGCCTTTTGCCAATTACATCTGGTATGTCGGCTTAGGCCATGTTTCAGACTCCAACCTGGCTACCATCATCCATGCTTTCATCAGCTCTAGACTAGACTATGGTAACGCACTCTACGTGGGGCTACCCATGGTGACAACCTGGAAGCTGCAGCTGGAGCAGAATGCAGCGGCCCATCTCTTAGTGGGACTGGGCCGCCAAGAGCACATCACAGCAGTGCTCCGTTCTCTGCACTGGCTGCGGATAGTCTTCCGAACCTGATTCAAGGTGTTGGTTTTAAACTTTAAAGCCCTAAACGGTCTGGGCCCTGCCTATCTGTGAGACCGCCTCACCCCCCCGGGTACTGGACTGGCCCCTGCGGTCTTCGGGGGATGCCCTCTTTGTGGTTCCCCGAGTCTTCCGGGGGGCCACACAAGGGAGAGCGATCTCGGTGGCCATGCCGGGGCTGTAGAACTCCCTTCCGGTGGGGGTGCGTCTGGCCCCGGACCTTCCCTCCTTTCGTAAAAGTTGTAAGACCTGGCTATTCCGCCAGGTGTTTGGCTGGGGAGATGGGTAGGGGGTGGGGGAGGAGAGGGATGGGGGGGCAATAACGTTTTATTGTTTTATGATTTAATTGTGAATTTGTATTGTTGTGAGCCGCCCTGAGCTGCCTGTGGCAGGAGGGGCAAGATACTAAATGCTTTTATTTATAAATAAATAAATAAAACTTACTCCTGTTGTAAACCAATGATCCTATAAGGTCTCTACCTTAATAATATTCCAGGCTAAAACAATAAGCCAGCTTTGTACTGGGCCTGGGCCATTGTGCAGTAAACACACTCAAATTTAAAAATCCAGCCTAAACATTAGCTCTAGAATAGACCCACAAATTTGCACTAGTTAATGCCTGATTCTCCAACTTTGACCTAGTCAGGGCTAACGAGGGTTGCCACCTCTCTTGAATTCTGTTGAACCATCCCTGTTCAATAGTCTGTTGAAACTGCCTAAGCTCAGGGACATGTCTGACAGACCTCATACACAAAATACATCATATTCTAGAGGAAGGTACGTTGAGTTGAAAATCAACCACAGGGTAGTATTGCATCTTCTAGGCCTACAGTCCTGAAGCTATTTAAGCCGCATGCTTGAGTGATTAATCTTGACGAGCTTGACTTCAGTAATCTAAAAAACCTTTTGTATAAGTAGTACTAGAAGAACCAATACAAGAGAAGATCTGATGGATGTTTACTGACTTCTATAAGAACTGAAGCTCTAACTCCTAGATCACAAACGTAACACTAACCTTTATAGGAAATGGCAGACTCATTGGAGAAGCAAAGAACTGCATTAGCCACAACAACTGCAGTAACCCTGTAGGAATCCATTTCCCCCTGTCTGCTTACTATGGTTGCTGACAGATGTTGTGCGGGAAGATTGACCAGCAGATGAACAAAGGATTTCATTCCCAAGAGCTGTCCAAAGACCCCTTCTGCCAGCACTAAATCTGCAACAAGATACTTTAAAAAACTGACAGGTTGTAAGTGAATTATTTATGTATCTAATAACTTCATTAAATAAGTTGCATGAAATGGTCATACACTGGCGTGTCCCTAACTTTCTCCTTCCCCTTCATAAGGTGGCAGGTCTGACAAGGCAGCCCCAGATTCTTCCTCTGAACTGGGTCCACCAACACTATACTACAGTCTCCTCAACTTTAACCTACTTAGCCTTCTAAAAAACTGTTTTCCTCATCATAGGTCCAGAAGAAACCTCCAGGGCTGTCCAGCCCAGGCCCCTGCCATTAAAAAGGAGCCACAGTACTTGCACCATCCCTGAGAGATGTATGTCTAGCCTATTTTTAAAGGCCTCCACTTGATGGTGTCCCCACAGCCTCCCTTCGCAAATTATTCCATTGCCTGACTATCCTGATAGTAAGAAATGTAGAAAAATCCAGTCTGCTCTGTTATACAGGGGCAGCCTACGAACCGGTCCAGACTAGAACTTTGTTTCTTCTCAGACCCCAACTTGGCTCTCCTTGACTCCCCCTTCCTCCTCCTGAAGAGTGCCCCAAGGCCGCACTCATGGGCTGGAAAAGCAGCCTGGTCCCCTGTAGCTCCACCTGTTAGCCGTCCCATTGGCTTTACTGTGCCTATGCCCTGGGGTGGCAGGCCCTACCACCAGGGCAAAGGCTTAGTAAATTTGATGCTGTACCTTCAGGGCCTTGCTTCTCCTTCCTACGCTCTTCTCTCCCTGATGCTGTCGCTGATGCACCCACCCCAGCGCATGTGCACATGTCTGTGCATGTGCTAGCTGCCCCCAGCCATGCATGCAAAAATGGAGCAGTGCTGTGCACGTCTGCACATGTGTGGCAGTAGCCAATGGGGGTGCTGGGCAGGACAGTGCCCCAAGCAACCTCATGGGCTGACCACCTAGTCTCACTTGGCTAGTAGCCATTTATGGACCTATCCTGCAAGAACGTATCCAATTTCTGTTTAATACCAAGCTGTGCTATTGGTCATAACAACACCCTCTGGCAGCAAGTTCCATAGTGTAATTGTATGTTTATTTATTTTTAAAAAATCTGTTACCAGTTAGTTTCACAGTGTCCCCTAGTTCTAGTATTCTTTGTGAGGGTAAAAAACCTTTCCCTATATAGTTTCACACCACTCATGATTTTGTAAACTTCTATTTATCCCCTCTCAGTCACCTCTTCTTCAAGATGAAGATGAAGGAATGGAAGGAATACTTAACAAGCTTGCAGATGACAAAAAACTGGGAGGAGTAGCTAACAGAATACGATGAGGCTGCAAAAAAGGCTAATGCAATTTTAGGCTGCATTAACAGAATCATTGTCTCCAAGTCGGCAGAAATAATTCTATTCTATTCGGCACTGGTCAGACCTCACTTGGAGTATTGCATCCAGTTTTGGGCACCTCATTTTAAGAAGGATATTGACAAATTTGAACAGGTTTAGAGAAGTGCAGCAAAGATGGCAAAGGGTTTGCAAAACAAGTCTTATGAGGAAAGGTTGAAGGAAAAGGACCTGGATATGTTTAGCGTAGCCTAGCTTAGCCTAGCAAAGAAAATATTCCGGGGAGACATGATAGCAGTCTCCAAGAAAATGGCAGCAAGCTGTTCCGCATTGCTTCAGAGGGCAGGACTAGATACAGTGGGCTCAAATTACAGAAAGGTGGATTTTGGTTAGATATCTGGAAGGACTTCCTAACATTAAGAGCTGTTTGGTAATGGAACAAGCTGTCAGAAGAGGTTGTAGGCTCTCCATTGTTGTAGGTTTTCAAAAAGAGGCTGGATAAGCCATTTGTCAGGCATCTTATAGCTATAGTCATCCTGCATCCAAGCAGGGTCAGACCTCATCTGGAGTACTGTGTCCAGTTCTGGGCACTGCATTTTAAGAAGGACATCGACATTTTGGAAGAGGTTCAGAGGAGAGTGACGGTCAGGGGTCTGGCAACCAAGTCCTATGAGGAAAGGTTGAAGCAGCTGTGTATGTTTAGCCTGGAGAAGAGAAGACTAAGAGACATGATAGCCATCTTCAAATGTCTGAAGGGCTGTCACATAGAAGATGGAGCAGACTTGCTTTCTGTTGCTCCCTGAGGGCAAGACTAGAACCAATGGGCTCAAATGACAAGAAAGCAGATTTCGACTAAACATTAGGAAGAACTTCCTAACGGTAAGAGCTGTTTGACAGTGAAACAAACTGCCTAGGGCAGTGGTGGACTCTCCTTCGGTGGAGGTTTTCAAACAGAGGCTGGACGGCCATCTGTCAGGGATGCTGTAGCTGTGGATTTCCTGCACTGAGTAGGGGGTTGGACCAGATGACCTCTGAGGTTCCTTCCAAGTCTAATTCTATAATTCTAAGAAACCTAACTTTACAAGTCTCTCTTCATATGGAAATTGTTCCATGTCATTGATCATTCTTGCTGCCTGTCTCTGCACCTTTCCCACATCTGGTATATCTTTTTTTACAATTCACACAATGCTCCAGGTATGGTTGCACCACAGATTTATATAGTGGTGTTATGATATTTTCTGTTTTATTCTTGTATCCCTTTCTGGATAATTCCCAACATCCTGTTTGCCTTTTTGATGAATATATTCTCCGCTCCCTCCTCCAATTATTAATGAAAATGTTGAAGAGGATTGGGCCCAGGACAGACCCATGCTTGTTCACCACTTGATACCTCCTTCCAATTTGATACCGTTCCATTATATTGTTCATTGAGTGTAACCACACAGCCCCCATTTCTCCAGTTTATTTGTGAGAATGTCATGTGGGACCATGTGAGAGACCTTTCTGAAATCAAGATATATAGTGTCTACTGTGTCCCCTTTGTCTGCTCAGCTAGTTGCCCAATCAAAGAAGAAAATTGATGTGGCATTCATTTGGCAAGTTATGTAATCCGTACATTAAATTGTGTGTGTGTGTGTGTGTGTGTGTGTGTGTGTGTGTGTTAATATACATACACGCACACACCATTAAACATACAAATTGCATAACTTGTGTGTACGTGTGTGTGTACACGTACACACACACACACACACACACACACACACACACACACACACGAGTTTAACATATATACAGGTTAGGTAATTCATATGTTTGCACTCTAGAGGAAGAAGGGGCAGGGAGGAGGTGAAGACCCAAAGAATTATCAACCAGTCAGACTTCAGAACCTAGTAAAGTTTTCAAACAGATTATAAAACAATCAATTTATGAACAATTTGAAGGAAATGGAGCAATAACTGGTAGCTAAAGCAACTTAGATTTGTTGAGAACAAATATATATGCACAGGTGGCAGGCCAGGTAAAATATCTGGGTGTCATTTTCAACCATGCCCTACCCATGAACACTTAGGTATCAGATATGGTTTGGAGATACTTGTTTTCAGCTACACATTTTACATAAACTACACTCTTATTTATCCCAGGCTGACCTTGCCACAGTGACTCATGTCCTGGTGACCAGGAGGCTTGACTTTTGTAATTCCCTCTTCTGTTGGCTTCCACTGGTGCTTCTCCATTGCTTGCAGCTTGTTCAGAATGCACCCACGGAGCTACTTACCGGTTTGGGCAGCCATGATCCTATTTTACCCACATTGTGTTCTCTGTATTGGTTGCCTGTAGAGCAGCAGATTTAATTTAATTTAAGAGGGCAACTACTGGTTTTCAGGGCCCTGAATGGCATACCCTCTGCCTATATTTGAAACTTGCTCCTGAAACCTCACCCTGATGGTTATGGCAGTTGAAAACCACCTGCTGTTTGGGGATCCTGCCATAATGCTTTAAAGCAGTGGGCCTTTTCTATGGCAGACTCCTCGGTGTGGAATTCTCTCCCTCTAGATGTTCATCTCAGTTCCTCCCTCCTCACCTTTTAAAAGCACCTGGAGACTTATTTATTTTAGGATCCATTGCTTGTTCCCCTGAATGTATTCTGTCCTCCCTCTTTACCTTCCCCCTTTTCATTTTGTTTTAAAATGCATTTTATATAGTTTTATATTATTGTATTTTATTATTGTGAAGTGTTCCAAGAGCCATTTGGTGGAGCTGGGGCAGGGTTATAAAAATAAAATTATTATTATTTATTATTTACAAGATGGTATTATGGAGCTCAGTAGAAATGTATTCAGAGGAATGTCACCAGGGATGACACATTGTTATGCAGAATACATTCCAGTATCTAGAATGCAGACACATTAGAAAAAACTTTACGTGCCTGGAATACTTGTTTTTGAGTTAATTACATTAATACTATCCTTTACATGTAAAAGTTTTGAATGTGAACAATCTATTTATCAGACTGGAGGCCCTTTAATGTGTGATATGCAAGATTTGTTTAGGGCCAATCTTGTTGGTGTTATTTAAGAAACTGAGTGATATGTAAGTCTTCAGAATACTAATGACTTCATACCAAGAGCTTTTCTAGTCTGCAAAAAACATGTCTACGTGATTTTCTTCCCACCCCTTGTCTTTTCCATCTTATTTACACTCGGATTTGTTTTGGATTAATTTGAACCACATTGTTTCATTTCCAGAATATCTCTTGTTAGCCTGTATACCTGGTGGGAAACTTCAGGTGGCAAGTTAGTGACCCTTTTTCTAGTTCCTGCATCTGCCCCCCCCCCACCCCAAGTCCAGTTCAAACACCAAAGCATTGAAAAACTGAGCTCAGGATAAGTTAGCAGAGAGGAGGTCATGCACACATGGATAGGGAACAGATCCATGATCTGGACCTTCCTTTTCTTGTGCATATCCCTTACACATCTCCTCTCCCAATTTCTATGTGGTCCTCGAAGCTTGTACTAATTCTCAAAGTGGCCCCCAGGAAGGAAAAGGTTCCCCACCCCTGATGTATACTATCAGTATGGACCTGCTCAATAAACTTTTACTTTTCAGCAGTGCATGAAGTGTATGCTATAAAACAATGAATCTGCTACCCACATAAAAAGATTTGCATTCCATGTTCACATTGATCCTTGTCAAGTTAGCCATTGTTCTAAGATGGGATGTTTGTGCCATCACTGATTGTTTAAAAAGGGAAAGTCCCCATCCTCCAAGAAGTAATAAAAAATTGAGATTATTTTAAAAATAAGAATTTTTGTTTGTCCCCCCAAAATATCTGAAATCTGGGTAGATGCTCATGCCTAGAAATTAGTAATTAAAATTAACTTTAAGCACATCATGGAAGTACAAAGAAGCAGCTTTCATGCTTCCTTATTAGGCAAGTGTAAATTAAGATTTTCTTACCCCATTTTAAATGTATTACATTAGTTCAGGTTTAAGTTAATATCGTCTAAGTGGGCTTAAACGCCTTCTAGTAAACTAACAAAAGCATATGGTATGTCAGTGGTGCAATGTTTAAAAATTAGACTGCTACTCACAGTGGGTAGGAGTATCCATTTTACGATTTTGTTTTGCCCATATTTAATACCTGGCTCAGTTTGTGATGATGCCAAACAGATAAAATATCAAATAAACAGAAAAATAGCAAGGAAAAAAAATACACCCTACATTATTGTGAGCATTGAAAATCAGACTTTTTTCTGTTGGGAATATGCTTTTCTGCATGTTAGCAGTGGATTATGTTGGGTTTTTTTAATGAAGGAATAAGGCAGAAAAATCAGGGAGTCTTGTCCAGAGTCCTATCCTTCTTCCATCCTTCTCATTTTCCCACTCCCAACCCAAAGGCTGTATTGGCTCTGACCTAAGCAAGACTGCATCTGGCTGTCTTGGGAACTCATTAACACTACTCTTGAATTTATTCAGAAGGATCATTTGGGAGGAATCTTTCCTCCTGCACCACCAAGGTTATTAAGGGTATGTCACTCATGTCCTATTCTGGCCTAGAAGCCAGGAACCAAGATGGTGGTGTAACTGATCTTCTCCTTTTGACCACCAGCAGATGGTAGCATGTGTGGTATCTATATAATTGTACAGCTTCTAAGCCTGGTGGAAGTACAGATAACTGATGCACTTAGCAGAACTTTTTCCGCTTGTAGGAAGAAGAGATGCCGGATGTAGAAATTGACATTGATGATCTTCTCGATGCAGCTAACGAAGAGGAAAGAGCTCTCAAATTACAGGTGAAAAGTTTCCTACTTGAAATTTAAACACGGACAACTTCAGATATCTTTATCACTGTATCGAACTCTTGGTTGACATCATTATGGAGGGGGCTTTTTCATTGTAAAGAAAAGTGAGTTCTTCCGTAACCTGTTTCAGAGCGCTTTCACACCTGTGGGAATGCATCCTTAGACGGTTGAGAGAGGGGATGTGCATATAAATCAGGTGCATCTTTGATCAAGTGGGAATGTCCAGAGGTGGGTGATTGAAGCTTTTATGTGTGTTTACAAGGGCCATTGACTGAGCTGGATTTCACAGCTTGGTCAGTCATCCTTGTAAATGCTCATAAAAGCTTCAGTCACCTGCCTCTGGGCATTTCCAATTGATCCAACCAAGACGTACCTGATTTGAATGCGTGTCCCCTCTCTCGACCTTCTAAGAACACATTCATGCAGGTGTGGAAGCAGCCTCAGAATATGGCTGAAAGTAATTGTGTTCCTCCAGATTATGAAGAAACTCAAAGTAGTCTAATGAGGGAAAAATACCAGTTCTGAGTTCTGTAACCCGTAGCAATAAAAGACATACAAAGTATATCAAATCAGACCAGTAGTTTGAAATGTTCTTCCATCAGGGGTAAAGCTCTGTTTTCAAAATGTGATGAAAGATCCAAAACAGGCGTTTAACAGACCAAGAAAATCCAAAGTTTTACAAATTAAGCAATTACGGTAGAGCCATTGTTCTAATTCTATAATCCTGCTTGAGATGCACATTATAGGAGTGTCTCCTCACAACACTCCCCCAGCAGAGGAAATTGAGGCGCCTGCGAGATGAGGTCGTGTGACACAAGCAAACCCAGGCTGATGAGCAACCCTTTTTCTTACAACCCAGCACTCCCCACCCCACAGGGGGAAGCTGGTATGGGCTGTGGGTCTGGCTCTGTGTCGATTTCCCCTACTGGGGGAACGTTATGAGAGAGTGCCCTTGGTGTTAGAGAGGGAGGAAGAACAATTGTGTGGCTGAAAAGACATTTGAAACCAAGATAGGATTTTCTCACTCCGATGAAAAGCCACTTAAGTGCATGAATGGGAAGACCTCTCCTTATGATAAATATTATGACTATTTATCCCACCTACCATTAGGTAAATGGTACCTAATAGTAGCACAAGTTCTTCACATATGTTCTCTGATATATAGATTATAATGCAATCTGCTTTGAAATACTTTTGCATTTTCTACATTTTATTTTAAAATTTTCTTGAAATTGAAATGATCACAAATTTCAAAATTTGAATCTTTTGTGAAATAAAAACTTTGTTTAAGATCACATCTAATTAGGATATAGGAATATAGAATTCTACTTGAAGCTGCTATCCTCTTCCCCTGACTCAGCCTCCTTCTGTTCCATCTGTGCTGTAACGATCTGGATAGAACTGCTTATGAGTTCCTCTTCCTTCAGCACTTTTAGTTGTGACATTCTCTTTCTCTCCATGCAAGAGAGAGAGAAATGAGAGTGAGGGGAAAACAGCTGAATGCCATATTTTAAGAATATAGACAAGACTTGTTGTTACCCTTCGGAACTGACTTTATTTTAAAACTAACACTTCTGTATTTTTTTTATTTCTAGGAAGCTCTTGTAGATTGCTACAAACCAACAGAGGTAAACAATCACTTTTCTAAATACCATTTTTGTATAGCAGTTTGGTGAAGTGGTGCTATAGCTCGGTGGTGGGCAACTTAAGCAAAATAGAAGGCAATGGTTCTGGCCCTCAAACCCTCTCAAAAACTGAGGCCATTTTTATATGAATCGCGGTACAGGGGGAGGTGCAGGGGAGCCAGTGCACACAGTTGCACACCAATCCCCCATGCATCGCCACTATCCCAACTCACGGAGCAATCTCTGTTTTCGCCAGTTGCTAGTCTGTGAGTGGGGATGTGTGGGTTGCGGGCGTGTGCACGCACCCCCCACTCACTGGCCGTGGCATACACACAGGCGGCACCCACTCATGCCCATGTAGCAGATCTGCGTGGGTCTGAAGAAAGGGTCACTGTTGGTTCCTTCACAGCACCTACAGCACTGACCAGCTGGCAATTGCTATGGTATATGTGTGCAAGAGAGACTGAGCCTTCTTCTCCACTTCACCCTGTTCCTGACACCCTTTCTGTCTCAGGTAGTAACTCTTGGCCTTCTGCAGCTGCACTAGTTACACAGCTCTGCAAGGTTTTTACTAAAGGCAGAGTGTTGCTTCAAAAATAATTGATTCCACCTTTCTCTGCTCACTGTTCCGTGGTGAGGCTCATGAACCACTGAAGAATGCTATCGTAGTGATTTATATTTCTTTGGATGGATGGATGATGGGGCTGCAGGTTGGCCCCTGGGAGTTCCCATGCAGACCACAGGTTGTCCATTACTACTTTAGCTTGTGTGTGCGCGCATATAAAATGTATATGTGTAGATAAAACTAAAAGTGTTAATTGGTAAGTGAAATGTTTATGAAAATATTGGGCCTGAGTCTACTGGTCATTCCCCTTATAATTCTGGATGTTTCAATAATAGCAGGGTTGAGCCTTTGAAGGATCTTCATTCTTCTTGGCAAAGGTTAGAATGTAAGAACTACCATTACTGGGTCAGACTAATGGTCCATCTAGCCCAGCATTCTATCTCCGACAGCGGTCAGCCTCGGTTGCCTCAGGGAAGTACGAAGCAGGTTGCAGTGGGGTAATCCATTTCCTGCCATACTCCTCCTGCTCCTGACAGTCAAGGGTCTCATTCCCATGACTAACCTAACTAGTAGCCCTTTTTGAACCTTGCCTCCAAAATTTATCCAATCCCTTTTTGAAGCTATTGGCATGCACAGCCACCAATTTTAGGGTATGGACTTCTTTAGCAAGTAAAAATTGCCAAACTAATAAGGAAATTGTGTGTACCTTGTCTCTGAAATGAATATTTTCTTAAAGCAGAACTTAAATGCTATGTATAAATGGAGAAACAGAATTAATCAGTAATGCTGATTATAATTGATCAAATGGCCTCAAAACCATACCATCATGAAATTGTTTCAGCCTACTAAAAGTACATATGTATTATGGTCCTAAATAAAGACACTTGATAATTATTTTAAAGCATATCTTCGGGGGAGAAACTTTTACCTTTTATGTGAGCTGCCTGCTGTTTAGTCCTTTAAACTATTATTATTATTATTATTATTATTATTATTATTATCATCATTTATATAGCACCAGCAGTGTACCTGGCGCTTTACAAAGAGTAAGATAGACACGGTCCCTGCCTGAGGGCTTGCAATCTAAAGACAGGGGGAGGGGAGACAGGGAAGGGGGAACAGAGGGAGAGACAAGGGATGCAACATTCATGAGGATGCGAGAGCTCAGGTACACGTTCTTGACTTGGTTACAGTACATTGGGAGTTTGCAGATAACAGGTTCTTCTGATTTAGTACAATCAGAAGAACATTCAAACCAAATGGAACTCAAATGAGGAAATGTTCAGATGGACAATTTACTCTAGACAATTTTTTTGTGTCCTATAACTGTGTTACACACATAACACACATGCATATGGTTGCTATGAAGAGTAATCTTCATTACCTTTGTATAGAAATTTGACCTGTACAAATTACTGCTTGCAACTGAAAACTTTGCAATTGGAGAAAAATGTGTGATGGCTTTTAGGCTACTGAGTAGCTATTTTTATATAAAAATAAAAGTTATCCCATTATGAAATCAGCAGTTTTCCCAGGAGCAATATTTAGGCATCTCTCTTCAGTTATTATCTCCCATTGTAATTACAGAGGCATTAGAGTTCTTGCAAATTCCACTCTGCTAGTTGCTCTTGCCAAGTTGTGATTGACACTGGAATGTAGTTGTAGTTTGTAATTTAACAAATGGCTGTGGATAGCATGGTTTACTTTCAGAATGAAAAGGAGAGAGGTGCTGTACTCTGAATGCACCTAACAAAAGTGGGGTTTACAAAAAAGAAGTAAGACTGTAGGGAGGATGTCTTTTATAGCTGAATAGACAATTCTTTGTCCATCAAACCACCCTGTTTGGTGCCTTAAATTCGTACTGAATCCAATTTCATCCATGGTAGCGGAAGCCTTTTGTGTATGACTGCTGGAACCCCTTTCAGGAGGGCTTATATAATGTACGTAGCTTAGAATTTAGGGCTATGGCTTTAGAACACATGCTGATATTCCTGAGGAGCTAGGGTGGGCGGCTGTATCAGTATGAATCATCCAAATATGGACAATTCGTATTGATTCTTATCAATACGAACCTCGAAGGATATAAAAGCTCGTATCCCCTAGTGGGGATCTATCAAAACTCCTTGGAGAAGCTCTGTCACTGCTCCAAAGAGCTGATGTGTGCCAAACCCATCCTGCCCCCAGCTCTGCCTCCCCCAGGCCCCTGGCTGCCTCCACTGGATTCCTGCCCCTGGTGCCCAGGGGCAGTCTACCCTCCCGAGGATAGACTGGGGTAGGGGTTGGTGGGATGGGCAGGCAGGGGTCTGGAAGAGGCAGAGCTGAGGGCAGTGCAGAAGTGGGGAGGGGGGTAGTTGGTTTGCTTACCAGGCTCCTCCAGACATGGAACCGGCGGCTCGCGGTGCCAGGCGTGGCCTTCTCAGGACCACACTGGGAAGAGAAAATGCCATGAAAATCACTGTGCATGCACAAAATGGCCACCGTGATCATTCTGAGCATGTGCAGCCATCTCCAAAATGGCACTGGCAACGTCAGCGCTGTTTTGGAAAATGACAGCCAGTCTCTGCATGTTCAGCTGGCAGCCAGCTGCCATTTTTCAAAATGGCACCGATGCTGCTGGCACCATTTTGGAAAATGGCCACGCATGCACAGAACGGACTTGGTGGCCATTTTTGCACATGCATGGTAATTGTTATGGTATTTTTTCTTCCCGGTGCGGCTCTGAGAAGGTTGCGCCAGGTGTCTCAGGCTGCCAGTTCGGAGTCCAGAGGAGCCTGGTAAGTAAAGCAGCTACCCTCGCTCCCCACCCCTGTGTGGCCCCTCTGCCCCCAGCGCTGCCTCCCCTGGACCTCTCTCCGGTACCCACCTCCCCCAGACATGTGCCCAGTGCCCGCCGTCCCCAACCTACCCTCAGGAGGGTGGGTTGTGTGATGGGCTGGCTGGGCACTGGGCAGGAGTCTGAGAGAGGCGGACAGAGGAAGCAGAGTTGTGGGCAGACATGGATTTAGGCCTGTATTGCTCAGATACAAACTGAATCCTTGTTCAGTTTGGGATAGAACCGAATCAGAATTTTCATTTGAATTCCCATCCCTAGGAGGTACTAGAGGCAAAGAGGCCAAGTCTTCCCACAGTAGTAGTGCTGCATTACAGATGATTCAGCAGTGTGTTGCTGTTGTCACTTAAAGGAATCTGAATGAAATACCGTGGGTGGAGGGCAACTGCATGCAGGTCAGACTACTAATAGTTTCTGGACTTAGAGAAGAACTTTTAATGTGGTGCATATCTGGCATGGCAAATTTCCAGTATGATCTCTTTATCTCATCATTCCCTCCCTCAGCCTTTTGGTCTGTCCGTCTGTCTGTCTTGCAGGAGAAGAGAATGTGGGGTAGGGGGTCGGTAAAGAGGAAGGGAAATGGGTGTAACTAAAATGTTTTTAAAATAATTAATGCTGCTAAGGCAAACAAATTTGCCTTTAAAGTCCTATTTTGTACTTCTTACTCTTAACTTGAGAATTTTTATGCCTAGAAAAATCAGTCTATTTCTTCTTCGAGGAGCTCTGCAATTCTCACAAATGGGTATATTTCAGAAACTCCTTCTTGACAGCAGTTTTCAGGCAAATTGCCTGGAACAATCTAGAAGGGAGTTGAGGTTCCACTTTAGCATTCTCTCTCCCCCGCCCCTCCCCTCCCCCTACTCTGCATGGGCTTTTGATTTCACAGGAGGAGGGAAGATAGAAGGAGGCAAGGCCTCCCCACCTCAGTTCTCTCCAACTGCCCTTAGCAATTTAGGAACACTCTGCCCTTATTTTAAGCATTCGTCAGCATTTAAACAAACAAACAAACAAAAATTTTGTTCTTAGTTAGATAGCTAGTATAGTTATTTAGGGTTTTTTTTCAGGACTTCCTGCTCTTTTCAAGGCTTTCTGCCGTTTGGTAGGCCCTGGACTGCTGCACTCTCTTCATAGCAGAGATGTCGAAAAGATCTGGATTTGAACTATTCCTCTTGTGCCTTACCACCCTCTCTCACTGACCAGCATGAAAGGTGCATGGTGTGCCTGGGCAAGTTCCATTACACCAAATCTTGCAAGGCTTCTGCTGCCCTTCTTACTAAGAAAACCTTACTTTCTTTGTAAGAAGGGGTGAGCTCCATAAAGGGTGAGTGATGAGGGCTCCATCAGACTGGGTTCTGTGCAACCTGTGCCTGCCGGCATTGCAGCTGTTACCAGTAGCCCAGCAGCCTCTTCTTCAGGAGGTTCGGCACCTACCGCCAGTCTTGGTACCAACCTGTCACCCTCAGCACGGCCCCTTTTGGAACTCGCACCACCTCCTCTACCACCCTTACCATATCTGGCACCACTCAGGATTTTGAATAGGATGCTGAGCCAGCTTCAATCCCCCTGGAGCAACCTCTTCAGGAGGACATCACAGCTCCTCCACAGGAACCCAGGAATAAGAAAAGGAGAGTTAATTCCCTTTCCCATTCTTTTGATTCAGATCATGATTGAGGTGACCAGACAGTGCTCCCAGCAAGATCCCTCACTGTGGAGACTGTCTACTTGGAGGATGAGCCCGTCAATTTCATCACCACCTCCTCCTCCCCTCCCTGACCATGGACGGTCCCGCTCCCAAACACCATGTCACTGCACGGCACCGAAAGGGGGAATTGATCCCCAAGAATGAGACACGTGTGATCTCCCAACTATACAACCCTCTACAGAGTTAGGAGTCCATCTCCTTGCAGCTGCTGCCCATTGCACCACAATTATTGAGACAGGAGACACGGAGATCTCTACAGCTGTGACTACTGTCATGCTTGCTCCTGCGGTAGATACTTGCGGTCTCAAACCAGACATCCAGGGGACTACTTTTGGCACCGTTGGCATTGGGATTTCAGAGGGTCAATCTTGCCCTGTCATCCAGCCTGTCCCTCCTGACTACATGAAACCCCCCCATTGAGGAACCACAGCCTTCTGCTGAACCTATCACATTCCCCCTGTTGCTAGCTCCTCATCTGCCCACTCAGCCTCTGGGCCCCATGTCACCTCCCTTTATGGAGCTCACCAGCAACACCTCATTGGCACCGCTCCTGGTTCAAGAGGCTCAACAACTGTCTCCAACAGCCCCTCCTCTGATTCCACACAACCCTCCTAAGTGGTTCTCCTTTTTAAAGACTCTATTGGGGAAACCTCCCTTTCATATCTCTCAGCCACTGATATGGATACATGCAAGGATACTTCCTTATCCTCCTCTCCGATTTCTTACTTCCTTACCAGTTTCCACCCCTTCACCAACTGATGTTGGTCTCCAACTCCATTGCCATGCTCTCAATAGAGAATGTTTACATACCAGGCTTTTCAGACTGGTAACAACCATGCCACAGGTCCCCAAAAAAGTCTTTAAGAAGACTCCTACTGGACCCATATTTGGCATCCTTGGAGGTGGAGACACAGAATAGGTCATGCTCCTCCACAAGCAAGCTGACTTATGCTCTTTGTACTACCCTATAGGAGGGGGACCCAGATTCTTTGGCCATCCAGTGCCAAACTCGCTAGTGATAGCTGCAGCCATTCAGAGGTCAACATTCGGAGCGGTCCAGACTTCTCTGTCAGATCATGAGTGATGTTTCATGGCTCAATTCCAACTGACCTTGACCATGTACATAACTGATTGTGTAATCTTCAGCATAGCCTCGGCAATTATAGTTAGGAGGCATGTATATCTCAGGTCTGTTGCACTTAATCTGGCGAACAAGACCCGGATAGAGAATCTACCATTTGATGGCATTGGCCTTTTTGCCAAGTCACTTGATTACACACCAGCCAAGATTAAAGAGACCTTTCAGACGGCCAGATTGGCGGGAGTAGTTTGTGCCATAAAGAAAAGGTACTGTTCCATGCATGCCTCCTACTCTTATCGCCAGAGGGCCTCCTCCATCTGGCAACGAATGAAAAACTTCCAGTCATCTACAGAAGAGTGGGACACAACCCGAAGCTCCTGTAGCTCCTGTCAGATGTGTTAATGATTCCATGGCATACCACTCTCATGTATGCTTTTCCACTGTTCCCCCCCTTATATACAAGGCAAGGGGGATGGGGAGAGGTCACATCTAATCCTGGTTGCCAACCTTGATTTCGTATCCTAATGGTCCTGGCGAACCAGTCACTCCCATTACCCCTTTGCAGGGACCTCCTGTCTCGCCAGCAATGGTCAATATGTCATCACAACCTCAAATGCCTACATCTCTCAGCATGGCTGATCTATACATAGCTCCTGATCTTTCACCCGTGGTGTCAGTAGTCATCCAGAATGCATACAGGTCTTCTTCTAGGACCACATGGCTAAGTGGAAGCATTTTTCAGTCTGGTGTGCAGAGCCAGGGTACCCCTATCTCTTTCTTCATCATCAATGTCATCCTGACCTACCTGCTACACCGACAACATTTAGCTCTTTCTGTTTCACCCATAAAGGTCCACCAAGCGGCTATTGCAGCACATCTACAGCCTATGGAGGGAAAGCAAGTCTTCTCTTGCCCTCTAGATCGAGCCTTCTGGAAGGGCCTGCTGAACACCTTCCCGCTGGTAACATGTCCAGTCCCCCAATGAGATGTCAATTTGGTTCTTTCCAAACTCATGGCACCATCCTTTGAGCTCATGGCTACCTGCTCCATGGAACATCTCACTCTTAAACAGTTTTGTTAGTGGCTTTAACCTCAGCGTAACAAGTTAGAGAATTAGCTGCCCTAGAAGCATCTCCAGCTTATTTAGTCTTCCACAAGGACAAAGTGGACTCACGTACTGACCCTACTTTCATTCCCAACATGATCTCTCTATTCCATGTTAATCAAATCATCTCTCTACTTATGTTTCCCCAGCCCACATTCTTCTCTTGGAGAAGCTGCTTTTCACACCCTAGACTTGAAAAGGGTTTTGTCGTTCTGTTTTCACTGCATGAAGCTGGTCAGAGCTCCTGACTCCCTCCCAGGAGTCCATCCCTCATAGGAGTTCAAATGTCTTCACAAAGAATCTTAAAGTGAATACTTCAGTGTATTCATCTTTGCTACGTAGCCACAAGGAAGAGTACCTTCACAGGACCCTAAGGGCTTACTCTACTAGAGCAGTTGCCACCTCTAGGGTGAACTTCCGCAATGTCCCTGCTATCGACCTATGCAAAGCAGCAACATAGTCCTCCTTACACACCTTTTCTGAACACTACACTTTGAACTTATCGACATGCAGAGACTCAGCTTTTGGGAGAGCTGTACTGTGTTCTATCTTTTCCTCAAATCCTACTCTGGTAAAGATTTACCAGAATTGCAGAGCTTCTTGAAGAAGAAATTTAGGTTATTTACCAGTAACGAAGTTCAAGACAGCTCTGAGTAGTCTCACTGTCCGCCGATCCGTCCTCTCTGGTTTGGAGTACATGATTCATTGTACTTTTGCCTGAAGATTGGAAGGAACTGAGGCAACGAGGCTTCGCCGTCTCCTTTTATCTTCCCCCCTCTCGCAAGATCAAAAGCCTATGCAGAAGAGGGGGTGGGGGGGAGAAAGTGCTACGGTAGAGCCTTAACTCCCTTTTAGATTGTTCCAGGCAATCTGTGTGGAAATTGATAAGGAGTTTCTGGTTGCCTGTGAAGCAGGTAGATATACCCATCTGTGAGAATACGCAGAGCTCTCTTGAAGAACTTTATTTCTTGCTGGATTCCCTTCACTCCCTTGGCTTTTGTGGCTCTGTCCATAACTGGTTCTCCTCCTACCTCTCTGACCGCTCCTTTAATGTGTCTCTCTCCAACTCCACCTCCTCCTCCTTCCCCCTCTCAGTTGGTGTTCCTCAAGGCTCTGTTCTTGGCCCTCTCCTCTTCT
>QEPC01001533.1:11617918-11669323 GCA_003113815.1 Sphenodon punctatus
AGCGATGACAGCCGAGGATGCTGGGAGCGTATGCAGACGAGCTGCAGCCTCAGCCGTTCTTGGCCCACTGGTCGGTGGAGCTCGGGGTGGCAGGAAGGCCAAACCCCAGGAGGGTCGTGGTGTCCTCGAGCGATGACAGCCGAGGATGCTGGGAGCGTATGCAGACGAGCTGCAGCCTCAGCCGTTCGGTAATTAGACCGAGGCAGGTTCCAATGGAAGTGACAATTAGTAATAGTTCCTGGCAGGATTATTTTGGGGCCCTATACAAGGCGGAGTATGTCTCCTGCGTAGATATTGTATCAAATTCTGGGGCACTGCTTGAAGATCCGCCCCTGGATTTGTTCTTCCATGAGGATGAGCTGGAAGAAATGATTAGATCTTTGAAAATGCACAAGGCGGCAGGTCCAGACCAGGTCTGTGCAGAACTACTACAGACTGCTCCAACCTGGTGGGCTAGCATTTTAACCAAACTGTTCAATGGTATTATTGAAACTTGTCAAATTCCAGCGGACTGGAAAACTGACTGGATTGTTCCCATATACAAAAAGGGGGCGTTGATTGGACCCGGCCAGTTATTGTCCTATCAGCCTGCTTTCTGTGATTGGTAAATTGTTTGGTTCCAAGATTGCATGGTTGTTGCAAAATTGGGCAGAGTCTAATAATAAAATTCCAGTTGAACAGTTTGGTTTTAGAGTTGGTTGCTCTACCATCGATTGCTGCTTTATCGTCTCTCATCTGATCGATAAGTACACTAAAATAAGGAGGGGAAAGCTTTATCGTGCCTTTATGGATTTTACTAGAGCATTTGATTCGGTGCCGCAAGACTGCCTGTGGTCAAAATTAAGATCAATGGGGGTAAATGGGAAATTGCTAACCCTTTTAATGCAACTACATAATAATAACACAGCTAGAGTTAAAATTGGGAATAACACTACCCCAAGTGTGCCATTCTCCATCAACCAAGGTGTTCGGCAGGACTGTGTCATAGCCCCCACCTTGTTTAATCTTTATGTGGCGAATTTATGCCATCCCAACTTCAAATCCCCATCCCCCTAAAATTCAAGCCCATCCTCTGCATGCTCTTCAGTATGTGGATGACCTTGTTCTCTTGTCTCAGACAGAAAAGGGGCTAAGAGGTGCACTTGGTGCCCTAACTGAGTATTACCACCTTAATGTCTTTACCATTAATAGCGGCAAATCCAAAATCATGTTGGTGGGTGGTAGGACATCAAGCAAAGAGTGGAAAATTGGAGATACTAGCTTTCAGTTAGTGCAGTCATTTAACTACCTGGGGGTGACCTTTTCTGCCAGAGGGTATTGGACAAAGCATATAAAATACTGGCCGCTAGAGCAGTAGGAAGTCTGACGAGGGCAGCCATTCTCTCAAAGGGAATAACTACCTCTACCATCTTGGGAACGTATTCGAGAACTTTTACCCTATGCTGACTTATGATCTGGAATTTATCCCTTTCCCGGATGCTATACTGTTGGAAAGGGTACAGAACCAATTTCTCCGGAGACTCCTGAGAGTAAATAATAGTGTGCCGGGTGCTGCCCCGAGAGCAGAGATGGCTCTCTGACTGTGTTACACCATGCTAGGCAGACCCTGATGAGATTCTGGCAGAAGATAGAGAACTCACAATACTCTAATTTAATAGTGCAATGTACCATGGAAGAGGCCGTGTACCCTGGGGCCAGATTATATCCATGGGTAAAATATCTCATTGAGCATTATCTTTTTTGGGGTTCTGTCCGACTTATTTTCTAGGGAAGCCTTTGGCAGCTGCAAAGGAAGAGCTCGATAGACGCTCTAGGGATATTGACGTTCAGCAGGATCTTGCGGCATTAAAACAGTGGAGAGTAGCCCCTATGTACTGGGAACTTAAACTAAAGTATGCTATGGAGGTATATTTGGATCTCCTCATTAGTCCCATCTTGAGGAGAAATATAACTCTATGCAGATTTGCTTTGCTTGATCTAATGGTTGTGGAGGGATGTCTAATAGGGATACCGTACGAGGCAAGGTTATGTTCATGTTCCATGCAAGTCATGGAAACAGTTGCGCACTTTGTATTCCAATGCCCATACTACCAGAAATTAAGAGAGACCTGGATAGCCGCCCTATTAGAATCCCCGTCATTTGCTGCAGATAGTCAGAAACTCATTTATTTACTGACCTTAACATCAGCGGATTCCTTAACAGCCGTGGCAGTCTTTATCGACCTAGCCCTTAGAAGAAGGAGGGCTGTTCGGCAGCAAATTAGCAGATCTCAGGAGAGAATGCAGCATACATTTGCTAAATGAGCCTGCCTCCTGAAAGTACTGGTATTGGGACCATATATTGGCTAGATGTTGAGCTTTTAGGGCCTTGAAATTTCATGTCTCCCCGATGTTATCTTGTGGGCGGTATTACCCTGTATTATGTTTTTAATATTTAATTCTACATTACTTTTACTTTGTCAACTGTATTAATTTGTTAAGTGTACTATTTGTTTTAATATTTTATTTCACATTAGTTCTATTTTGTCAAATGTATCAGTTTGTTATTTTCTTTGGATACGGCGAAAGCTAAATCCACAATAAACTTACTTACTTACTTACTTTTGCACATCTCAGTCAGAGCTGCCGCGTGGAAATTCCTGAAATGGGCTGCAACAGAGAAGCAAGACCACTGTCTGGCCAAAATTTCTGAGCTAGAGAATAGTGTTGGTTTTGTATCCCTCTTGAACGCTTTCTGAAAACTTTACATTTATTCTATGGTGGTGAATGCCATTATAGTATAAAGTGTTCTCTTGTAAATCCACTTTCTATTCAATGGACTAGAGAGAATAAAGCATTCCAAGGTTTTATGGCACAGCACACAATTTCTAACAAAAGTGAAATTATTACACATCATTATGGTGGCCCTTGAGTAGGATATTTGCACTTAGCATAATTAACTCACAAGGATGAAGCAGAAAAGAAAATGCAGGTCTCCATTAGTAACGTTATCTGGTCACTTCTTCACAGTTAGTTCAGCTGCTTGTATGTTTCTGTTCTTTTAATTACAGAAGTGGGGTAGAGTACGTATGTATTTGTGCTTGTCTGGTGCTCAGTAATTCCCTAAAAATATATTTCTTCAAGCTTACTTTCTTTCCAGAAGAAATGATACGTAACTGCTTTTGGACTACATGTACAGTAACTGCGTGTTTAGACCAAGTATTCTGGGCACACCCTCACATAATGCCTGTATTGTGGAATCTACAATGCAGATGTGGCAGGAAAGCTCAATTTGAAAGCACAGATTTCTACCAGCTTGAGTCCAAAGATCATAAATTTGCCAGTACCATGAAGGTTTTTAACTCTTAATTCCTTATTTCTTTAAAAATAACTACCAAGGGGGGTGCAATGCGCATGCATGGCAATTAGCAGCGTGAAAATCTCGCTCCTCCCGGCAACCCTGGAAAAGTGCCGCAAAACAGCTGACAACCAAAAATAAACAAAATAAAAAACTCGAGACCAGCTGGATAAAGCACTGGGGAATGGGCCCTGGAAAAAAAACGGCAGAAAGGGGGCCGATTTACTAGATACTGCCAGCAGAAACTCACGGCTGAGGCTACACAAGAAAACATAATGAGTGTTAAAATGGCGGCCACGGCCCAACCCCTTGCCCCAGGGGAACCTGAGGGGGAACAAATAAGCATGACAGCAATCTTGGCTGAAGTTAAAGCAGCAGGGGCTGAAATCCAGCAAGATAAAAATGAACTGATTGATAAAATAAACAAAGTAAAATCCACAGTTGAGGAGGGGAATAAAAAGCTTGAGAACATGGGCAAACGCATTGACATTGCAGAAGAATGAATCTCAGGCGTAGAAGACCAGACCCTACATGCAGACAGCAAGATAGCAAAAAAAGAAAAGCAACAACGGGCTTCCTCTGCTCTAATTATGAGGACCTAGAAAATAGGTCAAAGAGAAGTAACCTGTGCATTATGGGAGTGAAGGAGGACTCAGAAAGAGGAGGGATGCAAGACCTGCTCAAGGAAATAATCAGCTTGAATTTTCCTGAACAACAGCACCTCCACAACATAGAAATCGAGAGAGCCCACAGATCTTTGAGACCCAAACCAAAAGAAAACAAACTCCCTAGGGCAATCATTGTAAATTTTTTAAGATTAAAAGACAAAGGGTAATTAAAGACGCAATGATACCATGGTCAACCACAGTGAATCCCCTGTGGTGACCGTTTGTACCGTTACGTTGGTTGTGTTTCCCGCCAGATGTTCACCCCAGTGAATCACTGGTGGGGATCCCAATGACCACAGTTCTGGACCTTCAGCCGCCCGGAGGTCCAGAATCATGGTGGGATCGGGCCCCAACCGTGGTTGGATTGGCCACGATCCGGGATGGGCCTGCAGCCTGGCCGGATCATGGTCCTGACCTCGGGACGGGATCAGACGCAGCGGCCGGATTGGCCACTGCACCCGCCCGTCTCCCAGAGGGTGGGTGGCTGGGGGGGCAGGGCTGTGCGGCCGCACGTCGCGCCGCACAGCCCCTTCCCTTCCCTGACCCCCTCCGTAATCAGGCTGGCACGTCTAAAGGACGGACGGCCTGATTCCTGACTGGGATCTGAAACGGATCCCGGTCCATGGTTCAGCGTGGCGGGCCTGGTGGCCCGGTATGTCTGAAATCACCCAGAGAAGCATTATTAGCCCTAGCAAGAAAAATGAAACAAAATCCGGAATATCAAGGAAATAAACTCAAGTTCCAGCCTGACTACGCAGCTGAGGCCATGCAAAAATGCAGAGCTTGGTCAAAATACTTTACTGAACTTATAGAAAGGGACCCTAAAACCGCAATTATGGCACCCAGCCAAAATGACTATACTAGTCAATGGCAGAAGACATTTTTTTGATGATACTAGGGATCTGGAAATTTACATGCCCACAAGCCTAGACAACAAGAACCTGGCTGAATAAAACAAGCAGACAAACAAAAAAGACAGAACATGGCAAGAGCCAGGAAGGGATTTGCAAATACAACTGACTTAAACGAAGCAAACTCAAACATCACCCATCCCTGCCTGGCATCCACTTATCTACTGTCAGATAAGTTCTATACTACTGTTTTTGGTTGTATTTATTATATTGTGTTTGGTTCATATAGAAATGCGCTTATAAATAACTGTTCATGAGGTGAATTGGGGATTTCTATCTCCATCCTACCCTTACTCAAAGTAAACCAGGGATTTCCGGGAGGAGGGGGACAACAAAGAAATAAAACAATGAGAACCCCCACTAGATATTTCAGAATTACTGAAAGAAACATATTGTATTGTTTCACATGGTATGTGGTGTTATATGTTATACAGTTATTAAGTTATGCCACGCACACTCTGATCTATCTATGTTCCATCTGCTACTCAGGACTAATTAATGTCCAAAATAAGGAAAAGGTATCAAACACCACCACACAAAATAGCCTTAGGCCAAATAATTCAATTGCAGTTAAACTGCAAATAACTGGATGGCACTAACAGATAGAGATAGGCCCTCCATGAAAACCCTATCATTAAATGTCAAAGGTCTCAATAAAAGGAAAAAAGGTTGCAAACTTCCTAATAGACCAGGCAATTGAAATCTTTTTCATCCAAGAAACTCATTTATTACAAAAAGACCTTTACAGATTTAAAAACAGACAAATAGGGGATATATATGCTTCGGGAGGGAAGCAGGAGTACTGATAAAAAATTTCCACAACAGTGACCTTTAAACTGTCAAAAATAAAGAAAAATAAAGAAGGCAGGTTCCTGTTGCTGATAGGAACACTAAACTCTCAAAAAGTGACCCTGGACAATCTCTACGCTCCAAATATAGGCACTTGCCTATTCTTTCAAAAACATCTACCTTTTATTGCTCAAAATAGAGAAGGCCTTTTGATCACACAAGGTGACTTTTAACTCCCCGCTGTCAGTCTTAGACCATTCTGCATGCTCCCTTCTTAAAAACACCCATTTAAATATCATTAAATTAATAACCCATTATGATCTAGCAGATGTGTGGAGATACCTAAACCCATCCACCAGAAGTTATACATTCCACTCCTTGGTCCACAGTACTTATACTAAGATCGATCATATACTACTAGAAAGGGACTCCTTACACAAATGCTTGAGCTGTGATATAACCCTCGTTACCTTCACAGATCATAATGCAATAATCTCTAAATTTGCATTGGAGAACACTGAACAGATGGTTAAGCAAACTTGGCAACTCAGTAGAGGTTTACTCAAATGTGACTGGATAAAAGAACAGCTAGCAATAGACATGAAAGAATATTTTGATCTAAATGCAGGATCAGTCTCATCCCCACAAACTCTATGGGAGGCAGCAAAATCAGTAATAAGAGGTAAATTCATAGCTATTAAGGCTGCTATAAATAAAAATAGAAGAGAGCAAAATTCAGAACTATATAACCAGCTACAGCAACTGGACATTGAAAATAGAAGGTTCCCCAGCAAAAAAACACAAGTAGAAATCCAAAAAATCAGAAGTGAAATAGAAGCAATTGACACACCAAAAAATCACTCAACAATTGAGAGAGATCAAACAAATTTATTTCCAGAACTGCAACAAGCCTGGTAAAGTCCTGGCACAAATGACAAAAATATAAAAAGAAAAAATCTTTCATTTCAGCAATAAAACTTCCAAATGGCAAAACAGCAAACAAACAGAAGATATACAGAAGGTCTTTGTAGAATTATATCAAAAGCTGTACGCAACATCCAATCCAGACCATGAAATGATAAAGAAATTATTTTTAATAATATTATACAACTACAGAAAATGCCCCCCACATTTTATGAGGCAGTAATCACCCTGATACCAAAACAGGGCAGAGATCAGAAAGAGTGTGGTAAAAGACACTAGCAAATAGACTGATAGCCATCATTGGGGAAATCATTCACCCTGACCAAACAAGCTTCATCCCAAATACATTAGGAATTGATAATGTCAGGAAAACTGTTAATCTTCTCTTTGCAGCACAAAAGAAAAAACCCGACATTAATACTCTCGGCAGATGCAGAGAAGGTCTTTGATCGTTCGGAACCAGAATGCCTATATCTCATTATCATCATCTTCATCATCAACTTTTATTTGTACCCTGCTCTCTCTTGCCTATGGTGACTCGATTATGGAAAAGATGGGTATAAAACGGAATTTTCTACAAGCTATCAGGGCCCTGAACTTCAACCCAAGCTCTAAACTATTAATAAATGGTAACCTCTCTAAACCCTTCTACCTAACTAGAGGCTGCCCCCTCTACTCTTCAATATAACCCTGGAAGTGCTTGCATGCGTTACATGCCAAGACCAAGAAATAACTGGAATACCAATAGGCCGTACGCAACACAAAATCTCCCTATTTGCAGATGATATGCGTGTTTACCTAACACAACCTCGGAAAACTGTTCCAAAGCTGCTTCTATTAATAGAACAATTTAGTACAATATCGGGCTACAAAATTAATTACCATAAATCCCAGGTGCTTATAATAGAAAAAACAAGGACGACAGAGTGGCCATTGAAAAACAAGTACCATTTACAATAGCAAAAATCCAATTCAGATATCTAGGGGTGAACATCACCAGAGACCATAAAGATCTTTTTAAGGCAAACTTCCCTAGTATACTAAACCAGATTTGTACAGAGGCAGCGACCTGGAGGTGACTCAAGACATCTTGGTTAGGCAACGAGCTGCATGGCAGGAGGGGCGGGGTATAAATTTATGAAAATAAATAAATAAACATTAACTTATTCAAGATGATTGCGCTACCATAAATATTATATAAAGCAATGGCCCTACCAATCCACCTACCAAAATCCTTCATAAAACAATGTGAACACACTCTTCTTGAAGCAGTCTGGAAAGGGAAAAAACATAGGATTAGTAAAACCACTCTATCTAGAAGGAAAGACAAAGGCGGGATCAATATGCCAGATATAAACCAGTATTTTAAAGCAGCATCCCTTAGAGCACTTAAATATTGGTTCCACCCCCACCCCCCACCCCCCGTGCACACAAGTTGGGTGGAAATAGAAAAACAGGTGACAGCTGTCTCCAACTTTCAAGAATTGCTAACCAGTGGGTCATCAAAGGATGCCAACAAGTTATCTATCCACCCCTTTGCCCACACAGCCCTACAACATTGACACCAGACCCTAAAACAGATGAAAACATCCCTACTTGCCTCCCCATTCTCCCCACTAAATGCCCAAGAATCAGTTTATAATAAACTAGCAACAGAACTTCGTAAACTCCTTACCAAGTGGGGTATTACCAGAGCAGAGCAGCTATTCCATAAAGATAAATTTGTTGAACTTCAGGAATTAGAAGATAAAATTAAAACAAAAATAAATATCTTTCAGTATTTGCAACTAGAAGACATATACACAGACAAGAAAAAAATCAAACACTCCTGCAGACCTACTACTGACATTGAAAACATTTTATTCAATTACTCACCAAATAAGGGAATGATTGCTAGAATCTATGGTGCACTGGTTCAGATTGGGACAAGAAAGCAAATACCCTATATCACAAAATGGGGAAAAGATCTAGGAAAAAAATTCAATGAAAACCAAATAGAACAAATATAGCAGCATATGAATAATTGTGCAAGCTCACTTGAAATTAAAGAACCCCAGATAAAGGTAGCTCTGAGATACTATCTTACCCCACAACATTTTAAAGTGAAGTCCAGTTCTGATCCAGGCCTATGCTGCCAAGAATGTGGAGAACAAGGTACCTATCTTCATTGCTGGTGGGAATGCCCCAGAATACAATCCTTTTGGCACATGATATAGGGAGATATGAATAAAGCCACAGGGCTTATAATACCATTCCGAGTGGAAACAGCCCTGCTAGGAATCTATCCAAACATACCTCTAATGAACTACCACCGAGACACTTGTAAACTAATGGCACTAGCCGGAATCAGTATAATAGCCAGAAATTGGAAAAATGCAAGAGACATTTCAGAAACAGAATTGATAAAACAAATGTGGTATATGTACTCAATGGAAAAGATTTCAGCAAACCTTGAAGACTAGTACAAAAAATTCACAACAAGATGGTATATCAGCATAGAGAGCATCCAAGGCTACACACTAACAGAAGAAGCAAAGACATAGTGGACTACTCAATTATATGGCAAGGAGCGGTTGCATAATTTATCAGGATGACATTGCTTGGCAAGTTGTTTAATGGTTATGTTTAAATTATAATGTTAAAAAAGAGAAAACAGACAAAACACTTGTATTTTATTTTTGTATTTGTTTCTTATTTCAAAACCAAAAGCAATGTACCATGAACAATACAACAATAAAACGTTTTTGTCACTTAAAAAAACACACAAAAACTGCCAAGAATCAGGATAATGTAATATTTGCTGTTAAATCAACCAGGCTTCAAAGCTCTAATGAAACCCACAGTCAGTAGAAAAGAAGACTTGCAGTGATGTAATTAAGTTTATATAGGGATTAAAGAGAACTAGAGAGTACAAGAACCCAGTGTACAAGAAGTAGGAACCAAGAAGTAGGTAAAGGAAGCAGGAAGATCGATCAAACGTCTTCCACTGTGGTTAAATGGGGAGGTGAAGGAGACTGTTAGAGCCAAAAAGGCATCCTTTAAGAAATGGAAGACTAGTCCCAATGAAAATAATACGAAAAAGCATAAACACTGGTAACATAAATGTAAAGTAATAAGGCAGGCCAAGAGAGATTTTGAAGAGACTTGGAGATTTTGCTAAAGAGGCAAAAACAAGCACCAAAAACTTTTCATATACATCCGAAGCAAGAAGCCTGCTAGGGAGTCATTTGGGCCATTAGATGACAAGGGAGTAAAAGGGGCACTCACAGAGGATAAGGACATTGCAGAGAAGCTGAATGAGTTCTTTGTGTTGATCTTCACTGCGGAGGATTTTGGCAATGTACCCACACCGGATCCTTGCTTTGTGGGTAAGGAATTGGAGGAGCTGTTACAAATCAATGTGACATTGGAGGATGTTCTAGGGCAAATTGACAAACTAAATACTAACAAGTCACCAGGGCCAGATGGCATTCACCCCAGAGTTCTGAAGGAACTCAAATATGAAATCGCAGACCTACTGTTAGTAATTTGTAACCTGTCACTAAAATCTGCCACTGTACCCGAGGACTGGAGGGTGGCAAATGTAACCCCGATATTTAAAAAGGGATCCAGAGGCGATCCTGGAAACTACAGACCAGTAAGCTTGACGTCTGTGCCGGGCAAAATGGTGGAAACCATCATTAAGGACAGAATTACAGGGCATGTTGACAAACATGGCTTAATGGGGAAGAGTCAACACGGATTTAGTAAAGGTAAGTCATGCCTCACTAACCTGTTGGAATTCTTTGAGGGTGTAAATAAGCATGTGGACAAGGGAGACCCAGTAGATATAGTGTACCTGGATTTCCAGAAAGCATTTGATAAGGTCCCTCATGAGAGACTCTTGAGAAAATTAAAAAGTCATGGGATAGGAGGTAGTGTCTTACTATGGATCAGAAACTGGTTAAAAGATAGAAAGCAAAGGGTAGGACTAAATGGTCAGTTTTCACAATGGAGAGATGTAAAAAGTGGTGTGCCTCAGGGATCTGTATTGGGACCGGTGCTGTTTAATGTATTCATTAATGATTTGGAAAAGGGTGTTAAGAGTGAGGTGATCAAATTTGCAGACGACACCAAGTTATTCAAGGTAGTTAAAACACGAGCAGACTGTGAGGAACTGCAACAGGATCTTACGACACTGGGTGCCTGGGCATCTAAATGGCAAATGAGATTTAATGTGGACAAGTGCAAAGTGATGCACGTAGGGAAAAATAATCCAAACTATGCGTACACAATGCTGGGTACTAAGCTAGGAGTTACCACTCAGGAAAAGGATCTGGGGGTGGTTGTGGACAATACAATGAAATCCACAGCGCAGTGCGCAGCAGCAGTCAAAAAAGCAAACAGAATGTTAGGAATTATTCGGAAGGGGATAGAGAATAAAACTGAGGATGTCATAATGCCTCTATACAAATCAATGGTGCGACCGCACCTCGAATATTGTGTGCAGTTCTGGTCGCCCCATCTCAAAAAAGACATAGCTGAACTAGAAAAGGTACAGAGAAGGGCAACAAAAATGATCAAGGGCATGGAAGGGCTCCCGTATGAGGAGAGGCTTGGTAGGTTGGGGCTCTTCAGTTTGGAGAAGAGACGACTGAGAGGAGATATGATAGAGGTCTATAAAATCATGAGTGGTGTGGAACTAATAAACAAGGAGCAGTTATTTACCCTCTCAGCTAGTACTAGAACTAGGGGACACTCCATGAAACTCATGGGTGGCAAGTTTAAAACAAATAAAAGAAAATATTTTTTCACTCAGCGTATAATTGGGTTGTGGAATCTACTGCCAGAGGCTGTGGTAAGGGCCAGTACTAAAGCTGAGTTTAAAAGAGGTTTGGACAAGTTTCTGGAAGATAGGTCCATTAGCAGCTATTAGCCAGACAGGATCAGGGAACATGACGGGAGCTGGGGGAAAACAACAGGGAATGGATCCCCCATTGTAACCTGTTGGGTGCTTCTCTCAAGCCACCGTGATTGGCTACTGTCGGAAACAGGATGCTGGGCTTGATGGGCCATTGGTCTGATCCCAGTATGGCACTTCTTATGATCTTATGTTCCTAAGTACTGTATTCTCCCCCGCTCTTTTCCCATCATCTTATGGTAGGCCCACACTTTGGGCCAGTATCCATGTGCCAAGAGTGGGGACACAATTCTGGGTCAGCCGCACAAGCTGCGAAGATCCTGAGCCCCGCATGGTCCCACAGTGGGCAAGCGCAACGGTTGCACTGCGCGCCACACCAGCACAGGGAGCTGGGCAGATGGCCCCCTTGTGGGGCAGTCAAGTGGCTGGGCCACTGTTGGATCTCCAGCCATGGCCAGGCCGAGGCACTAGCCACACGAGCAGGTGTCTGTCCCTGCCCCACCTTTCTCTCCCGGCCCAACCAAGATCCTGCCCCCAGCCATAACATGGCAGTGTGCGACGATGGGTGACAGCACTCAATCAAAGCCCTGCCGCAGAGTTTGCCGTGTGGTAGGGCAGAAAGGCCCCCAGTACCACACCATCAGTGGTAAGGCTGTTACGCAGTGCGTCCTTGGCCTTTTTCCGAAGATGTGTTGCGTATCAGCCAGCTGCTTGCCTCACTCTGTGGCAGGGGAACATCTGGCAGCAGCTAACCGCACAATGCACTGCATCACATGATCTGGCTGTCCATGGTGGATTAAGGTAGCCTGCCTTAGGAAGCTTGTGTGGCTGCACCCTCTATTTTCTTCTGCTTCCTTTTGAGGCACCGGTTGCCCAAGTGGGGGCAGAGAGAACATGATCTGAACTGAACTTTTGATCTTGGAAAAAGCATTAGAAAAGGGAGAAGGAAAAACGCTCTAAAGGAGTTTGCCCAGGGCATTTTCTTAAAACTTCGGATGGCAATTGGAACGGATTCTTGTGTAGGGAAGGTAGTCCTTAGGACCCCTCCTGTGTGTCCCAGCATAAGGGCCTACAAGCCCATTCCTCTGCTGCCATGGCTCCCAAATTCTTTGCCTGCATGAATTCCTTTGGAGGCTTAAATATATTCCCATGACCCCAGACAGCAGTAACGTGCAAATGTCAATCAAATATCAATTGAGCTTGACCCTCACCTGGAATCCAGCACCATAGTTTCAAAACTAGGTTTACTCTACTGCTTGACTCATCAGGTTTTCTCAAGGAAGTGACTTCCTCAGCAAGTGGACAGTGTTGTACCATGATTTGTCAAGACCTGGGGGCAGAAAACTGAGCTGCAAAGGCTGTTGCAAAGAAATTCTTTTATTCAAGTTTGTGTGGCATCTTAATAGGCCGTATGTAACATAGGGTTGCCAAATGCCCCTTATTTGTAGGGAGCATCCTTTATTTCAGAACTCCTTGGTGTCTCTTCTTTTGAAATTTTGATCTCATAACCCTAATCTAACAAGAGATTGGCAATGTTTTTATAAAGAATTCCAAGTGTTACTGATGGCGCGTGTGTGTGTGTGCGCGTGCGTGTGCGCGCGCGCGCAGGAATCCAATTAGTCTCTGGAATTAATTGGAAGAATTAATCAGGAAATTTCCAATTTGTTGTTGGCCAAATGCCCTCATTAAAACAACGAATCTCACCTCCAAAGGGAAGAGGTGAAGTGATTTCCCCTCTTGCTTATTTAGCATTTTACCTTGTGTGCACTTCTTTTTATTCTGCATTATCTGAACTCAATTCCTTTGATTCTGGGAAAGGGATTAGAGAGGGAAGAATATAAATTAATTCAAATGAACTGTAGGTTTAAATTCAGTCTCTCTCATGCAAATATGCTCTTTGGAATTAGAAAAACAGGTGGTCTTAGAAGACAATGGTCTCATAAATTAACAATTGCCACATTTGTAATGAATTGGGCATGGAAGTGGTCTGTTTTTTACAGGTTATTCATGGTACTAATTAAAACACTAGGCTTGCCCATTTGTTTTTGTTGCTCCTGAATTAGTGACAGTTTTATTTTCTCACCTTTTAAAAATAACTGGAGTGAATAATTGACTCCTCCTACATTTTGCACAGGACTCTTTGGGAGGTATCAACTGCTATGTGAACTTTATCAGAGCTTAAGGGTGTTTTCAAAGAGATAATAACCCATTGGAGTCGGTATTCATTCTGTGCATCCCCCAATCACATTTATTACATCCAGCATGATAAACGGGAAGCCCTCTACACGTAGTTTCATATGCTTGCGGCAGTGTCCACCAGTGGGGCTAGTGATCTCCCTCCCCGTGGCCACCTCTCAGCTGGAAGGCACACTAGAGATCTCCCTCCCCCCACAGTCTCCCTCCCTGCCTCTGAGCGGAGAGACTGCAGAGGAGGGAGACTGTGGGGGAAGGGAGATCTCTAGCATGCCTCTCAGCTGAGAGGCAGTCACGGGGGAGCATCCTTTATGGTGGTGGAATACAAGAACGAAGAGAAAGGGGGAGCAAGGCCCTGAAGGTGAAGACCAGGAGCTTGTGCTGCATGCGTTCACATAAGGGAGCCAGTGGAGAGGAGAGGCTGAATGTGGTCAAAGCGATGAACAAGGTGGATGCTTTGGTAGGAGAGCATTGAACAGAGATGAGGGGGCTGAGATCAGAGCAGGGGAGGCCAGTAAGGAGGAAGTTACAGTAGTCAAGGCGAGAGATGACTAGAGCATGGACTAGGGTTTTTGCAGTGGAAACTGTAAGACAGGGCCAGATTGTAGCAATATTATACAGAGTGAAGCAACAGGATTTAGCAACAGCCTGGATCTGAGGCGCAAAGGAGAAGGAGGAGTCAAAGAAGGAGACTACATGCCTGAGGGACCAGGTGGATGGTGACTCCCTCAATGGAAATTGAGAGGAAAGTAGAAGAGGAACATTTTTGGGGGGTGAAGATGAGGAGTTCAGTCTTGGCCATATCAAGCATGAGCTGCCGGTGAAACATCCAGGCAGAGACGTCAGCAATATGAGATTGGATGAAGGGGGAGAGTGCAGGAGTGGAGAGAGAGAGTTGTGTGTCATCAGCATACAGGTGATACTGAAAGCCATGGGTTTCAATGAGTTTACCCAGAGAAAGTGTGTAAAGGGAGAAGAAAAGAGGGCCCAAGATAGAGCCTTGGGGAACTCCCACAGAGAGGGGAAGCAACGTAGAGGAGGTACTAGCAAGAGAAACATTGAAGGAGGTAAAGGCGGCAGAGAGATCAAGGAGGACAAGAATGGAGTAGAGGACCTTAGACTTATCTAAAAGAAGGTCATTGGTGATTTTGGCGAGGGCAGTCTTAGTTGAGAGGAGAGGGCGGAAGCCCAATTGAAGGAGGTCAAAGGAGGAATTTGAAGAGAGGAAATCAAGACTGTGTGTGTAGACAGCCTGCTCCAGGAGCTTGGAAGTAAAAGTAGGAGCGAAATGGGGCGATAGCTGGAACGGTCGAAGGGGTCAAGAGTGGCCTTCTTAAGGGTAGGGGAGATGGTGGCATGTTTGAAAGCCAATGGAAATGACCCAGTAGAGAGGGAGAGATTGATGATGTGCAGCAGAGAAGGCACAGAAGTAGGGGTAATCGCCATTAGTAGGTGAGAGGGGATGGGGTAAAAGGGGCAAGTGGAATGTGATCTCATCAAGAGAAGTTGGGGAGAAGGAGAAAAGAAGATATGCGGGAGGGGGGATAGTGGGGAAGTAAGTGGGGGAGGCAGAGGGTTGAGAAGCAATAACAAGGTGCAGTTTATCAATCTTGCTGCTGAAGAAGGTGAGAAGATCATGTGCAGAGATAGAGAAGGGGAGTGGGAGGACAGCGAGACTTCAGAATGGAAGCAAATGTTAAGAAGAGTTGGCGGGGGTTGTGGGATTGAGATTAGATTAATGTGGAGTAATAACAATCTCTGGCCAGGGAAAGAGTATTGAAAGCACAAACTTAAAGTGGAGGAAGTCAGCAAACTCACGAGACTTCTGCCAGAGGTGCTCGGTGGCTCAAGAGCAGGATCGGAGGTGGCGGATGGTAGGGGTGAGCCAAGGACGGGGGAGGGGGTGCAACTGATAGGACAGCATGAAAAGGGAGCAAGGGAGTCGAGGGTGGAAAAAAGGGATGAGTTGAAGGCAGAGACAGCAGAGTCTGGGCAGGTGGTAGAAGAGAGAGATGAGGGAGAGCGAGGAAGCACAGTCAAGAAGGTCAGTGGATTGAAGGTCATGGAAAGAGCGAGAGGTTGGGGAAGCAGGAGGGGGGTGAGTGGGAAAGACGGAATGAAGCAAGGTGAAGAGAGGGCGTCGAAAAAGAGATTTGAGAGAGAACAGTTTTTCAATAAGACTAGTTCAAGGGAGTGGCCGTCACGATGCATCGGCTGGCCAATCCACAGTCAAAGGTCAAAAGAAGAAATCAGCGAGAGGAAGGTGGAAGCCACAGGGTCAGAGGGGATGCCCCCATGGATATGTGGCTAGTGGGGAGCACTGGAGTGGGGCCAGCTTCTAAAAATCAGGGGGAGAGGGGTCATGTGCCTACCCATGCCCCCTGCCTCTACAAGTCGTTTATGACTGGATGCCTTGGAAAGTGTAGAAAAAAGGAGCACATACGTAGTAAATCATTTCCTGTTGTTCACTTTCAACTTTTGACAGTCAGAGGTGGCATCCTTGACCATCCTGGCTAATAACAATTCTTGAATTTATCCCCCATTATCCTGTCCAGTCGCTTTCTGAATCCATTTATATGATTGGCCATCACAACTTCTCATGGCAATGATTTTCACAGATTAGTTGTGCCTTGTATGAAAGTAGTACTTCTTTTTTGGTTGGGGGGGTATTGTTTTTTTAAAAACCTGGTGCCTAAATTTCATTGGGTATCAATTCTAATATTATGAGTAATGGTAAACAGTAGTTTCCTATACACCTTTCTTTTCAGCCAATTTGGCTTATATCCTTTCTCCTAAATCTGCTAGTTGTCAATGGTGTATGGAGCCTTGTAGAAAAATTAAGATAGTTGGTACAGGAATTTCCAGTGTAAAAAATAAGCAGGGTAAAAAAATAATAATTTTGCAGCAAAGTGCATAAAGGTCCCACCAATTAGGCCATCTTTATACATCTATTAAAAATCACACGCCCAGTTTTAAGAAACTTTCCTATAAAATTAAGGGATTTTGTTATGCCATAAATGTGTGAATGAAAGACTATTAGTAAAGCAACACATTTATGTCATGCATGAACAACAGGCTCTTATACTGTGTGTTTGAGCTTTGTAAAACAAATACTTCAGTATACTTGTGTATACTGTTTGTACTGAAAATATTATTTTTTAAAAAAATGTTTGAATGAGAAAGTTCTGGGATTGCCATGCACATGCATGCACAACCACATAGGGTGGCCATATATGCAAATTTTAGATGACACTTATGAGAAATACAGGTTGCAGGGCTGCATTGGAGCCAGTGCAGCCCTGAAACCTGTATTGCTCATGTGTCCTCTAAAATTTGCATATATGGCCCCCAATATCCACACCATTCTTCCACTCCTTTCCAATACATAGACAAATTTGTATCCTTGGGGAGTGTTTGGTTTGAAAATTGATGAGTCTGGAATGGGGAGCAAAGCTAAGCTACAAGAAAGCTAAACAGTGGAGGGGTGAGCAATAAGGCACAGCTGTGTACCAGCAACTCCTAATTAATGCAGGTGTCCGTCTCCGAGGGAATGCCAAAATGCACAGCCAGCAAGCATTTGACCAGAAGCTTTGCAAAATGCTCATGCTGCACTTCGCATTACTACATGATATGAAATGTCTGCAACCTACAAATCTGCTTAAATGTTTTTTAATGGCTAAACGTTCATTTCAATATTTCTTATGACTGTTCCTGAGGAGGGTAATCTTTCTCCTCGTTACATTTTTGGTTTCAATGAATGATAATTTGTGCAATTTGCGGGTGGAATGTGTCTCGGAGTGCTTAATTCTCTCTCTTCCTGATCAAAAACCATTTGGCGTAGCTGTGGCTGGGGATTTCCCTCCCACACCCTGCAGACTGCTCGGTTTTTGATTATCTGTTGGATACATTAAGCAGCTCCCAGCTGAAGTTCTCAGTGTAAGACGACTGTAAGTAGCTCACTTTGCGTGAGGCATATGCACGCTGGTGGTAGGGCTTCAAAGTAAGGGGGGAGGGGAGAAGTGCCTTTTGAATTTTTAAAGCAGTGTTTCTTCTACTAATCATCCACCCCCTCACACATCCCTTGTGCATCTCTATTTGCTTTCATTTTTACTTTGGGAAGTTACAGCTGGAAGCAAATAGTTTATGGTTAAATTTTCTATCAAAGGCTGAAACTGCTGAACAGTTGATCTGGGAAGGGGGATCTGAGAGGGAACTCAGTGGAATCCCATGGCCACAACTCCAAATAGAAAAACTTAGCAGGCTAATATCTGATGCATAGGCATAAGAGTCACTGGGCATGTACGCGTTCGTTCTCTCTCTCTCGCCTGCTGATCAGGTGTACAGCTTTTCTTTGTCATGAAATATTTAGCTAAGGTCCTAGCTGAACACTTTGCAGCAGCTTTGGCAAAAGGGGTCACAGCATTCGAGGTACCTGTAACCAATCTTCTATGAGAGCAGTCAAGCACACTTAATGAAGTAGACAGAAGACTCACCTGTGCAAATAAAACTGAATGGCGGGGGGTGGGCGGCGTGCTTACAAAGAATTCCATCCACAGAACTGTTAGTCAGATGTTTGGGGCAGTGATCCATGTTGTTCTGTGTGATGCGGAGCCCTATTTGCAGCCCAGTTTTGGACAGCTGTTCAATACACCAATTCAATACAAAATTATCAGATCACCTTTGAATTACCCATTTTCATAAGAATACCCCCCCACCCCTTTCTTCTCCCAGCAGTGTTGTGGCCTTGTACAGCCCTTATTATAGTAAGCTCTTCATAATGATGAAAGGATAAATAAGGTCTAGTACCACATGGTGAGTTCTTAGGATGGAGATATTATCTGGAGAGGCAGACCCTCTTTTATATGGTCAAGGGAATATGTTATCAAAATTGTCCCAGTTATTTTTGAGTGAAATTGAGGTGAAATTACCTTCTCCCAAATAAAATGGGTAAAGGAAATGAGTTCTAACTACACTCTATCCAGGCTGGTTTGGAAACAGCTGAAACATGGTATTTGACATGCTGATAATAGTTATCAGTGAAGCTACTGCCCTTTCAAGCTTTGAAAAAAGTTAAACACTTGTCAGCTTCCATTTTGCAATACTCTCCTACCATACTCCAGGAACAACTAAGTCCCAGCTACACTTGAATTCATGCTGAGGGAATCAGTTTCCCTCCTTCTCCCTGAGTTAAGGGGAGAGAGTGTGTGTGTGTGTGTTGGGTGTGTAACATTCCCTTAAAAGTTTCAAGAGATCACGCCTGAGAAATAACCTAGATGTAAGATTTTTCTGCTGTTGTTGCTTGTGTTTCCTTTTATATAGTTAAAAAGAGAGGGTGAGGGAAGCAGTATGATACAAATACAAACTATTGATTGTTACTAATCTTTCTGTTTTTTAGGAATTTATCAAAGAACTGCTAACTCGGATAAGAGGAATGAGGAAACTTAGTCCCCCTCAAAAGAAGAGCGTATAACTACCTACTCGCACAGGAGTACTCCAAGAGACATAGCAAGGGAACTGGGACTTTGAATACAAGACCTTTAATAAAATAGTTTTGTTTTGTTTTGTTTCAGTTTTGACATTTTATTCAAGGAAGTTCTATTCCATATGTTTTTAAAGGTGGGGTTTTTTATTTCTTTTTTTCTTAAAGTGTCAATTTTTTAATTGAAGATACTGACATTTATGGATACTGCTTAACTATCACTTGAGGATTATTGAACCAGGTGAAGAATCCAAGAATTAGTGAGCATGCCATAGCAATCGTGGGCAGCAGTCCGTTGAGCTTGTATACACTTAGAGCTAGATCTTTTTATTTTCCCCTTACAACTAGCTCGATAACTTCTTTTTTTTTTAAAGGGAAAAAAAAAAGAAATGTTGGTTGTACATTTAACTCATGGATGTCCAGATTTTCTTGTGCTTGTATGTACATAAATTATCAAGTGGGGTGTGAATACTGTTTCACATGGGTGTTCTAGTCGGTGATTTAAATGGTGGTTGCAGAAAGCTGGTTGTCAGAGGGCAATAATTTAATTGCTAAAATAAGTGCTGCCATTTTCTACATCCACTTAAAGCATCAAGATGAAGAAGTTCAGCCTCATTCAGAAAACAACATGCGGACAAACTGGGGGATTTTTAAGGGCTTAATTTGTAGACTTTCATATTACTTTATTGACTTTGATGCTTTGCCAGATCATTTTCTCTTCACCTCATGTTCTGAATTGTTAGAGTTGTAATAACTTACTGGTACAAGAGCCCGCTGTGACATACGTTAAGAGAAGGGGAAGCCCTTTGTAAAAGACGTGTCTCTCAGTGAGGTTGCAGGGGTAAAGTAAGTGCTACCAAAACAGCATAAGAGTGCTATTTTGCCTCCAAATATGTGGCTTTACCAAATGCCACTTCCGCCTCCTAGAAAAATAGGCAAAGAGAACATTGTAGCATTTCTCTTAGCTCTGGCACCAAACCTGATGGAGCCTTTAGTTTGGGGTAATCCTGGCTTGCAAAAGCAGGATTTGAAGCTTTTTTCCTAGTGGATCCTTAACTAAGAGATTCCACAAGCCTACCATATGTCGGTAGATAATGCTAGACAGGCATTTTATATCCAGGGTGCTCTGAACATATTTTATTTTTAAAAAAAGAAATACATGTTTGTGAATTTTATGTATACTGGCAAGCTTTTTTAAATGTATTTAATTTTGTAACGTTTATCAATGATTTACCAGATATTTACTCCAAATAAATGGAACAACTTGTGACTCTTTTGTTATATGTATATTTTATAAAACCAGTAGCTGACACATTACATATCAGAGGGAGAAGTATCTGTGCAGAGAAGGGATAGGTTGGCAAATATCTACCAAATCAACTAAGGAGAGCCTAATTTCCTAGCTTTCTTTAAGGTCAAAATTGCAATCCAGAATCTTATCTGTAAACAATATTCTTGCTCTTCAGAATCTTGGTCTGTCTTGTCTTTTCTATCATGGACAAAGAAGGAAGTTTTCTTCTGTTTATGTTTTTCCTGTTAGGAATATTAACTGCTTTATCTGCTATGCTATAGGACACATTTGATCAGGAGCTTCCAGAGACCATTTAGAAAATTAGTACAAGCTCCAAGGGGTGCATAATATAAGAGTTGGAGCCGGTTCTTTACGGGTGGACTCAGGATGGGGGGGAAGAAAGGGGAGGGTCTGGATCATGGATCTATGAGATGGATCCATCCCCTGTCTTGCATACCCTCATCTTTTCTCCCTTCCCCCAGAGTTCATCCTTTTCAGGGTAAGGACTGGATCCTCAGGACAAATCCAGGAACTGGAAAGAAGCCAAAAAACAACAGCCTGCAGGGACCACAGCTGCTTCACCTCTTTTGTTACATGAGGCCTGAAATTGGGGATTCCTCAGACATCTCTTTCCACTGGAGTGCTTCAGTTTGTTATTTTTAAAAATCAGGTTGTCTATTCAATTTCAATTTATTGCCAAGCCGATGGCCATCACAATACAGTACAAATAAGAACACATTATTACACGTCACAAAAGAATACTGTTATTAAATAGATCCAGCAGATCCCTAGTACAAAACATACAATTTAGGAGTTACAGCTATTCGCAGTAGCAAGTCTGACCTTAATTGCAGCTGCCAAAACTTTGCCATGCAGCCAGTAGCATCCCAATTTTGGCCAGAAAGCAGATAAAAGTTCTATCTGACTGGATACATTAGTATTTTGCATATCAGAGGTTAAATATAAAGTACGGAGACCCACATACAAATGACAACTACATATTATGTGAGAAAGAGATTCAATCTCATTTAAACTGCAAATCTTACAAATCCTTAAATCATAGCATATCCCTTTAACTCTACCCTCAGAAACCTCAGACGGGAGAAGGTTGAACCGGGGTAAGGTAAGAACCCTCCTCTGGGGCCAACATAAGGAAGGATGAACTTATAAATGATTAGGATCGAGATCATCATAAAACACCACTCCAATGTGGTACAAAACAAAACTTTATTGGAACGGCACACCTTGGTTTTCTATTCTTGGCAGGATTATATTACAGATGCAGTATTATATAGATAGTCCCCAGGTAAAGATATCTTATGTGTCGTGTGACTGGCCAAATCCTGAAAGCATGGAGGCTGATTCAGGGAAAAGACTGAGAGAGGGCCCTTTGGTGCTGGAAAGTAGAGCTGCTGGCGAGCGAAGATAAGTTGTGATCCATGTGTGCAAGGTCTGGGAAGGGAGTGAAGCCACATGATTCACCAAATTGGTGACCACCAGCTCTCACCCCAAAGCCATGTTGTATGACCAGGTCTCTTATACAGTTCCGAGGTACAGGTCAGTAATAGCAAGATGCCATGTCATGGTGACATCACATATGTCTTCAGCACATCAAAAGAGCGTCTTCCTGGGAGGAAGGACCATATTAGCATAATTAGCATAAAGAGCATATTAGCATCTTTATCTTCCCTTGGTTGTTCTTTCCTGACCTGGAAGTCAGTAGCAGAGTTGCAAACGTCCCACTTGTCTGTTCACAGTGGGTTTCGTCTGTCAACTCCAGGTGTTGAGCAGGATGCTTTGTTTAGCATATGTGGCGATGCCAGGAGAAGATACTTGTCTGGCTATGCCTTTGTCCCTCTGTCAGTATGCTGATGGGGCCTTATCTATGTGTTGAGTCTCTTCAGCTTGAATTCCATCACAATCTCAGGCCTGTTATCTGTTCTGGACCCTCTCTCTGCTCTTTGCCTTTGCTTGACCAAAGTTAGGTCTGGCTTCCTTTGACCAGACAAGGAGAACATAAGATATCAATAAAACTATATTCTATTGCTATGCTGGGAAGCCACCTGACATAATTTATACAATGTAGAGATTTTTTTGAGAGCTGATTACTGCAGACAAATGCTGTCCCTCCTGGTCCTTGACACGCTGTTATACAAGAGCCAGGGCTCCTGCCATCGGGAGAGAGAGTAAAATTCCCTTGGCAAAACCCTAACAGGAAATAGGGTCTGACAGTCCAGTGTCCAGGAATCCCTGCACTTGAGGTCAGAGGTTTCAGAAATCAAAGAGCCTGGGGCTGATAAGTGGACTTGGGGCCAGAACTTAATTACTGCCCCCTGAATCGGGGAAGATACTGACGCAAGCCCTGATTCAGCCCTTAGGAGACCAATTTGTGTATTTTGGGGAGCAATGCGGATAAATCTGTTTTGAACCTTATTCAGATTTTTTTAGTAAAAAAAGACCCCAAATTGGACACCCATAAAGTATTTGGGGGAGCACCTTGGCACAAAATAATTTTAAGGCTGCGGTGAAAAATCGACCACCCTTTCAGGCATAAAAATGTAGAAGCCCGTTAACAGTAGAATTTGCCGTTTGAGTAGTTGCCTCACAATGAGCAGACCAAGAGGCAGATTGAGAAAACAGAACACCTAGATACTTGAAGTTATTAACCTGCTCAATTGAGTGCTTGTTCATATACCAACTATGTCTGGTCCACCAGTGCCCCACAACCATCACTTTGGTCTTATTAAAGTTTATCTCCGGCAGGTCTGTTCAACTGTAGTCGTAGAAGCACTGCATCAGACGTTGGAGACCCAAGGGGGTTCAAGATAACAGAATAGAGTCATCGGTGTAAAGCAAAATAGCAAGATGACTATCTCCTAATTTAGGCAGGTGATGAGCAGGATCATTAATATGGACAACAACGTCATTTACATAAATGTTGAACAGTAGTGGTGCCAAAAGGCACCCCTGTCTCACCCCCCGGGAAATAGGGATAGAACAGGACAATTGACCATGACTATTGACCCTAGCCTGTGTGGAGGAATTCGTATGTAATGCAATAATCAAAATCAGTAACCTTGGATTAATATTGGTACCTGAAAGTTTCAGCCACAAGTGTTCCCAGTTTACTGACTCGAAGGTGGCTTGCAGATTGACAAAGCATAGGTACAAAGAAGATCGATTACCAGCTCGAGCATACTTGGAAATTAATTGACTCAACAGGTATATGTGATGTAGAGTAGAAGTGCCCTTTCTAAAGCCCGCCTACTCCCAGGCAATAATTGTATTACTTTCAACCCATGTCTATAGTTGACCTAACAAATATTTAGAATAAACTTTCCCTCCGATGTCCAACAAGCTAATACGTCGATAGTTTCCAGGGGTACTAACATCACCTTTTTAAAAAATAGGTACTATTATACTTTTAACCCACCCGCTAGGGACTAGGTTGTCTAAAACAGCTTTCTTGTCTGTGATGTCCTAATCCTGCTCTCTAGCAGAGAAGGTAATGCTTGATATATTTCAAATGTCAAAAATTATTTATTTATTTATTTATTTATTTATTTGATTTATACCCTGCCCCTCCTGAACACAGCTCGGGGCGGCTTCCACCAATAAAAACATAAATATAAAACAATTTAAAACATACAAAAATATAATATCAATATTAAGAATTAAGAACAGGGCCTGGGATACATTAAAAAATAAATAGGGCAGGGACGATAAAAAATCCACTAATCCCCCCCCCCCAAGGCCTGGGCGAACAGCCAGGTTTTACACCTTCGCCGGAATATCAAAAGGCTTGGGGCCAGGGCGACCTTCCTCTGGTAGGGAGTTCCAAAGACGCGGCCCGGCCACCGAGAATGTCCTCTCCATTGTGGCCCCCCGTTTAACACGGGGGACCTCCAAGAAGGCACCCCCGGCAGACCAAAAGAGCCGCTCCGGGGCGCGGAGGGCGAGGCGGTCCCTGAGGTATGAGGGGCCGAGACCGTGAAGGGCTTTGTAAATCAATACCAGCACCTTGAACCTGGCTCAGCACGCTATCGGCAACCAGTGCAGAGTCCAGAGCACAGGTGTTATGTGCTCCCGACGACCAGTCCCCGAAAGGAGACGGGCCGCTGCATTCTGCACTAGCTGCAGCTTCCGAACCACGCACAAGGGAAGCCCCACGTAGAGCACGTTGCAGTAGTCCAGCCTCGAGGTGACGAAGGCATGGATGAGGGAGGCCAGGGCCGGGCCGGAGACGAACGGATGCAGCCTCCGCACCAGATGCAACTGGCGGAAGGCAGCCTTTGTGACTGCCTCCACCTGCTGCTCCAGGCAGAGATCCGCGTCCAGCACCACCCCCAGACTCCGGACCTGTTGAGCCATGGGAGGGCGAACCCCCCCAATAAGGGGGGCCGACACCTCCCTCACTCTCCCGACCACCATCACCTCCATCTTATCGGGTTGAGCCTCAGTCTGCTCTGCCACATCCATTCCACCACGGCCTCCAAACACTGGGATAACACTGAGATAGCAGGGTCTGGGTCCGTTGAAAAAGAGATGTACAGCTGAGTATCATCAGCATATTGGTGACAATGCACCCTGAACCCTCTCACGACCTCCCCCAGGGACTGCATATATACATTAAATAATAATGGAGACAGAATGGAACCCTGTGGAACGCCGCATGATAAGGTGCGGGGGCAAGATGTCTCCTCCCCCAGCACCACCCGCTGCTTCTCCCCGAGAGGAATGAACGGAATCATTCAAGAACAGTCCCATCCAGACCCCCCAAGTCATGCAGCCATCTCAACAGCAGCCCATGGTCCATGGTATCAAAAGCAGCCGAGAGATCTAGTAGGATGAGAAATGTTGAACATCCTGCATCCATCTCCCGGCGGAGTTCGTCGACCAAGGCCACCAACGCCGTCTCGGTGCCATAGCCGGGGCGGAACCCAGATTGAAACGGGTCCAGGAAACCGATGCTGTCTAGATGCGCCTGGAGCTGGATTACCACCGCCCGCTCAATAACATTCCTTAAAAAGGGAAGGTTAGAGACAGGTCGGTAACTGGCGAGGGCATCCACGTCCAAAGATGGTTTCTTCAGCAGGGGGCGCCTCCTTGAGACTGGGCAACAACCTCCCCTGCTGCAAAGACGCGTTCACTACCCTCGCCAGCACCGTCCCCAACGTCTCCCTGGAGGGTTTCACCAACCAGGACGGGCATGGATCAAGTTCACAGCAAGTGGCCCTCACAGACCCCAAGACATCCGCCGCATTGGCCGGCGTCACTTCTTGAAATTCCCCCCACAAAGATGGACCAGCCGGGGCCTCCCTCACCTCGCGCTGTCTCCCTACTGCCCCTAATCCAGCTGCAAAGTCGCTCTGAATCCGAGCGATCTTGTCTGCGAAGTAGGTGACAAGCTCCTCACAGCGGGCCTGGGACAAGTCCCCAGGTGGAGCGAGGCCGGACTGACCAACCCCCGCACCACCTGAAACAGCTCCGCGGGACGTGACTTCGCAGACGCTATGAGGACAGCAAGGAACTTCTTCCTCGCTGCCCTCACAGCCTCAACATAGGACCGCAAATGGCCCCTATGGAGAAGTCGGTCGGAGTCAGAGCGAGTACACCGCCAGCGTCGCTCCAACCTCCTGCCTACTTGCTTCATACACCGCAGCCCCTCGGTAAACCAAGGGGCTCTGCGGTGATGAGACCGAGGCAGAGGGCGTCTCAGAGCCACCCTGTCGATGGCCTCCTCCAGCAAGGTGTTCCAAGACTGAACCATCTCATCGACAGAGTGACCTTCGAGGTCCAAAGTCAATACCCTCAGGGCTTCCTGGAACCGCTGGGGTTCCATCAGCCTCCGAGGGCAGACCATCCTAACTGGTCTTTTCCCCTTCTGGGGGGGTGCGCGGAGAGACCGGCCTGAAGGAGATAATGGCCGTCCATGACAAGGGCACTGCTGTAACCTCCCCCACAACCGGACCCCCTGCCTCAAGGCCAGAACTGAAGATCAGGTCGAGGGTGTGCCCCCCCACGTGGGTCGGGCAGATAACCTCCTGGGACAAATCCATGGTTGCCATGGCGGCCATGAATTCTCGCTCCACCCCGACAAGGCCGGCATCAGCGTGAACGTTGAAGTCCCCCAGGACCAAGGTCCTAGAGGAGCCCAACACCATCTCCAAGGCCAGCTCTGCTAGAGCGGTCAGGGATGCCGCTGGACAAGAAGGAGCCCGGCATACCAGCAGCACCCCGAGCTTGCCCCAGCCAAATCGAACACCACGTGAAGGGCCTCAATACCCACAATCTCCTGAACTGGATACCTCCTAACAGGCCAGTCCTCTCTAAAAAATAATCGCTACACCACCTCCCCGGCCACCTGTGCGGGGCTGATGCTGCACGGCATACCCGGCCGGAACGAGATCCAGTGTGGAAATATGGTTGTGGAAAAGTGAAATATAGGGTTAAAATATTTCTTTATTATCAGGCTCTGGCAAAGCTTTATACGGAATACCGTGTACAGTTTTGGTCCCCATGACTCCAGTTTGCATTCATCCTTCTTGAACAGGAGTGTAAGAACGTAAGAAGTGCAATAATGGGTCGAACTAATGGTCAGTTAAGTCCGGCATCCTGCCTCTCTTACAGTGGCCACATTTGGTTGCTTTACAGGAGTGCACAGCAGTAATCCTTTCCCTGCTGTTCACTCCCACCTCCTGACAGTCAGAGGTTGTGTGCCTTGACCTACTTGACAAATAGCCATTTACGGACCTAGCCTCCAAGAACTTTTCCAATCTCTGTTTAAACCCAGCTATCCTATTAGCCTTAACATCATATCTGACAACAAGTTCCACAAGTTAATTATGCGTTGAGTGAAAAAGTATTCATTTTTTTTGCTTTAAATCTGCTGCCAGCTAGTTTCATAGAGAACCCTCTACTTCTAAGTATTGTTTGATAGGGTAAATAACTGCTCCCTATATTTATTTATTTTATTTTAATTATTCATACCCCGCCTCTCCTATTTGTTCCACCCCACTCATGACTTCATAAACTTCTACCATATCCTCTCTGTCATCTCTTCTCCAAGCTGAAGAGCCCTAACCCATCAAACGTCTCCCTTATACAGAAACCATTCCATATCATGGATCATTTATGCTGCTCTTTTCTGCACCTTTTCCAGTTCTACTTTATCATTGAGATGAGGCAACCAACCACAGATGCACATAATACTCCAGGTGCAGGTGCACTGTAGATTTGTATGGCAACATTATGATATTTTCTGTCCCATTTATTTTCTATCCCATTCTGAATAGTTCCTAAGACTGTGTGCCTTTTTGACCATTGCTGCACAATGTGTTGATATTTTCCATGAACTGTCCACAATGACTCCAAGATCCTTTCCTGAGTCATAACACCTAATTTAGAACCCAGCGTTGTGTATGTACAGTTAGGATTATCTCTCCCTGTATGTATCTCTGGGTGATTTCAGACGTGACGAGATCACGCTGAACCACACTGAACCACGGTGAACCCCGCGGCGGGGCGAAAGGCCCCTGCACGTCTGCACAGCGTGCGCCAGATGTTGGCCACGCTGAATCTGCAGATGGGGTCAATTTGAACCACGCTTCCCGGGCTAGCCGGGGGAAGGTCCCGGGAAGCGTGGTCAAATGGACCGCGGGCCGTGGCGAACAAAAAGTAACGTCTGGCCGCGTGCCACGGGCCGGGATCCCCGGCGGGATCCCGGGCCGTGGCACGATCGGCCAGACGCGGCGGCCGCATTGGCCCCGCCGCCCGCCCGTCTCCTCGGAGGGCGGGCGGCGGGGTGCGTGGAGGGGGCGGGGCCGTGCGGCCGCACGTTGCGCCGCGCGGCCCCGGCCCCTCCCACTTTCCCCGCCGGGATCCCCCCGGCACGTCTGTTGGGCCGTGCAGGGGTGACCCCGGCGGGGAACGAAGACGTTCGTTACGGTATGGGGCCAAAGGGCCCCGTAACGTCTGAAAGTACCCACAGTCATGCAAGCTCCTCCTGTAATTCCCCACAGTCCACCTCAGTCTTAACTATCTCAAATAACTTTGTGTCATCTGCAGATTTGGTCACCTTGCTCTTTACTCCTTTCTCCAGATCATTAATGAATATATTAAACAACATCAGTCCCGGTACAGATCCCCAAGGCACCCTGCTATTTACTTCTATCCATTGTGAAAGTCATTTAGTCTTACCTTTTTGTTTCCTACCCTTTAACAAGTTACTGATCCATTGCAGGATTCTTCCTGTTATCCCATGACTACTTAGTTTTCTCAAGAGCTTGCGAGGGACCTTGTCAAATGCTTTCTGAAACTCCAAATATGCTATATTGACCAGATTGCCTTTAGCCACATGCTTGTTGACATCCTCAAAAAACTCCCAATAGATTGGTGAAGCATTACTCCCTTTTGCAAAAACCATGTTCGCTCTTCTCCATCATGTCATGTTTATTTAAACAAATTTAAATACTTAAATAAATACATAAATGTTTGTCAATATGCCTGATAATTCTATTCCTTACAATGGTCTCTGCTTATTTGCCCAGCACAGATATCAGGCTCACTGGTTTAGTTTCCAGGAGGACTACTAAAAATGATCAGGGAAATGGATGGCTTATTTTAAGAGATGATGTTAAAAGAGCTCATCCCGTTTAGGCTAGCAAGAAGAAGGTTGAGAAAAAACTTAGTACTATACAGGAACATCGGTGAGGTAAAGACAAGGGAGGAAAAAATTAAGCTGAAGGAAAATAGAGGCACCAGTACAAAAGGGTGTGTTCATTTGGATTAAAATTTGCTTTACATTTTTAAAAATAATATAATAATAATTTAAATAGGGCTTAAAAGTTGGCTATGCCAGAGTAAGTGGTTTTTGGATTGTGACCAGGGCTGTTAAATGTTAATTTAGCAGAAAGGTAGATCACTCTCTTAATCCATAATGGTATCCTGCGTACTTTCCTGGTCCCACGGCACAGATTTTGCTGGAAATTCTATCATCCTTTTAGGAATAATTTGGAACAGATAAATCATGCACTTAGAATGTATCTTTAAATTAAAAGCCAAGGTCTCTTCCACCCCACCTCCTTTATTGGCATATGAGCATGGAACAGCCAATACTGTAATTTGTACTTCCACAGACTTCCATGCTGAAAATGTATTCCTTTAAAAACTGTCGGTAAGCAGAAATTAATTTTAAATATCCCCATCTTCCTAACTGTTTCTGAACTTTTAGGGCCTTTATTCTCTTCTTTGCCAGCAGTGTAACACCATCAACTTAAATATTGTTACATTTAATTGCTTGCATTGTAAATAAGAGAGGAATCAGATTCACTGAATTAAGATCTCATTGTGTTCCACCCCTTTATACTGCGTGGGTGTTCTTAGCTCTCCTTAGCAGCGGAGTGGCATTTCAATAGCATGCTGTTACTGAAACAGCTAGAAACCCAGATCTTTCAAGCCAGGTTCCTTCATGCTTTAGCTGGACAATGTGCATGAATATGGTCAATTTTGGTTGCAATATACATTTCCTTTTTCCTTTAGAAACTACGAATGTGTTAAACTAAATGTGATTCCATAAGGATTTTCCGTTTGAAGTGCCTCGGTGGTACACACAGAGGTGCCAATAAGCCCATGGGTTTTCAGGGTACCCTTCACATTATTCCACAGTCTACAATCACTGTTTGCATACATGCAGAAATATCTCCAACTCAGTTTGGCATCCAGCTTTAAAAGGCACTGATTTCAGAATGTATAAAAGCACAGTGGGAACAAAATGAATTGTGCTTCCAGTTTAATCTGCATCCAGTCACATCGCTAGGTAAGGCTACAAAAGCAAACAAGCACAGATTTGTGCAAACAGAATGTAGATGAGCAAATGCCAGATGAGCAAAATAATCCCAGTCATGGGGTTCAGTTCATACTCTTCTTTCTTCTAACTGTAGAAGTAAGCCAAATAAAGATGATATATAACTATAGAGATTAAGGCTTTTGGTGGGGCTGAAGAGTTGGCTTCCAAGGAGATTAAAAATAACCTAAAGAAAAGGAAGGATCTACATTCCATTTGTGTGCATTTTCAGTTAGTGGGAGATCTATTTAAATTCATGTCTTTAGTAGATATCAATACCTCATCCTCTGGGCGTTTTAAGAGGTATTTAGTATATACGGATGCTGATAGCCAGCTAGTTTTAACTCAATTCATTTATAATGTGGAAAAATAAAAGCAAAAAGGTCAAGTAAGACAACCATAACATAAAAAAACCCTGACCTTCAAAGGTTATGTTCAACTATTTGATATTAGATACAAATTTCAAGAGGAAAAGGCTGTGGTTGAGCTGTGGTCACTGGTGATTTACAATAAGGGAAAATATGGAATCTCCAGCAACCAGTGCCAGTAACACAAGTTATATCTGCGCTCCCCACCCCTAGCCAAACACTACACAGATAGTGAATGTAGTGGATCATTCTGTAAGGAAACTGAAGGCAAGAATCGTGAATGAGCTCATATTGTAGCTGTTGAATTGGATATATTTTATCCACCCATTTTTGAAATTGAATAGTAAAGCAGTACTTGTGTGAATCTTGATTTCACTTTTCACTTTGGTAGTTGGTACTTCCTTTACTCTGTTATTTCAATGCTTTGTTCACTGTGACATTTTAGCATTTCATTTCTTGGTACTTCCTGTCTTCATCGGTACTGTTTTGGCTGGCTTTTTTTTTTTTTTTTAAATGGAACATGAAAGGTCCATCTGTAACAGATGGAGACAAAGTAGTTTCAGTCACACATTTTTTTGGACAAACTTCTGTTGGTGAGAGTATGTAAGGTTTTGGAACATGTGTAAGGCCCTGGCTTGAACCACAGTCCTCTGGGGCTCTGGCATGGTGGCCAAGCTGCCCACTGCTTCAGCCTGTCTCTGACCCAAACTCTCTCCCTTTGACAGGAATAGAGGCAGGGTCCAAATCAGGATGTGCGCGCAGACAGTGGCCTCGGTGCCCTGCTGCTGCCAGTGAGTATAAAGACATGCTGGTAGCAATAGGAAGTTAGGTGGATTCCCAGCTCCTGGCTTCCAGTCCTGCTCTTCCTGGTCCCCTTTTCCCTGATCTCTAATGATCCCAGGCCAGGCCTCCCCGCATTGGAAGATGTCTGAGAGGTCTCCCCTTCCTACCTACATCCATCCCGGTTCCTAACGTCCCTCGCTCTGGGAGTGTTGCACCACGCAGGATCCTTCCTGAGGCCCAGAGTATGTGACACACTGCAGCAGAAAGTCACAAAACTACCAGATAATGGGAAACAAAGTAACTAAGGACACAATACGATTTCATGATGGCAACAAAGACGCATTTTCTTTACAAATACAAGAAGTCCTGTTTGTTTCTAGCTCTAATGGAAACCACCTGAAGAGGTGTAGAGGGAGAAAGGAAAGAGCTTCCCTCCTTTGTTAGAAACAACAACAGCTGTCCCAGAATAGATTCAGCCTGGCATTCTTGCTTTTGTGTGGGAGACAATATAAACTAAACCACTTGTGTTTGCCAAGGAAATACAGAGTCTGGTGGAAAAAACAGCCTCTTCCCACTGGTCTCATTTGATATTACAGGTGTATTTACTATGGCAACCAGAAGGTGGTGAGACAAGAAAAAACTGAAAATAAAACGTAAAATGTAAATGTGTTGTTCACCGCCCCGGGCTGCTCTGTGGGGAGAAGGGGCGGGATATAAATTTTAAATAAAAAAATAAATGCATCTACCCTCATCTGCTGCCCAAACATGTCTGCTTCTAGGGCTGCTCAGACTATCCATGGAGAGGGGGAGGGAGAGGTGTTTCCTACACCCATTCCATCTCCCCACTGCCAATGTGCCGCTGCTAGTATTAAAACAGTGGCCTGTGAAAAGAGGCTTCCTACTCTATTTCTGGCAATGGGGTAGCATGATCCAGGGCTATTGTGGCATCTGCTTCCAAAATCCCATATTCTGGTCCTCCACAGGAGAACAGAGATGTGGAGTTTTCTGAAGGGCCAGTCTAGTTCCTGTATGTCTTCATAGTGTTTCTGGGGCAAGGGGTGTGGCAGCAGGGTGGAAGAAAGAACAACAAACAGGCACGGGAAGGGACTGACTGTGTTGTAGTGTGTTGTAGGATACAGGGGGGTATTAGGATGGGGGAGGTACTTTCACAGTTGGAATGAAAGCTTTGTCCACACAGTCCCATCAGTTCTATTCTGGGGCTATTGGCATGGACGCCAGGAGGCGGGTGCAAGAGGGTATGATTGCAACCCGCCTGGCCCTGCCCCTTCTGAGTGTTGTGATGTCATGATACTTGGGGGAAAGGGTGTAGTCCTATCTGGGGCAGAATGAAGTGGCTCTCCTGCTCCCCCACCCCTTGAAAGGTAATTCTGTTGGTACCCTTGGCTCTCAGCCCTTCTCATTGTGCTGCAACAGACTCCTATTGTCTCTCCCACAACACCTTGGGGGAGGAGACTATCGGGTAACTGCAAACAGAGAGAGGCATAAGCATTTGTTCATGCAGCTACAGACCCCCATCAAATTCACAGGATGGATTTGCACATGTTTATTGTTGTGTCTAGTAGCATCCAATGACCTGTGTTGTTAGACCCTGATAGCACAATGCAAGCCAATAATTAATCATATGATAATCGGATGTTTGCATCAGGAATACTTTAGGTAGAAGTAGTTATAATTAACTAGCATTTCTGGTTCCCAGTCTGGGATGTGCTTTAAAGCATTGCCTCAGTTGCTGCGCAGGCAAAAAGAATCAACACAATGTAAAGGAGATTGAAATCTATTATAGGAGGATTGAATTTTTTGCTTGACTACGATTGCATTACGGCAGAGATTAATTTGGCCCATCATTTTTAATTAAAGCTGCCCCTTGAGAATCTTCACACCTTGTTCAAGTAACAAATGAGGCTTTTCAATGAGTTGTATCCTTTCTTCTACTCCTTCCATTGACTTCAAGACTATCAAAACCCTGACTCGCTAACTCAGCTTTAGAATCCATTGCCTCTAGCTTTGTCATGGTGCATTCTCCCAGAGCTTGAATTAATAACAGTATGTTTTTCCCCACCCCTTCAGGTCTATCTTGATTATTTGCCCTAAAAGCCTGCTTTACAATGTAATGACAAAGGCAGAATGAGTCATCTTATGTTGTCTCCGATACTGAGCCTCCCCAATTCCCCCCCCCCCCCGTCCCTCCCACCCAACTTGAATGGCTAGGATAATGCTGAACTCAGAACAGCCTATAGAGTTGTGATCTTGCACTCTGGAGACGTATTATTTTTCCTTATTCCCTTGCCTTCACATTCCCTTGATTTCTTCATATGCAGAGACTTGCCCACAGCCAAACAATTTGCAAATGAAACACTTGTAGGTGGCCCAAGCTCACCCCACTCCATAGGCTTGGAAAAAGGGGAGAGAAGTAATTTTTACTTTTCGATTCTTGAGATGCTGAAATAGCCATACATTGTGGCCACAGGGGGGACAGTGGGAACATATCCCCCCACGCTTGGGATACAGGGATCAATTTCAGTTGACTGGTGCCATAGGTATTTGGGGCTTGCAGAGGATAGTGCCCCCCACCACTGCTCCCTGCTGGCATTTGAATTTCCTGGCAGCTGGGCAAGTGATTGGAGCCACTGACTTTTTGAGGGATCAAGAAGGAAGAGCTGTCTTTCCCTTACTCAGGGCTTCTCAGTCCTTGGGCCTTGAACTGGCAACTGGAGGTCCTGGATTCCAGGGAGATGGTTAGCATAGTAGTGCCGCCACCACTTCTTGGGTTGGGCCCTTGAGCTTCCTAATCGATTCGCATTTCCAATTTCTGGCCACACACACAGACACACACCCAGCTTCCAGAATGACTCCTGGCTTATTGATAAAGGTTGCCTCACAGCAACAGCAGTCAGCATATGTGCTTCCACTTGCTGTACCTGCTTTGTCCCTCCAGCCTGCTCTAGTTTATTCCTGCTTTGACTCATGCCTGATTTGATCCATCCCTTCCTTGATCCTAACCCTATTCTGCCTCCCTTGGACCTTACTCTCATCCCCTGCTCCTGAGTCTGCCTACACCCCAGACTATGGCCCTTTTTACATGTGTGGGTGAGTCTCATTTGAACCGTGTCATGGCTGGGTGGGTGGAAGTGTGTGAGTGCTCCCGCACACACATGCATGTACACCCATCTACACCCATCCCCCCACACAAAGGCACCGGACAAAATGGAGGTGCCTCCGTGCATGGGTGATGGGTGGCGGTGGGGGGAGGTCGGTGTGTGTCCTTGTGCGCTCGTCAGAACTTCCCGCCCACCCAGCGCATACGGACCATGGTGCACACTGACACCCACCCACCCACACATGCTGCAGCCATATAAAAAGGGCCTATGAACCCTGACAGAACTGTTGTTACTCTGGCTAATTTCATAGTTCTGTAGGTGACTGCAGTCAGGGGTGTCACTATCATGGAACGAGGGGCTCAGTTGAGCCCTGGACTCTAGGGGTGGGGGCTTTGCCTGAGCAATGCTCAGGAAATTTTCAGAGTGGGTGGGGGGAAGCTGGACCAACACTCTGCCCCTACCCACTCTGATTATTTTCTTTTAGCAGCGCTTAGGCCACTCGCAAAGGACCCCATCAAGAAAGGGGGTGGAGGTGGAGTGCCAGCCCCATCTCTGTCCTCTGTTCACTCTTGGGGATGGGGACTCACTTGTAGTCAGAGCAAGACCATCACCTTTGCAGGGGGCAGCCAAGGCCAGACAGGAACCTTTGGGAGGGAACCTGCCCCTTGCCCTTAATTGAGCCCAGACCCACCACAGCCTTGTGACCCCACTGACTTCAATAACTCTGGAGGCCTTTATGTGATTGGGTGCTGACTCAGAGAACTGATGAACACTAGGACCTCTGCATTTGATTAGCTGTTGAATGCTACCCTGTGCAATGTGAAGAGCACTCATGTCTGATCTATTCTGCTTAGAAGACAGCTGCTGTATTTATGGCTACTGCTGCCAACTTCTGGCATAAAGGATTATGGTTGTTCACCCATGGGTTTAGCAATTCAAGGCTGATCACTGTAGGTCAATGCCTTTATCCATTAGGTGAACTGTTCTTGCCAACTGCTTATCCCTGATGCTGTGGTCCCTCTGTTAATAGTACACAACTATCCACACTGCTAAATTAACAACTTCTTATTTATTATTTATATAGGGCCAGCAGTGTACCTGCCACTGTACAATCAATAGTTGTAGACAGGTCCCTACCCCAGGGGCTGACAATCTGAGAGAGACAAGAGAGAGGTGAACATTAGGAGAGACAAGGATACATTCACAAGGTTGAGAAGTTGAAGGTGCACGTGCTTTACTTAGTTATGGGGAAGATATTTTAAGTGAGGGGGAAGAGGACACAATTTTGCTCATGATGAGCCAGGGAAAGTTTGACTGAAGAGGTAGGTTTTCAGGAGGGATTTGAAAGTTGGGAGGGAGGGAGCGGAACAAATGTTTCCAGGGAGAGAATTCCAGGCTTGGGGGGAAGCAAGAGAGAAGGGGTGAAGATTTTTAGAGGGACAAGGGAGTTGTGAGCAGGCAAGGGTGGGGGCAGAGGAAAGGTGAAGCTTCCAGGCAGCAGTCTGGCGGGATACAAAAGCAGAGAGATATGGGGGAGCAAGGCCATGAAGAGCCTTGGAGGCGAAGACCAGGAGCTTGTGTTGAATGCATTCATGTAGAGGGAGCCAGTGTAGGGCGGAGAGGAGGGGCTGAACGTGATCAAAGTGACAGGCAAGGTGGATGACTTTGGCAGCAGAGCACTGGACGGGGATGAGGGGGGTAAGATCAGAGCAGGGGAGATCAGTAAGGAGGAAGTTACAGTAGTGAAGGTGAGAGATGACTAGAGCATTCCTTTAGTTCCTCTTTGAGAGAAGAAAATAAGGATTCTTAGTGGAGCTTTCCCCTGGCCTGGATCTCTCTTTAATTTGAGATTTCCTGAACATTTTAATGTCAGGTCTCCGTAGTCCTCTCACACTCTTAAATACCCCTCAGGGAGACTTACACTGCAAATTATGCCTTCCTATTTGTAAGAAGACTATAGTAGACTGGAAATAAGGCAATTTAAAGTATAGCTAGTCTGTAAACAGCTTCAGTCAGATCATTGTATTAATTATTCTTCACCTAAGGCCTCTGGTCTTTGACCTTAATCACTCTACTGGAGGCTGGGGTCTCTATCCTTGACACAAAGGCCATTTTTAAACAGACCACATGGGTGGTGGGATGGGTGTGTGCCAGCGGTGGGTGAAGGTGGGTGTGTGGCCTTTCCAGGCGCACGCCCACCTCCACCCATCTCCACCCATGGGGCCTCCTCCCATTTGCCGGATGGCTCCTTGAGTGGGTGATGGGTGGACATGGGTGTGTGCATCGGGAGTGCGCATGCACCCCCACCCACTGCCTGTGCTGTTTGCACGGACGCACAGCCATCCCCCTACTCACCGCCACAGCATTTGCATGGATGCCCCCCCACCATACACCTGCCCTCACACCCGGTGGGGGGTGGGGGTGGGGGGTGTCCATGCAAAAACAGCCAAAGAGAAACAGATTTTATTAAATAAAAGCTGGTTAGCCTCTTCAAAAGCAAATCCCTTTGGCTTCCATATTCTTATACAAGAAATTGTCCTACTGGCTCAGTTAAATGCACTGAATGATAAATAACTGGTTACATTTGGCCAGTCCCCAGTTCCTTTTCAGAGTTTTTAATAAGAGGGATCAGAGAAATCTGCAAAATTTTGTCCAGATTATGGAGCAGGCCTTGCTTTATCTGACCTGTTCATCTGGTCAGTAATTCTTACGTTATGGCTGCAACTGGCGCCTGCTTTAACTTAAAAGAATGTTTCACTCTCCTGTGCGAGTTCCTCTAATAAGGGATGCCAAAGGTTATAAACCTAGTTTAAATGCAGGGATGTGGGTGAGAGAAAGTTTATTGCTTTTGCCACCTTGTAGTAATAGGAATTCAAACAGGACAGTGAAACTCCTTGCATGTTAAGTTATGAGATCTTTGCAGCTATAACCAGGGGCCTGTATTCGCTGCAGGCCTCTGATTATAACTGCTGCCAATGGGGAAAACGGAGTGAACATGGGGCCCTAGTTATATAACACAAGAACTAGCAAGGGGCAAAGGAGGGCAAAGGAAATAAGAACCGAGCTAAAGCATGAAGTGAGAGCTTCTCCGTTTTTGTTTAAAGAAAATAAATTTCGTTCCTCTCTTAGGTATCTCTGCTCTTTCCTGCAACCAAACTTGCATGGTGGTCTCTGTCTAAGGTACTTGCTAGGAAGAGGAAGCACTAACTACATCTCAACTGAGACTGATCTCACAAGATTTTCAATCTAATTTCCCGTCGTTTTTTAAAAACTTGGATAAACATTGGATGCTGTCATATATAATGGTGCTGGCTACATGTTTCCAGGGTTAAACACACATTTGATTGTTACTTCTGTTTGTGACAACATGCCTCTTGTTACTTCTTTATTACATCTTGGGATCTTAAAAGTCTTGGTGGACAAGTAGCTGTCTCTTGCATGTAGCCACAGTTTTGAATAGGTAAGTGCACTGTCACACTTCTGCTCTGTGGTAATCTAAGGCTGCTTTTAGACGAGCGCGCGGTGCGCTCGCGCATGGGTTCCAAAATCCCGCGAGACGGGATCAGATGAGACGCTGCCACGAGTCACGCACATGGGATGGGGAAGCGCATTCTTTTCAAGCCGCGAACTGACCAGGAGTCTCATCAAGGTAGGTCATTCGTGGCTTGAAAAGAATGTGCTTCCCCATCCTGTGTGTGTGACTCGCGGCAGCGTCCTGTCTGATCCCGTCTTGCGGGATTTTGGAAACCACGCAAGAGTGCACCGCACGCTTGTCTAAAAGCGGCCTGAGACCTCCGAAACATGGTATTATCTGGTTAGCAGTGGATGGGAGGAGACTCTTGTAACATCTGGAACATGCAACAGCATGAGCATGCTACAGAATCAGGATATAAGAGATTTTAATGCATGATGGATTTCCCACAGATTATTATTATGATTGGTAATAACAATCATTTGTTCAAAAGTACCCAGCTTTTGAACTGTATTTTATTAGCAACTGTCATTATTCAAACCTTTCTAATTTGAATCGTCCATATGCCACATATCTTATGGCCTCCTCTGCCACGCTTTCAGTAACCCTCAGAGGTGGGAAGGAGGTGGAGGCTACAGGTCAGAGCCTGAATTTACAGCTTGAATGCATACCTATTGATTCAGAGCCAAAATCCCTCCTCTAAGAGTGAACACTTTCATTCAAACTGGGTTAACAAATTTCTAATTAGTCATTTTGTGGGAGATGTTTCTGAGCTGGTAAGATAATATGGCTAAATGTCTGGGACTTTCTTGAATTTAACCTTGAAGAAAAGCCCATCGCTAGACCATTCATAGGGATATGTATAGCCATGGAGTAATAGTTCCCTTCCAACCAGGGGACCTGCTGTATACAGATGTGTTAAGGGCCATGTTACACTACTGAGTCTAGAAATCTTTTTAGACATCAGGATGCTTATGGAGTTCTATGTGCTTAACCCCCTTTGACTTCCCTGGGGAACAAAGAAAGAGGTTGTACATGAGAGAACTGTTATGCCAGACTGACTGCTGCTGCTATTGCTCTGGAAAAGCACTGAATTTCTGCTTCAACTAATCTCAGGATGTTCCCATTGTAGTAACTGTCATTACCTGTTACCTCACATAATAGTACAGAATTTTTGCATTACTCAAGGACCTTAAAAAATAAATTTAAAAAACCCCTTTCCAGTACCCTGTGCCCTATAAAGACAGACTCAGATCTGTTATGCTGGCACACATCTTCAAGCAACTCTGCCTGAAACCAAGTTTTACATCTATATAATGGAGAGCAAAAATAGGCCCTGAAGCTTGATTTGGGTTAACGATGCCCTGCTGACATAAATCCTGCTGAATGTAATACCTGCTGAATGCATAATTTGGTTATGTACTGTGATAAAATTCTACATCTACTATGAATAAAAACCTAGGGATCTCCATTGAGTGGCAAATGGACCTTCCTGTTGCCTACGTGCTGGTAACCATGACTTCTCCAAACTTCCCCAAGGCAGGAAAGCAAACAAAGAACCCTGAAAAGCTATTTAAACAGAGGGACAAGACAAAGGGAGGTTCCTGCTACCTCTTGGAGCCGAGAGCTTCATCTACACCTGGTAGCCAGGGAGGCTGTGCCATGCGAACTATGAAGTAAAGACTTTCCTGGAAACTTAAGAACTGGAGCACAGCCATTACACCTGGCTGAGAATAACCTCAAGCTTATGGGCTTTCTATAGGGTAAGATTTATATAGGGATTTACCCAGTATAGAATAGGGATGTGTTATTTTACTGTTTGCTTTATTAGCCACTCTGTGTCAACCTATCTTTGCTTATGTAATCAGTAAACTTTCTTATTCACTAAGAAGTGTTTGTATCTAGCATTGGGGACACAATCTGAGTACTTGTGCTTCCAAGCACTGACGAACCCAGAGAGAGACAGTGTGTAAACGGGAAGTTTCTGGGAAGTTGGGAGACAACAGGATTATCCCACTTGCAGGACTGAATCAGCCAGAGAGAGAACTGGTTCAGGTGGGCTGCAAGTGAGGGAAATTGAGTCACCCAACCCAGAAAAGGGGGTAGAGGACCCCCAAAACCGTGACACACCACATTGCAGAGGCAGCTCCTGCTTTGGCACCATGTCCTTGCCTGCCTCTGGAGACAACAGAGGAGGATCAAAGCTGATGTGTGTAGAGAGGCACCTGTCAGGGGATGGGGCTTCAATCACTAACGCCCTGTGCATGGCTGTACCCATGAAGAAGGTTGTCTGGGTCAAGAAGAAAAGCAAGACTGTGGGAGAAGGTGCTGTCCTTGCAGGGAGATGCCAAGTGGGTCTCAAACTTTAGGGTGCCCGATTGCCTTGTCCTGCAGAAGACAGCTGAGATGCTTAGACCAATGACTGGAGAGACAGAGCATGATGATAGTGTCACCCATCCCCATGAGAAGCATGTGGCCTGGCCATGACCATCTGGAAACTCACCACTCCAGACTCCTGCTGCTCTGTTGCCCAGCAATTTGGTGTTGGAACCTGCATGGTGGGCAACATACTCATTGAGGTTTGCACCACAATTATGGAATTGCTGCTGGACTGGGTGGTGTAGTTGCCTTACCCGGTAGAGGTAATGGATGGCTTTTGGTGGGAAGAGTTCCTGAACTGTATAGAGGTGATTGATGGGAGCCATATCATCATCTGCCCACCTTATAGCAAGGATGACCACCTGAACCGCAGGGAGTTCTTCTCTGTGGTTTTCCAGGCCATAGTGGGCCACCATGCCCAGTTCGTAGATGTCCTCATGGGGTGGTTCAGGAAGAACAATGACACCCAAATCTTCCATTAGTCCCTCTTCTTTGGCTACATGACTTGAGTGACTTCAATATACACACTGAGACTAATTTTGGGGGGCCAGAATGAGACTTCATGGCCTCCATTACAATCATGGGTGTAACCCAAATAATATCTGGCCTGACACATGAGGCAGGACACACATTGGATTTGATACTTTGCACTGGTCTGGAAATAGGGGTCCCAATTATTGGGGATGTTGTTACAACACAGTTGTCATGGTTGGACCATTATCTTCTGAAGGCCCAGATTCCTGCCCTCCTATGCCCCATTGGGGTGGTGGACCAGTTAGGTTGGTCTGCCCCTGCGAGACTAATGGATCCAATTGAGTTCCAGAACTCTCTGGGGGAATTTACCCACTGACCTTGATGACTACTCTGTAGATGACCTGGTTGCTTTGTGGAATGACATCTTGATCATGGCCATTGACATGGTTTCACGCATGTGTCCTCTTCGTATGTTCCAGGTGGTCAGTGGACTAGTTAATCTGGTCTATCTTCACTATGAACTAGAGTCATCTGTTGCCTACTATGACATTTTTATTAATTACTTTGCAGACAAAATCATTTATATTCACCACAGTTTGGGTGCTGCTACTTCGATTGCAAAGTCAGAGTTAGGAGTTGTGAAAGCTCAGCCTTGTCCTGTATCTTTGGATCAGTTTCAATTAGTATCACCTACTGATGTGGTGGTTGTGCTTGTGCAGATGGGCAACCAGTTGTGAATTAGATCCTTGCCATTCTGGCTGGTAAAGGCTAGCCAGGAGACATTGGGGCCACTGGTGGCTGGAGTTGTCAATGCCTCCCTTTGGGAGAGTAAGTTGTTGGACACCCTTAAAGCTGTGGTTGTCCAGCCCCTGCTCAAAAAACCATCTTTGGACATTAACTCCCCAGCCAGCTATTACCCTGTCTCTAACCTTCCCTTATTAGGGAAGGTTATTGAACAGGTGGTTGCCCAGAAACTTTAGGCTTATCTCGATGCTATCAGCTTCTTCAACCCATTTCATCTGGCGTATAGCATGGAGACTGCGCTTGTAGCCTTGGTCAATGATCTTTGCCTGGAGATTGACAAAGGAACTGTGCCCTGTTGATCTTGTTAGATCTAACAAGATCTTTCAGTGGCCTCTCTTTGTAATTGAAAGGGTTTTGCCCACTCTGGTTACCCAGGTTCACAGCCTTGGAGTGTTTCTGGATCCCTTGCTGTCTTGAACATCAGGTTGTGGCGGTGGCCAGGAGCACTTTCTGCCTAATTTTAGCACCACCTCATTCCTGTTGCAGTTAGTTTTGTATCTTCTGCTCCCCCCCTTGGAACAACAAAGGTTGTGGTCTCTTCCTCACTCCAGGGAATGCACCATTGGTGGGTGGATTGGTAGGTGAAGAGCGGGTGAGAAGCCACAGTTGAGGTAGTGGTACTAGTGGTTGCCTGGCTGTCAGAGTTAGCCATGGTCAATGTGATAGAAAGCTGGTGTAAGTCACTTCTCAGACTGTAGCAGCACAGGAAGAGCAATCATTGGGCATGTGCTGCAAGCCAAGACGAGCTGGAAAAATGCATATTTGGATTTGGCGCGCGTTAGGCTTTTAAGATGTTACATGTGCGCCAGTGAGAGCAAAAGTGGAGAGAGGAGCAGGAAGTGGTCACTCCTCGGAATGCTCTTGGCCTTTTGCCTATGACTCTACGGTGCTGGCGGACGTATATGCAGGTGAGGCTGCACACAACCTAATTGATGGGACACAGACATGTGGGCACACATTAGCCTGCATTCGCCCACATAGCAGGCTCCAGGACCCTGCTGTGAGTGGGGGTTGCACATCCAGTAGGTGGTGGCTATGTGTCCAGTGGGGGCGAACACCTAATAAATGGGCAGGTGGACACCCACCTGAAGTGGACTTGTTAACACCCTTGATCTGCTTCCCTTAGTAGCTACCCCACAACACCTAGTCTGTGACTTCTGCTAGGTACAGCAGCTAGAGCAGAAGGTAATTTTGTGTAATGTGACTCTCTTGAAAGAAAAATCAATCTTCATTTTAAATCCTGGTGTCTCTCTTCCTTGGACAAGAAAACCTGTCAGTCATGTTAATGCTCTTGATGCAATGCTTCCATTCTCTAAATGGTGCATTAGCACCTATTATCCTTTGTCCTTCCCATCGCCCCCCCTCCCCCCCTACTGAAAGGAGAGGAGAAGTTGGCTTTGGCAGCTGACATGTCAAAGGCATCTAGGAGAAAACAGAAGAAAGTTGGTAGTGACGTGGAAAAATGAAACAAAACTTCAGCAAGACCATGGCTGATGAGCTGCTTTCTACCATCTTTCCCTCTCTCTATCAAGCTGTCTACAGTTACTGAGCTGGAACCGCCCTCCTGGGAGCAAAGCACCTTTCCATCAGCAGTGGCAGCGGCAGCAGTAACAGCAACAGTAGCACTCACTATTTGCAGGGTCCTCTGTTCACTGTGTTTGTATTGGGTTCCTGCTATATGTGGCCCTGTGACTGGGATTAATGCAATTGTGGTTTAATAGGAGAACTCTAAACAAAAGGTAAGTTGACTAGCATACAGCCTTCTCTCTCCAGCCCCTGATCGCCACTCACCACCACCAGCAGCCACAGAAATGACTGGTTCAAGGAGAGAGTTTTTTGAAAAATACATTCTAAAAAAATATATTTATTTATTTATTTATATTTCTTAGTTACCCCCTCATGTTCATGGCATCCCGGGGCGACTTACAATACAAAGAATAACAATAATTTAAAACAACAATAAAACATAAAAATTTAAAACATCTAAAATCCCTCTAAAAACTGAATTTTATCCCAACCCTCCTCCACGCCTCCAAAGGCCTGGGAGAAGAGTCAGGTTTTGCAGGCACGGCAGAAGGCCAACAAACTTGGGGCCAGACAGGCATCCTTCGGGAGGGAGTTCCATAATTGCGCCACAGCCATGGAGAACGCCCTCTCCATTGTGGCCCCCCACTTTACACAGGGGACCTCCAAGAAGGTGCCCCCGGTGGACCGAAGGGGTCGCTCTGGGGCGTGGAGGGTGAGGTGATCCCTGAGGTATGAGGGGCCAAGACCGTGTAGGGCTTTATACACGGCACCTTGTATACCAGCACCTTGAATCTGGCTCAGTACGCTATAGGCAGCCAGTGCAGTGCGCGGAGCATGGGAGTAATATGCTCCCGTCAGCTCGTCCTTGTAAGGAGATGAGCCGCCGCGTTCTGCACCAGCTGCAACCTCTGAACCAGCATCAAGGGAAGCCCCTCGTAGAGCGCGTTGCACTAGTTCAGCCTCGAGGTGATGACGGCATGAATGAGGGAGGCCAGGTTGGGCCTGGAAATATAGGGGCGCAGCCTCCACACCAGATACAGCTGGCGGAAGGCAGCCTTAGCCACCATCTCCACCTGCCGATCCAGGCGGAGATCTGAGTCCAACAATACTCCCAGACTCCGGACCTGCTGGGCTACTGGAGGGCGGACCCCCTTTACGAGAGGAGCCGACACCTCCTTCTCCCTACCCACCACCATCACCTCTGTCTTATCGACAGAGCTTCAGAGATTGAGCTTCAGTCTGCTCTGCCATAACCAATCCGCCACAGCCTCCAAGCCTTGGAACAGCACTGAAATGGCAGGACCTGGGTCGATTGAAAAGGAGAGGTAAAGCTGGATGTCATCAGCATATTGGTGGCAACACACACCAAACCCTCTCACGATCTCCCCCAAGGGTTGCATGTATACATTAAACAATAATGGAGACAGAATGGAACCTTGTGGAACGCCACATTTCAGGGCCCGGGGGCTGGAAGATTCAGCCCCCAGGACAACCCGCTGGCTTCTCCTTGAGAGGAATGAACGGAACTATCCAAAGACAGTCCCGTCCAGACCCCCCAGGGCTCGCAACCGTCTCAACAGCAACCCATGGTCCACTGTATCAAAAGCGGCCGAGAGGTCTAGCAGGATCAGAAGTGTCGAACGTCCTGCATCCATCTCCTGGTGGAGATTGTCCACCAAGGCCATCTCTGTGCCATAGTCGGGGTGGAACCCCAATTGAAATGGGTCAAGGAAACTGACGCTGTCAGCTGCAGTACCACTGCCCGCTCAATAACATTCCCTAAAAAGGGAAGGTTAGAGACAGGTCAATAACTGGTGAGTGCATCCACATCCAAAGATGGTTTCTTCAGCAGGGGGTGCACCACAGCATCCTTGAGGGGGGGGGGCAATCTCCCCTGCCGAAGGGACACATTGATTACCCTCACCAGCACCATTCCCAATCGTCTCCCTGGAGGCTTTCACCAACCAGGATGGGCAAGGATCTAATTCACAACTGGTGGCTCTAACAGACCACAGGACATCCACAGCATGGGCTGGCATCACTTCCTGAAACTCATCCCACAAAGATTGGCCAGATGGGACCTCCAGCACCTCGCGCTCCACCTCTACTGCCCCTAATCCAGCATCGAAGTTACTCTGGATCCGAGCGATCTTGTCTTCAAAGTAGATGGTGAACTCCTCACAGTGGGCCTGGGACAAGTCCCCGTCCAGGCAGAGGGAGGCCGGACTGACCAGCCCCCGCATCACCCGGAACAGCTCCGCTGGACGCAACTTTGCAGATGCTATGAAGGTGGCGAAGAACTCTTTCTTTGCCATCCTCACAGACTCAACATAGGACCGCAAATGGACCCTATGGAGAAGTCGGTCGGATTCAGCGCAAGTCCGATGCCAGCGTCGCTCTAGTCACCTACCTGCCTGCTTCATACACCGCAGCCCCTCAGTAAACCAAGGGGCCTTGTGGTGACGAGACAGAGGTAGGAGACGTCTCGGAGCCACCCTGTCAATGGCCTCCCCGAGCAAGATATTTCAAGCCCGGACAAGTTCATCAACAGAGCGGCCATCAAGGTAAAAAATGCATTTATTAAATTTGCTTATGCTCAAATAACTATGTGAGCTGTATATTAGAAGGTCATGTGGAAAGAACTAACATGCTGGCTGTATCTAGAAGAAGTAAACAGTGTTGCTTTAGTATGTTTTGGCTTAAACAAGCTTGCAGTAGACATTGCAGAATGTATTTCTCTGACAAACACACTATTGCCCTCTCCCTATTACAACTGATGGCAACCCAGGGCCTCACCCCCAGAAGCAGGAGCTCACACACCCTCTTCCCAACATATCCCTGCTGCCAGATATGGCTTTTTGCCAGATGTGACTAGATCATCCATAGTCACATGGATGCGCAGAAGACTTTGCTGTGCTGCTGCTCTTCCTCCTTTCCTGCATCAGGCTGCATTCCCGTCTGCGGCGGAAAGACCCATGAGGGAAGACGCAGCAGCGGGGAGGAGCCGGGGAGCAGAAGAAGAGCCGGTGCAAACAGGGATGTGCCGTGGCTTCCCTCGTGCATGTCAGGGTGCAAAATCCTGCCCTGACATGAGCGAGAGAAGCTGCAGCAGATCCCCATTCGCACCGGTTCCTCTTCTGCTCCCCAGCTCTTCCCTGCTACCGTATCTTCCCTCGCTGCTCCCTTTGCTGCCACCGCCACTGCAGATGTGAATGCGACCTCAGATGCAAGATGGGGAGAGGCGTTGGAATAGTCATAACAGGGGCCTCAGATCCTGGGGAGGTGAGCAGAGGGGATTTGGCTTTGGGGGTCCTGTCGCTCATTTCTCTGCAGCTGCTCCCGCACTGCTGCTCCCCCACCTCTCAGGAAAGGGGTGAGTGCAGAGCTAGGAGATGGAATAATCCCGTGACCCTGTTTGGGAAGGGAACGAGAGGGCAGACCAGGGAGTGTTAGAAGTCAGGGCATGCCCCACACACACCTTTAACAAAACTGTGGTTGTGCCCCTGGCCTATAATGTTAATATGCATTGTTTTCCTTGGTTGCTGAGCACAAAATATGGAGGTAGACCCTTCAGCAAGAAATGCTAAGGAAGAAATCTTTTGCAGACAAAATGTTAAAATTGCTGTTTCAAGACTGTGGGTTAGAGATCACTGACTGAATAGTGTGATTCTTACTAGCAATAGCCACTGACTTCCCAGCCAGGACCAGATCCTGGCAAGTGGAGACTGTGTGGCATGGAGTCCATGGATGTTGAAATGATGATATGAGTGTGAGAAGGAAACAGCGGTACAGGCTATCTGCAGAACCCCGAACACAGCCAGCCTTGGTCTAGAGAGGGAGGGCCCATGGTGATTCAGGATTGTCCCTGAATTGTTCCCTTAGATGGAGCCTATTAAGAAACTAGAAATAACATTTGCATAACATGTGGACCCACAGAGGCTGAAGAAACCAGCCTGAAGGGGATATTACGTTCAACTGAACATAAAAATTAATTATAGTAACATTTTCCTTTTTCAAATGGGTGAGTCAATGTGTGTCCATCAAACTTTTGTATGTTAGGAGAGAGAGGCCCACACCAGTGTTTTGCCCAGGACCCCACCTTTTCTGGGTCTGGCACTGTGCCCCAGAAAGGAAAAGAGAGAGCATGTCCCAAATTCTACTGTGAGCTTAAGGCTAGCGGTCAATGAAAATCTTTCTTGGTGAGTGGTTGTGGTGAGACAACTTAAAGGAGCCAATTTGCAATGGTCGTTTTCACACGGACGCCACCCACCCATCAACACCCATCTCCACCCATCGGATGGATGGGAGAGCATCCATGTGAATGGTGCTGGGTGGTTGTGGACACTCCTGCAACTAACCCATCTACACCCACGGAGCAGCCAGGAAGGAGGCGGCATGCTCCGTGTGTAGAGATGGGTGCTGAACACCCAGCCATCTGTGTGAATGTCAAGGCACACTCACCCACGGGAAGGGTCCACTGAAACCAGAGAGACATGACTAGAGAGACCCCTCAGGAGCCCACAAGCAGACACACCCACCAGGAGATAGGCGAAACACCTGACCAGGAGCAATTAAAGGAGAAGTGAGCGAGGACATGGGTGCACCAGTTCCCACCATGTCAGGCAGAAAATCCCAAGACAAAACCAAGGGAGCCAGCGCCATGACACGCACAGGAAGGGGCAGGGTAAGCTGTGGGACCCCAGGCTGTCCAGGGGAGGGGGCCCTGGGTCACTGGCGCTGGGGTGGTGGTGGTAGGATACCTACTGACAGCTCACTCGTTCCAGCACAGGGCAGAGGACGCAACGCAGCACCAGCTGCACCCCCACCGAAAGCAATGTGGCCCAGGGAAGAGAGCGACTCTGACAGCGAGGTAAGACAGGGGGAACCCCACCCAGACAGACAAGTCCCGAGAACACGCCAGGGTTCTGCTGGAAAGACTGCTGACAGCTCCACCTCCTCCCCAACAGGAGAGCACCCACACCCTGGAGCACAACACACCGGGGAGACAGCCGAGGAGGGCCTCCGTGGCAGTCAGGTAAAAGAGTGGGTACCCCTGGGGGGAGGGGGAGGGCAAGGAACACCCCACAGCACCAACAGGGGCGCAATAGGACAACAGCTCACTCTGATGCACACCCCCAACAGGAGAGCACCTGCTCCACTGCCACCACAGCCACCGGGCGTGCCCCACGCAGCAAGGCTGGACGGCCCCCCCACAGGTGGACCCCAAAAGGGGAAACCCTGGACCAGGCAGGAGACCCTGGACTTTATATGTCTGTGATGGGCCGAAAAGGTCCAGTTCAACCTGGTGCACTGCTTCAAGACAAAATATGTCTGTGAAGCCATCACCCAGGAGATGCAGCAGCAGGGGTACAATAGGGATGGGGCCCAATGCATGCAGCAAGCAAAGGACTTGAGGTCTGGATATAAAAATATCAAGGACAATAATCTCAGGTCCGGCTGTGCCATGCTCACACATGAGTTCGCTGAGGAGTTGGGTCGCTTCTTCCGTGTGGATGGGGATATAGTGACCTCCTGCATCCATGGCACCGCCTTCGCCAGGGGCAGAAAGAGGACAAAAACAACACACACCCTGCCCGAACCTCTGGAGCAGGGGGGGCTCACTGCCTTTAGTGAGGCCAGCCAGGAAATGGGAGGGAACAGCCCCATCCTAGAGGTGGAGGAGGCGTCTCTGGAAATGGGAACAAGCAACATCATCCTCCACGCATGCCCCCGAAACTCACAGGGTCATAACACCTAACAGCCCTCCAAATGCTGATGTGGACAGGGTAGCACAAAGGGAGACCACCAACTCCACCCCTGCTCATGAAAGAGCAACCGGGCGATGTGGGGGGGGGGACCCCAGCGCAGTGGCAGGAGCCAAAACAGCTAAACAATAGCTGATCACTAGCCCCAGGCTAAATGTAAGTTCCCTTACCGTTCACAGACAAGTGGCCTGATCCATCCAGGGGTGCCGCCGCTAGGAGTGCAGAGAGGAACCGGGAGATGTGGGCTCACAACTGGAGGAGGAGGGAAGACCTGGAGAGGGAACTGCTGGTAGAAACCAGGCAGCTGGCAGAGGAGCAGCAGGCCCTGAACAGGGAGACCCAGCTTGGGGAAGGGAGAAGGGACTGGGAAAAGATGGATGAGATGCTCACCCGGTCCTGCACAGAGCACCTGTGGGAGAGACGCCACGCTGCTGCCCTTCTCCACGAGCAGCGGCTGGAAAGGGAGGAGAAAGAGAGGGCCTGTGTCTCACTGGAAGGAAGCACCGCAAAGACCCAGCAACTAATATGGGAAACCCTGGAGGCTTTGCAGTGCCTCTCCCAGCACGACATGGGCCCTCCTGCTGCAGTAGGAGGGCTGGCAGCACAAGAACACCATGGTGCCCTTCCACAGGTGCCCGTGCCCCCTCCCCAGCTCATCTGCCACCCCTGGTATCCCCAGCAGCAACCCTACCCCGCCCAAGACCATATGGGCTCCCTCCCTCCCATAGCTCCCCAGCAACACCAAGGGGGGCACCCCACGTAGCCTGTGCCACTCCCAGTTCTCCTCCAACACCCTCCACAACCTCTCCTCCCGGACCCCCAGCCACCCCAGAACATCCCAGTGACCCAGACGCTCAGGCGGGCCACCTCGCATGATCAGATAAGCATGGGGAATAGGTGGCGGACAATCAACATGGGGGGAGGGGGGAACACAGGACAAGGTAACCACCCGGGCACAAGAAAGGGCAGTATGATAGCACGGACACAGGGAGGTGTCATATGGGAGCACACGAACAGGGGCACAGGGATAGAATACCTCCTACTGCTAATGCTACGTGTGTTATCCACAGGAGCTACCACCAGACCCAGCAGTGGAGTGGCTAGTGGAGGAAGGAGAGCCTGGGCCAGGCAGCCGAAGGCCACAGTGGGTGACGGCTGCCAAGGCCCGCAAGGAGCCAGCCCTCGGTGGTGCTGTGAAGAGGGGGAGACCCTGAAAGAGTTGAACTCTAACCCCTGTACATATTCCCCCAATAAATATGTATTATTCAACATACCTGTCTGTCTCAGTCTGTTCAGGAGTATCCAATGGATGGTAGGAAGCTTCCAGTAAACCGCATTGCTGGTTTATGCCAAGGAACCGATGACTAACAGCTGCAGGGCAGCTAGGACTGGCAGCTCACATGCATACCATGTCAGACAGAAGGATCCCAGATGGCACGGGCCAGTGGAAAGGATATGGAGTCAGAATAGCCGGGTCAATGGTCTGATGTACCACCCACTGTGTGATGAGTGACGGACACCTGCAGGTGACAGCTGACCAAGGCACAGGCCACAAATGCCCACCAGCTATTGAGACCCGGGCTGCACCCAGGGAGGAGGAGCATCCAGCTAATATGGCCCAGGAGAGGTGGGAGCTCACCACAGATGGTCCCCATCAGCTGCCAGAAGGTAACAGAGCACACAGGTATGGTTACAATGGACTGTAGAACCCGTTAGCGGGGTCTATGAAGGCGGGTAGCAGTACATTGTAGGAGGCCAGTCACAGGAGGGGGAGGAGATGGGGGATGGAATTACACACTGTAGAGTCCTAGGAACAGCCATGGAGTGGATAGGGCAGTGTATGGCTCCAGGGTTGTCCGCTGCCAGTGTCCGATGTGAGACCATCGTCATTCCATCAACCCCAACAGGTGATGGGAGAACAGTAGACCCAGGAAACATATATCCCTGCAACCATACATCGCTCAGTCCCCTCCATGACAGGCCCAGGGACCCTGAAGGGTGTCATACCACTCTCGCTATGTGCAGTTGGAATGGTGTGAGGAAGCAAAGGCTCACCACCAGGACCATCAGAGCACCATTATTGGGGATACCGCACCGGTGGTTCCACAGGTTGTCAAGGGCACAAGGTAGTAGGATGCAGAAACAGGGAACACTGCAATGTCAGGGGGGATCGGGGACCCACCATGGCGCAACTCCCACTGACAGACAATGGCGGGTAGTCTGGACACATAGCTTACAGGACAAGGGCAGGTACGGGGCCAGGAAACACAATGTATTACAGAGACCTGGCTGGACAATGAATCAGGTCCTATCTTGGCTGATCTTGTTCCAGCTGGGTTTTCTGTGCAGCATCAGCCTCGGCTGAAGGGACCGGGGGG
>QEPC01001533.1:11672445-11688744 GCA_003113815.1 Sphenodon punctatus
CCTCTCACAACTTTTTATAAGGCCATTTTTACATGGTGCTTCCCCCCCTCCCCCCCCGGCTTGGTGTTCAGGCAGGTGCACGGGGAGGGGGGTGTTCATGTAAACGGTCGGTGGGGGTGGGGTGGGGGGTCGGTGTTTGTCCACGTGAACGCCGAGTAGGTAGTCTCCTTTGGTTTTCTGGAGGGCTCCGTGTGTGGCTGTCTCTTATACACATCTAGACAGTCCAGACCACCCTACCTACGTGCTCGCACTGGCTGCAGCAGGAACATGTGTGGCCACCGGCAACGCTGGGAGCAAGTGAGTGAGGTCTGAGACCCCACCCACCCACAAATTTTGCGCCTGGCCTGGCACAGCCGCGGTGGAGCCTAGAAGGGCGGCTTTGAGTCTCCCCTCTAGGCAATTGAAATAGTTTGGGCTATGGGTTCCATTAGAACCCATTGCCCAAGTTGGCCACACACACCCCCCAAAAGCTGTGCGCGTAGCTTTTCTGTAGGTCGGCAGCAGTGTCGACCTACAGAAAAGCCCCCGCCCCTGCGTCTCTTCAGCGCATGCGCGCCAGCCTGGGGAGGAAAGTCTTTCTCCCCGGCTGGGGCGCATGCGCTGAAGAGACACCGTGACTTGAAAGTCCCCAGCGCTGGCCCAGCACCATTCTGGATGTACACGGACCCCCAATGCCGGCCCCCACGCATCCAGAATGGTGCTTGGCTGGCACTGGGGGGCCACGCGCATCCAGAATGGTGCTGGGCCGGTGCTGGGGTCCGCACATCCAGAATGGTGTTGCGCACAGGTGCTTTGGTGCTGGGGGCTGCTGTAGGTCAGTGCCCCCAGCACCAAAGCAAGGGGCCGCCACTGTCCGTGTGAATGGTATGTGTGTGTGCTTAGTATAGCCCTGCGTGGATGAGTGCCCAATGGGTGGGTGCCGGGCCCTCCCCCGACTTCCCACAACCCCCCACACCATCATCCGTGTGAACGTCTCCCTGCTCGACATTGGTGGGTGTGCGGTGGGTGTGCTCAGCCACACACCTCAACCCATCTCCGCCCACCACGCCCGCAGCAGCAGCCGTGTAAAAAAGGCCTCTGGAAGAATGCTTGGTGTTTTGTGAAAAATCAGGTTCCTTATGATGTATCAAGTTGAACACCCAAATCTTTACTCTTTTAAAAACAAAAAAACAACAAAAAACAAATAAACAAACAACTCTGGACAATGTTTATCAGGATGAAGACAACTTGTCCCACTTGCTGTGACTGTTCAATGCCATAGCAGATGCACCAACGCTGTGAATTAAGCATACTTACAGGACTTGTTGTTTAACAACGGGAACACCACAACTCTGTTTTTAAGGCAATTTTAAATAGAGAAGAGAAATATTCAGTATGTAATCATTGAAGTATGAAAAATTCTCTGTAAGAGAGTGTGACTGCCACAGTAAGCACAGTTTGTAGAAAGAACAAAGTCACATGCTTTGACTCAGGAAGGGAATTAATCAATGAAATGAGCAAAAACCATCCACTAGTAATTAGCTGAAACTACAGAGGAAGCTTGAATATAGAGTCTTCTCTCTGTAAGCCAAGAGGGCTTTCCTCCTGTAAAGCCAAGTGCGGTATTTATTGCAGGAGAAGGTATTGACTGCCATAATCTTGATCAAAAGCCAGGATAATGGCATTGACTGAAAGAAGTTTCATTTGGCTCGTATTGACTGACAAACAGAATAGATTTGTCATTGCGCATTATCTTTGCTGAAATAAGGGCTTACTTGCATAGGTGCCTAATCACCTTGAATTCTCACCTAGAGCCTATATCCAGAATTCAAATAGGGGGCTTTTTTTGGAGATGGTGGGATTTGAAATATTTCATTTAGTTTGTCCACTGCATGGTTAAACTTAGAATATCAGTGGAGGAATCTTATGGGATGTGATGACAGGGAATGGCTCAATCCATGTATGCAGGATCAACCATCGAATTTTAAGGGCCCCAACCTTTAATCCCTTCCTGGTGGCCCCTATTCCCCCACCCTAGTAGGTGAGGCGAGTGGAGGGAGGGCAGCAACTCTGCAGGAAGCAGCCACCCTGGAGGCTGAGGGTGAGGGTGAATTCACACGTAACTCTGCTAAACTCCAGTGTCCACAGGGCTCAGGAAGCTTGCTGTATAAACAGCCTCAGGTGATCCCCAGATCGCTGTTGTGTGTGAGTGAGGCACTCCAATTTCCAAACTCGGATCTGACGTTTACATCTGATGTCTTCATCAGAACCGAGTTTAAAGCGGGGCTAGAAATCAGAGTGTCTCACACACGATAGCAATCCGGGGCTCATCTGGGACTGATTATACAGCTTCCGGGGCCCCTTCAGACATTGGAGTTAGCAGAGTTACGTGTGAGTTCACCCTGAGAGTCACAGGCAGCTGAATATAAAACAGGAGTGTTTGTGATTTAATCTATATGACCAGCGTAGGGAGTGCAGCAGGAAAGTCATTAATGAAAACCAAATAAATGATCCATTTCCCCCCATGCCTTTGTTTCCAACCCTGAAATGGCCAATATCAGGCCTTTTTCCTGGTCTTTCACACTTCAAGGTGTATACTCCTACTGGAATATTTTCTGGGTCTCAGCCCCCCTTTGAATTTAATTGCTAGGGCTGAGCCCTGGCACACCTGCCCCTCCCCCCCAAATTAAGCCCCAATGGCCCATAATGGCCCTACACGTATGCTCTTTTTGTGCACTCTCCTGAAGCATTCAGAGATGAGACACTGGGCTAGACAGACCGTTGGTTTGACCCAATGGGTGTTTTTAAGTGAGCAAGGTGGGTGGGGGGGAATGTGTGTCCATGGCCATGCATGTGACGTGTGGGGAATGCTTCACACAGGCAGCTCCCGGCAGCCTTTGCAAATGTGGCTGGCCCCGCATGGAGCATTCCCAATTTTTTGGCTGTGCTCTGTGCGTAGCCATGAGTGACTGCTGAATGGTTCACAGGAGCATGGTCCCTCATACCCCACCTTCACACAAACAGTTGGACGTGTGGTTAGTGTGGGACCATGCATGGGCACCTCTCATTTAAAAACACCCAGAATTGACAGTTCTTACATTCTGTGTGCTATACAATATATTCAGTGCTGTCCTCTCACAACTTTTTATAAGGCCATTTTTACATGGTGCTTCCCCCCCTCCCCCCCCGGCTTGGTGTTCAGGCAGGTGCACGGGGAGGGGGGTGTTCATGTAAACGGTCGGTGGGGGTGGGGTGGGGGGTGTCTGCTTGGTGTTCGCCCGTGTGAACAGCAAGCGGGATGGGTGGGGGTGCGTGTGCGATTCCATGAAACACCCACCTCCACCCATCACACATCCATCTCCACTTACAGAGCAATCTGGAAAACCGGAGAAGGCTCCATGGGTGGAGGTGGGTGGAGATGTGTGTGTGTGTGTCTATGTACAGGGACACACCCACCTCGGCAAAACACCCATCCACCCACCCATCCCTGTCTGTGTAAAAAGGGCCTTTGACTCACATTATTGGCTATTTTCTCTGAATCATTGGCTCTGGAATCTTGTGATTAGTACATGTCTCTTCGCTTCTTTTTTTGTTGTAAAGAGGTTTCTTGCTTTTATGTTTGTAGAGAAATGTTTGAGAAAATGAAGCCTAATATCAAAAACTTGAAGGCACACTTTTTATTTTTGGAAATCTCATTGTTTTAAGCCAGTTTCATGACTTTTGGGTAGGGGCTTAGGCTGATTTTAGATTTCCCCCCGCCGCTTTTGATGTCAGCACTCCTGAGAATTATTTATCCATCAGTTCCAGTGAGTGCTTTTATTTCAGGTAGCTAACATACTTTCAGACATTCCCAGCATCCACCAGCACATAATCCAAATGGCTGTATAATTTTCCAGACAGAATCCTACCTCTGAACCTGTTGTGTCTCATCTGTCACTACCAATTTGCTTGTTTATCTTTTCAGTTTTGGATCCCTGATGCTATTTGGCAGCCTGAAGCCAAGAGCTCAAATTAAAAAGGGAGGGATGAGTAGGAGGTTATAAGCCATGTACTTCATCTCAGTGAAAGCATTATCTTTTCAGGAACTGTTGTCATTACTCCCATGATTCTTAGATGCTCTCTAAAACTCAGGCCAGCTGTATGAATGAATAGGATGTACCACAAAACAGAAAACACTGCAGAGAACTCCAACCTTTGTACTATTTTAAAAACCCAAAGCAACAACAACAAAAAGCTTCTAGGATATAAGGATACTCATCTAATACTTCAGCTGGAAGCTTTGTTCCCCCTGATTACATGAAAAAATACCTGCAGAAAGGCTATATCAAAATGCAAATGTACCAAATGTACAGCACGTATGATCTGCTGATGCAGGTTATTTTTAGCCATGTGGAAAGCGCTGTACTTGTAAGGTTAATGCTAACTTCAAGAGGAGATGTTTTACATTTTACTCACCAGCAATAGAGCTCAGGTTACTGAGCTGAACCGGAATAGCAGGCCACTGTGCTAATCCCCCTGTTACTATTTTAAGGTACTGAATGTATTTGATATAGCACTGTTATCCCAGCACTGGCTGCTAACACCTACATGCTTCAGGCAATGTTGTATTTCCATCAGAAAGACCCCCCTCCCTCCCGCCCCTCCAGGGAGCTTGTAACAGGATCATAAATAACTGCAGACTTGTCCTGTATTGCACCTTGGTGTTGATTTCCTAGTTTGGGGGGAATTTGCTTATTCTGGGTCAACATCCTGCTTTTTATGCTTGTGTGCTTTTCTTTCACCTACACACCAGCTCATGTTCCAGCAATCTTTTCTGCTGGTGAGACAAATAGGCTTTGTTGTATCACACTCTGTTAAATAGTTGGGATTGCCATTTAAAAGGCGCCTCAGAGCTGTCTCCAAATATTCAGTCACAATTTTGTGTCCACAAATAACTTTTATGGGTGTCAATCTATACACACTGGAGCTGTCTTTTAATACACCACCTCTCATTTGTACATGATAGCTATCCTCCTGCATGTGAAAGTGTCACCACAGGATTATGGGAGAACAATCTGCTGGTATAAATTATGAAGTTGCTTGGAACTGGGAAGCGTGGCTCTTATTGTTTGTTTAATTTCCCCCCTGCTCACCTGCCTCCTTACCTCCAGTTTACTTCCATGGTGTGATGGTGGAGTCAAGTGAGTGGATACTTACTGTAAGCTAAGATAGCAAGAATAGCATTTAAAATTAGATTCAGCCAAGTACTAGAGGTCTGTTTCAGGAAACAAGCTTGCACTAGCTGTGTGACTGACTCTAATGACCTCTTACCACTGAGACTTCTTTTGTGAATTGGTGTAGTCAAGTGCCTTGGCCTTGGCAGAGGCAATGGGGAAACTCCAAAACACCTACCCTTTTCATCTCTAATTTCTAGGAAGAAAGAAGACAAAATGCTTTATCATACCCATGAAGTCACATTGCTGCTTCACTCCCCTCTCCTTGTCGCCCCCTCCTTGTCCTTTTAGATTATAAGGCATAGGCAGGGACCATGTCTTTATCTTTGTTCTGTAAAGCACCAGGTACACGGCTGGTGCTATACAAATGTTTATAATAATAATAATAATAATAATAATTAATAAAGAGTTACAGAGCAGTCTGTTGTTGTTTGTAGACTAGCTTCCATTGCTGAATAATATGCTCATACTTTGTATGCTGGGCTTAATGTAGAAGCAGTCCTACATATTTTAAGCTACTGAACGGTACACAGTCAAGACCTTTATTCTAGCAGAACTACACAGAGATGTAAAATTCCCAGAAAGCTGTGGGGGTGTGTGTATGTGTATTTCCGGGGAGAAATGGAAATTTGGGGGGGAAATTTAAATATATGCAATATTTATTTTCTTATCAGATCTAAATTTACTACTTTAATTTATATTTTTATTTATTTTCTAGACTTCTACCCCGCCCCTCCTGCGAACAGCTCGGGGCAACTTTAGGAATATAAAATGTATTATGTATAACTTAGCACATAAAATTGTCATGTTTAGTATATTTATGAAATTTAAAAGTATAATTGCCTTAGTTTTATTCAATCAATAATGACAAATAATTATTTGTCATTATTGTTTGAAAAAAACCCCAAGCCATTTACAAATGATTCTTTGTAATTATTGTTACAGATGGAGCTACAAGCTGCTGCATCCTAAGGTATCTAAGCATATCTTAGTTTTTGCCAGTTCATGTGAAGTAGGGGGGAAAAAAAAAAAGTTGAAATTAGAAACCATCTAACTTGCAGTAAACAAAAGGAAGTTTTTATTATCTGGACTTAGAAAGTTTCCTCCATACTGTCCTCATTCTCCAGAAACAGAAGAAACTTATCTTTTTAGAAAAAGAGCTCAGAAAAAAGACACCCCTCTAAGACTGGAGACAAAATTTTCCACATGAAACCAATATGTCATTTAAACAATCAAATATATCCTTAAAAATACTAGCATGCATCACAAGTTTCTTTGGCCCTTTTTACATGGGTGTCACCCCCACATGAACACCCAGAAATCTGGGTGTTCATGCATGGGTGAGTCTCATCTAAACTGCGCCGCAGCTGGGTGGAGTGTGTGTGTATGGCACACACGCATGCACACCCATCTACACACGTTCCCCACGCACGGAGGCACCGGACCAAATGGAGGTGCCTCCGTGCGTGGTGATGGGGGTGCGCTCATCTACACCCTCCTCCCACCCATCCACCGCACACAGACCGTGGCGCACACTGCCCCCCCCCCACACACACACATGCTGCGGCTCATGTAAAAAGGGCCTTTGTCTAATCAGACTCACTTTCTGAAATATCAATAGTTTCTGATTCTGAACCTTGATTTTTATCTGCATGGATTTCAGAAAACACAAGGTTTGCATGGATTGAAAAAAGCTTCTCTACTCTTGCACGTTAGTTCATTTCTTGATTTGGTGTGTATATTTTCAAACATAGACCAGTTTCTTTAACATGCTGCAGAAGATGGAGGAATCTGAAGCAGGCGAGAAACAAGAGGAGTCAGAGGCCGCGTTGTACAAAGGCCTTAGCACCACGTTGCAGGAGGAATATGCCTGGCAGAATCCCAGATTGCACTAAAAAATATGAAGATTCTGTATTCTGCAACATTTTAAAGTACCTTTCCAACATCAAGTCTTAAGTTATTGGTTATTGATCGGGCTGTGGCACGGCAACTCCAGGAACATCTGGACCGCACTGGTTTCCTTGATCCCTCCTAGTCTGGGTTTTGGCCTGGGTACGGTACAGAGACGGCCTTGGTTGACGATCTCCGTCTGGTGTTGGACCAGGGTCGTCAGACCTTACTGGTCCTGCTAGACCTTTCGGCTGCATTCGGCAGTCGATCATGAGGTGTTGGTGACTCACCTGCGGGACCTTGCCGGAATTGGCGGGACGGTCTTGGACTGGTTTCATTCGTTCCTGACTGGGAGAACTCACCTGGTGGTCTTGGGGGAGTGTACATCTTCCCCCCGGGACCTCACGTGTGGAGTCCCGCAGGGTGCCATTCTGTCCCCCCTCTTGTTTAACATCTATATGCCGCCGTTAGGGGAGATCGTGAGGGGGTTTCAGGGCATGCAGTGTCATCAGTATGCTGATGACACTCAGCTCTCCTTTTCCACCGACCCAGGCCATGCAGTCTCCTTATTTTCCCAGTGCATGTCAGCTGTGGGGGCTTGGATGAGGTTGAGCCATCTGCAATTGAATCCTGACAAGACGGAGGTGATGTTGGTGGGCGAGGGCTTGGGGGGTCTGGGGGTGGTTGAATCTCCTCTTGTTGGGGGGGTTCATCCCCCCATGGTGTCTCAAGTGAGGAGTCTGGGTGTGCTCCTCGATTCGTGGCTCAGCTTGGAATCTCAGGTTGTGGCCGTGGTGGGGAGTGTGTTTCGGCAGTTACATCTTGTCCAGTGGCTTCGGCCGTATCTCTCAGACTCCAACCTCGCCACTGTCATTCATGCCTTCATCGCCTCGAAGCTGGATTACTGCAACACGCTCTACGTGGGGCTGCCCAAGAAGCTCGTCTGGAGGCTGCAGCTGGTGCAGAATGCCGCGGCCTGTCTCCTGACACGGGCGGGTCGCAGGGAGCACATGACACCAGTGCTCCGGGCTCTGCACTGGCTGCCTATAAAGCACCGGGCCAGGTTCAAGGTGCTGGTTTTAACCTTTAAAGCCCTTCACGGCCTGGGCCCTGCTTATCTGCGGGACTGCCTCACTCCCCATGTGCCTGTGCGACCCTTGAGATTGTCTGTGGGAGCCTTTTTGGAGGTTCCCCAGGCGAGGCGGTGGCCACCGATGTTAGATCTTTTTCGGTGGCCGCCCGTGTGCTGTGGAATTCGCTCCCGGAGGAGGCTCGACTGGCTCCCACTCTCCTGCTGTTTCGGCGCATATGTAAGACCTGGCTGTTCTGTCAGGCTTTTGGTGAGGGGTAGGGATGGGGTGGGGATGGGGGCTTTCCCCACATATTGTATTTTAAAATTGTTTTAAAATGTTTTATATTGTTTTAATGAATGTTGTTTGCTGCCCCCGGCTGCCCTGTGGGCAGGAGGGGCGGGATATAAATTTTAAATAAATAAATAAAATAAAAATAAAAAGTGTGTTGCTTGTTTTGCAATCCAGTCAAATGCAGTAGCAATGCTATCATCGCTAACATTTCTACCTTTGAATCTTAGATCCAAAAGATTTGCAGCACCGTGCATTGGCTGGCAACAAAATTCCTCCTGCCTGTGAATGAAGTCTTTCACTTTTCCTTCTTCTGTACTCATAAGTGGAGATATACTTACGTTGTCAAAACCAGTCCATTTTATCTGTGCCATTAGGTAAGGAATGTCTGACAAAAATGCACTGTCTGATTCAGATGCAGTGATTGCTGATGAGATTGGCTTTAGAATCTTCAGGGAGTTCTGCAACTGACCCCAGGAGAAATCCCCATCGAGTACAGTGCTCCTTACACTTCTGACTACTTTAAGATCTTCAATTATCACTGTTTCTTGAAGAGCTTCTTTTTTTAGTAAACTTTCAGATGAGATCACCACCCAATCTAGTTCTACAAAATCTGAGTGCCACCATTTTATTCTTCCCAGTCTTTTCTTTCTGCTTCTTCTTCTTCTTCAAGATTGCAGCTACAGTATTTATTTATTAGCTAGATAGATTAGATAAGATTTCTAGCCGTCACCCTCCTGCTGTAGCAGTACAAATAAAAATATATAATTGGCAGCAGACAAATAAACTCAGAAGTGGAGCTAAAAAAACCCCTCTTCCCTCCCAACCCATCACCCATTACTCGTCTCCCTCGCCAAAAGCCTGGCAGAACAGCCTACACTGTCTATGGAAAGTGGGAAGGTCCAGGACCAAACGAACCTCCGTTGGGAGGGAGTTCCACAGCCTTGATGCAGTCACCAAGAACGCCCACCCCATAGTTGCCACCGAGATACTTGGGGGACCTCGAGAAGGGCTCTCCCAGTCAACCACAGGGGTTGCTCCAGGGCATGGGAAGCGAGGCGGTCCTGAAGGTAGGCAGGGCCCAAGCCGTGCAGGGATTAGATTGCACATATTTTAAAACATCTTTTTCTTCATTACAGATTTTCTGCAGTGTGTCCAACTTCATGTAAGAAGCAGGTGTAGACCATGGGAAGCACATCCTATTACATATAGGAATTGTAATTATCTAATACTGTAGAGTGTTTTGCATAAAACATTTTCATTTTATATAGTTATTAGAAATCAGTTTGAGGGACTAAAAGGCAACTGTAACAAACAGTATTTTAAAACCTTGTCTTTAAAAAGTATTTCATTCATAATTCTCAAAGGAAATAATTTTTTTTCAATTTTCCCCAAAATTTTCAATTTTTACATTGGGAAAGAAAGGAAAAAAATCATAGAGGAGAAAAAAGGGGGGGGGGGGGGAGAGACACATTCCCCCCCCCCTGATTTTTTGTGATTTTTTTCCCCCCCAGGCCTTCACATCTCTAGTACTGTATATTATTTTCGGTGTTAACAATTACTGAGAGATGGGGTGTTTATTATTTGCCCCCCTTCCAATTCCTTGGATCCAGCCCCTACCCTCAAGCACTGAGTGAATGAGCTTGGGGGAAGGGAGCAGAGATGAGGGCAAGCACTTCAAGAATAAGGGATGGATCCATAGCATAGATCCATGATCTGGATCCTCTCCTTTCTTTCCCCATCCTGAGCATACCCCTCAAAAATACCCCAACCCCCTACTCCTATTCAGTCTGTGGCGTTTGCATGAATTTTCAAAGTGGTCTGTGCAGGAGGGAGAAGGTTCCTCACCCCTGATTTTGAACGCCAACTGTGCTGTACAGTGAATGGGCCAAGACACAGCCAGCCCTGTGGAAAAGTCCTATCTAGAAACCATCTAAAACCTTTAAACAAAATTAAATACAGAAATAATTACTTCCTTTAAAAAGGAAAAATACCCATTGTATAGATTTATCTGTAGCCACAGAATTCTCTATACTAGATTCTACAGGATGGCTTGGAAAATGCATTGAAAAGTGGTAATTTGCTATAAAATTCAATAAGAATTTTCCATACAGAATAGCTGAACTGAGGAGCCTGCAGTCTAAATTAGAAAGCAGGGGCACATTAAAAAACCAGTGAGAGAGAAGCTGGTATGTTGTACTGTTCATGTACCTGCTGGCAGTTTGTAGACCTGAGGGGCTGTAGCATTAATGAGCAATGCCTTGGCTGTTTGGGCCATAGCTCAAGTGGTAAGAGTGCGTGCTTTGCATGTATAAGGTCCCAGGTTCAATCCCTGGTATCTCCACTTCACGATTCCTGGTAGTACACCTAGGGGAGGCCTCTGCTGGGGGCTTGGAGGGGTCTCAGGTAGCACACCAGGATGGCCCTCTGCCAGAGACGCTGGAAGAGCTGAATTTGAAACACCTGCTGCCGTGTCAGGTTGTGACAATACGATCGACCATTGGTCTGACTCAGTTAGGCAGTTTAGCTCTTGTCACCAAATTCAGCTAGAGGGTCTCTGGTATTTTTTATACTTGTAAGACACCAGGATAAAGAGAAACTTCTTTTTCCTACATTGTGTCATCTGTTGTGATTACTCAGCTTTGCCCTAATGTGTCTTGGGCAAGGTATGGAAGAGGCACATGAGAAGAATTTATTTATTTATGTATTTATTTATTTAATATGCTTGATAATCCCTCCTTTCCTGCCTCAGGCAGCTCGGGGCAGCTAACAATATCAAAGGCTATGAGATATGCAGGCTATCCAAAAGAAATCTATGAGATGGTGAAGACCCAGCAAGTAGGCTTCAATTCTAATGTATACAATTTTGTATTCATTATCATTTCAATGATTGTTTATTTAGATTATTAATAATATAATACAATTAACTGAATGGGGTTGAATATGCAGGCTGACATTGCAACATCACGTACATTCTATCCGCTCTGTAACCCATCCCACCCTACCTAGACCAGAATGACCGCTATGATGTACAGCAGGGCTGGAGGAACATCAGGCCTCGGGGCCGGATGCGGCCTCTGGCTAGTTTTTATGTGGCTCCTTTCCAGTGCCTGGATCTGGTTCCTGGATCCAGTTCCTGAAAAACAGAACTCAGAATAAGGCAGCAGCAATGTGGTCACACAAGGATAGGGGACGGATCAATGATCTGGACCCTCCACTTCCTGAGCGCACCGGTTAAGCACCCCCACCTCCAACTTCAACGTGATTCTTGGAGATTGTACTCATTTTCAAAGCGACCCAGGGAGAGAAAAGTTCCCCACCCCTGATGTATAGTCATAAGATACAAGATTTTGTCATGTTAACATTCATTTCCCAGTTTTTCAGTTCAATGAAATAGGTATAAAACAACACTCGTTTTAGGGCTACTCAAATATCCTGTGTAGGGCATCCATGACTCAGATACTCAGTTTTATCTATGGCTGGTGAAGAAGGAGTTGATGGAAGTTTTCTGTTGACAAAAACATGATTTCATTGTAATGAGAGTTTCCCAAGGGATTATGCTAGTTTCAATTAAATTTGCTGATGGAAATCAGTTACATGCGGGGAGGGGGGGGAGCCTTCCTTTGCTGCATGCATTTAAGTGCCCATTCTGAAAAAAAATCCTGACTATTTTTTTTTTTTTGGTCTGTCAAAAACTCTTGCACAATAAGGGTTTGGTTTCCAACCAGCCCTAGTACTGAGTGACTGTAATATTTACAGCAATGAATAATGTGGAATTCAGTATGGAGGCTCTTAAAATAAATGTTTAATAAAACAAGCCATACTTTAATGTTCCATCTATAAATGGTTAATGCAGCCTTGCAAACAGGGTAAAAATGGTCACTGGTCTGCTCTTCGTGTCCACTGCTTGCACAGTAGCTGCCCATGCTGCTCTTCCTCTGCTAGTCTTCTGTTTATGTCCGTCCAGGGTATTGTCTCACCAGGATAGCCATGTCGGTTGCCTGCGGTGGCTTGTCATTTGCAGGACCAGGTTAATAAATGATAATATTAGCATGCTGCAGAAATGAGTAGGGGATGTTGGGGTTGATAGGCACCTCAGTAGGTGTTAAACACGGTTAGAAGCCACATATTGACCCGATGGACTTCAACAATCTATAACAATGATTACCAGTTTTTAAAAAAAGCCTATTCATTATGTAGGAAGAACGATTTATAAATGGGACATTAATATAAAGTTTGACGATAAAATGTATCTGAATAGATATCTGCAGGCAATAAGTTGGTCTCGAGCAATGACTTTCTTTGTCCACTTATACCCCAGGAAGGCAAAGGCAGGTTTATTGGCAGTAAAACTTTACAGGCAGTCTGGAAGCAGTCCAGACCTCACAACTGAGGTATTTAATTCACGGTCTGTAAACAATGCACGACCGCCTTCAATGTGCATGAATCCCAGACTTCTGTGTCGTCTAATCCCGCCTTGCGGGATTTTGAAATATCACGTGAGCGGGTCACACCACGGCGACCCGCTCGTGTAAAAGCACCCATATGTTCAGATCATTGTAGTAGAATCAAGAGACAGATATATGTGCTATGAGAAAAAGAACAAACGGCAGAGGGTGAGGTAGCAGCAAAGCAAGTGTAACCTCAAGAGGTGGGCCATATATTCAGGACTCAATCTTTGGGTTCAATTAGCCGGGACTCCCATCAAAGATCTGGTTAAAAGGCAAATTTCTACAAACAAGTAAAATTCTAACATCAAAAAAATAACAAGTTTACCTAATACAGATTGCATTACTCCTTCTTGAATAGAAGATGAGTGATTCCCCAAACCCATAAGTCCACCTGTGTCCAACAATTGAAGTTCTTCACACAAAGGATGAGAAGAGTCCTGTGGTCTTGGCAGTTGTAGTGCTGTTGTTCACCAGTTTAATGATCTGGTTCTCCTATACTTAAAACACAAAATCCTGGTGCAGATTACATAGGGCCTGAATTAGGAATACTGGCAGCAGCAGCAGCCAGCTCTCACTCAGTCACCTCCGCTTCTTAGTCAAAAAGGCTTTTACAGGCCTACAAGCCTTCTGCCCTCTCTTCTGCCCACAATGGGTGTAAACAGACAGGCACAGAGCCTGCCTGCCCCCAGAGCTGCTCTGGCGGTGCACCCTCACGTCTGTCCGCTTCCAGCTCCTTCTGGGTCCGCTTTAGACAGACCCGGTGGTTTCCCCAGCCTGTGGTCCACTCACACACACCCCTGCCACACCATAGAGTTGTGCGTGATTGTCCAATGCTCTAGGTCTGCAGCTCTATGGCATAATCCGAGTCAGTGGCTGGCTGAAAGTGGAGTTGCAGTATGGGTCCGCCCAGCAGATGAACAGCACTCCACTTCAGGTCAGTGCCTGAGTTTGGACGGCCCACTGTGCTGGTGGCGTGCCAGGATGTTGCACATCTGGCAGGGGTGGCTTTAGATGGATGGGTCAGCCCAGGGTCGAAGTGCGCTGGAATGGGCAGAACCACAGCTGCCGTCCCTCTAATAACACCCAATGAAACTACACCTAGAGGCTTTTACTAGCTAGGCTGAGCATATTTATAGCCACTTGACTTGCCTGATACATGGAAAATTCCATGAGTATAACTGCCCATGTACAAAAGTTACACATTCCCCCATACAGAATCTCTTTACAGGGACAGTCCTAATTACACCATGGGGTTATACAAGGATGACACCAAGAGATGATGGCACCTCCCCAAATATTTCTTCATACCCCTTCAGTTACCTCGCCCACTGGAGAAGTAGAATAGCTTAATTACTATGGTCCTTTTCACACAGACACTCTAACGCCACTTTTACATGGACGCCACCCACCCACGAACACCCAGAAACACCCACTGGAAGGGTGGGAGAGCGTCTGTGTAAAAGTCCATGAGCAGGTGGGTGCACATGCCTGACCCACCTGCCAACACCCACCAACACCCATGGAGCAGCTGAGAGGGAGCCGGCACCCTCCGTGGGTGGAGATGGGTGTTCAACACACGAGCGTCCATGTAAAAGCGAAGACACCCACGCGGACCAGACCGGCAGAGCCCCACTGCACTGGTGCCATGGGTCACGCACATGCCCCCACGCAGTCACGCCCACCGGACGCCCAGTCGAGAGCCTGTAAAGGAGGGCAGATTCATAGCACACGCACGCAGGCTCCCACGATGGCCGCGAGGAAGGCACTTGACAAGACCAAGGGAGCCAGCGCCACCCCAGGCGCAGGCCAGAGCCAGGTGAGCTCGGGGACCCCGTCACGCCCAGGCGGGGGGCTTCCCCGGCCAGGCGGAGGTGCCGGTGCCCCAGACAGGAGGCCTGGGGTGTGTGTGGCTGGGTCAGGATGTATGGGGCGGTCCGGGACAGCGGACAGGGTGGGGGGAGGTCCAGGAAAGGAGGCNCCCAGAAAGCTATAATCAGCCAGGGCAGAGCCTGGAGCACTGGTGTAATGTGCTCCCTATGGCCCGTTCCCGTCAGGAGGCAGGCCACAGCATTCTGCACCAGCTGTAGCTTCTGAACCATCACCAAGGGCAGCCCCATGTAGAGCGCGTTGCAATAGTCCTGTCTCTTATACACATCTAGATGTGTATAAGAGACAGCCCTGTGGAGGCGCGGGCGGCTGTCGGTGCCTCCTGTGCTGATGGCAGAAGAGGTTCCCATCACCTCAGGATGCCCTGAGACCCCTCCCCTTGACCCGCTCGTCCCGCTGGCAGCACGGTGGGTTGGGGCAAAACCCTGGGACCCCGCTTTTCCTTCTAGGGCCCCACCCCTTGCCCCACTCATTGTGACAGCCCCGCAGGCACATCAGCAGGGCGGGGCAGACACTTCATCAGCGGAGACGACGCAGCATGTAGTGCGTCGCTCCACGCGGCTGGCGGCATGCCAGGGGGCAGAGCCAGCACAGTAAAAGGCCAGTGTTGGGAAGGCCCCAGCACTGGTGAATGAGCGCAGACCATCCACCTGTCAGAGAAGTGATTGAGCTGAGTTCCTTGTGTCCTGTATTGAATTTGTATTGCTGTGTGTTGTGCCCCCTTCCCCTGTTTATCCGTGACAGTGAGTGAGTGAGTGTGTGGGTGTGCTTGAGGATACTGTGTGTGCCCCTTTCCCTGCTCCCCCTTGTGGGTCCTGCTCCTGCACCCTCCTCCGTGAGCAAGCCCTGTTTCCCTCTTCCCTGTCCTTGGCCCCTACTCTGGTTCTCCTCCACTCTCGCACACCTCTTTCCCTTCCCAGTTCCTGTACGAGGATACGTGTGGGCGAGGCGCGAGGTGTGGGCCTAGTTCTGTCTATCTCCATGCCCTTTGATGATAGGGGCCTAGTCTCTGTGAGACAGTTTGGCCCAACCACTATCCTGAAGGGCATTTATCCCAGCATGTGCCACCTGAGTGGAGGACTAGGACTCAAGGCGTGTGACCGAGGCGTGGAGTGTGTGCTTTCCCCCTTCCCCACTGACACCAATGTGCATCCCTCCTGGCACAGGGCCGAGGGCACACAGCAACCCCGGCAGTGACTGAGGACCCCGAGCCATTCACATCTGCAAGGCACGGCAGGAGGTAAGGGGTCTACCGTCAATCAAACTTTTACTGGACCGGAAGTCCCGCCCCCTGTCAGTGTTGACTGGACCGGAAGTCCCGCCCCCCCTGTCAGTGTTTGCTGTCCCCAGTGTCACTGGACCGGAAGTCCCACCCCGTCAGTGTCTGCTGTCCCCAGTGTCACTGGACCGGAAGTCCCGCCCCGTCAGTGTCTGCTGTCCCCAGTGTCACTGGACCGGAAGTCCCGCCCCGTCAGTGTCTGCTGTCCCCCGTGTCACTGGACCGGAAGTCCCGCCCCG
>QEPC01001533.1:11689067-11726153 GCA_003113815.1 Sphenodon punctatus
GGGGCGGGACTTCCGGTCCAGTGACACGGGGGACAGCAAACACTGACAAGGGGGCGGGACTTCCGGTCCAGTCAACACTGACAGGGGGCGGGACTTCCGGTCCAGTGAAAGTTTGATTGACGGTAGACCCCTTACCTCCTCACGGCCACAGAAGCAGCAGTGTCAGCGAGGTGAGAGAGAGGGAAACCCTCCAACCCAAGATGGGAGGGCCACACCCTGGACCCGGCACAGTGACCGAGGGAACACAGGGCAGGCCGCAGCCCCATAACCAGTGCCCCCATCCCCCTAGGACAGCACCCCGAGAGTGGAGCACCACGCCACCAGGTCGATGGCCGAGGAGAGCCCCCCGGACAGCCAGGTGAGCTGAAGGGCACTCCAGGGGGGACAAGGGAGGGGAGGCCCCAGGGGGTGTGGAGGGGGATGGTGGGACCCCGAGTAACCCCAGTGCAATACCCCCAACAGGACACAACCATCTCCACAGTGACCACAGCCATGGGGCGGGCCCATGCTACCCAGCCGGAGGTCCCTCCACACGTGGGCCCCAAAAGGGGGAGCCCTGGTCCAGACAGGAGGTCCGGGACTTCATCCATGTGTGGGGGTTCAAAAGGGTACAGCACGACCTGGTGCACAGTTACAAGACCAGACAGGTCTATGAAGCCATTGCTCAGTAGATGCAGCAGCAGGGGTACAGTAGGGATGTCACCCAGTGCATGCAGCAGGCAAAGGACTTGAGGCCCGGATATAAACATATCAAGGACAACAATCTCAAGTCCGGCCAGGCCATGCGCACAGCTGAGTTCCAGGAAGAGCTGGACAAGTTTCTCTGCATGGATGGGGACATCGTGGCCTCCCGCACACACGGCAGTGCCTTCGCCAGGGGCAGACGCCGGGCCAACACACAATCCCCCCCCGACAGACTCCATGGAGTGGGGGGGGCACCCCCGGCGAGGCCAGACAGGAAGTGGGAGGCCAGCCAGGAAGTGGGAGGGCAGAGCCCCATCCCACAGGGGGAGGAGGCGCCCCTGGGATCCGAGCACAACACCACCAACCTCCGTGCATGCCCACAAGACCCACGGGGAAGGGGGGCATGAGTGGAGACCCAGGATGACCCCCAGGAGGTAGAGGAACTGGATCCAGGTACGGTCGGGCCACTAGGCCCGAGCGGGGGGGACGCCCGCACAGAGTGGCACTGATCGGGGCCGGGACCATGGTGCCAGTAAACACTAACGGGATACCACTACCATTGCATCCCAAGGTCGCCTGGAGGTGCAGGAGGTGGAGGTCACGGTGGATAAGGTGGGGCCAGCGACACCCCCGCTACCAGGTGAGGAGCCCTGCCAGGGCAGGCCACACCGGCCTGGGGGTCACTAGCGGGCACAGTGTGGGGCCGAGTGGAGAGACAGGGGGGAGGGGGGCTCCAGTGGAGCCGCCCAGCATGCGCTGGTGCCCCGACCGGGCCCAGGCAGAGGGGGCAGGAGGGAGGGGCGGCCGGCCCCACGGCAGCTCCCAGGGAACAAGGGGCAGACACAGGGCCCACCCAAAGCCAGGTGCGGCCGGGGGGCCATTCCACAAGGGGGCAAGGCAGGGGGTCCCACAGGGGAGGGAAGCACGGAGCCGCCACCATGGCCCCTCCCCCCCGAGATACAAGGGGTACCACAGTAGGGGTTAGGNGGGTCCCACAGGGGAGGGAAGCACGGAGCCGCCACCATGGCCCCTCCCCCCCGAGATACAAGGGGTACCACAGTAGGGGTTAGGGGTGTGCCCCAAGAGGCAGTACTAACACGGCATGCATCATCTCATTCACAGATCAGCGGCCTGGTAGAAGGAGGGGTGAAGCTGTCAGCAGCGTGGAGAGGAACCAGAAGATGTGGCCCAGGATCAGATGGCAGAGGGAGGATCTTGGCAGGAGGAATCACGGAAGTTAGCTGAGGTGCACTCTCAGGAGCTCGTGCTCACCAGGGAACTCAGCAGGGGGGAGGGGTAAAGGGACCGGGAGATCCTGGTGGCCATGATGACCTGGTCCCGCACCAAGCACCTCTGGGACAGACGCCAGGCTGCCACCCTCCAACATACATGAGCAGCGGCGTGCCTGTGACAGGCTGGAGGGTCAGGCCGAGCGTCTCTTGGACCTCATGGGGGAGGTGATGGAGGCCCTGAGGTGGGACCCCCAGTGAGACAGACCCCACCATGCCGCAGATGGAGGGATGGCAGCCAACCACCATCAAGGTGCCCACCCACTGGTGCTGGTGCCCCCCCTGCACCTCGGCCACCTGTGGTTCCCCCAGCAGCAGCCCTTTCCAGGCTGGGTCCACAGGCTCCCCCTCCCACAAGGATGGTGAGGTGAGCTGCTGGTGGGACTGCCCGTGCAGCCCTCACCCCTCCCGGTCCCCCTCCAGCTGCACGCACGGCCCTCCCACGAAGCAACACCCCCACACCTGTACCAGGCACCCCAGCACAACCAACCACCCACGGCCACTGGGCCACCCCTCCCGGTAAGGCCGTGGCACCCAGAGTCCATGGGGGTGGGTACAGGACCCCGTGGGGGGACCCGACAGGGATGAGGGGGAACAACAACAGGCAGGGCCCCTGAGGGGATGCAAAGGTACCACCCACACCTAGCACACCCTCGACACGAGACGTGCAGCCACCACCACTGGCCACAGCAGTGGTAACAGCACAGCAAGGCAGCACCTAACAGAGCATGGTCCCAGACAACCATGGTTGGGTCAATACAGGTGTGAGGCTCACCAGTGGTCAACCTCCCGGGTGCTTTCCGTCGCCGGGTGCGGTGTGGCCCTGGTGGTGCTGCTGCCCCCAGTCCACCTATGGCCCCTTGGTGCAGCTGTTCCCCATCATCCTGTCCCTTCTGTTCTGCAGCCACCATTGTCATCCTACTGGTGATCCTGCACCTGGGGGGGCTGGCCCTGCAGCTGGAGCGGGCGGCATGGGACCTGTGGGCGGCCGGGTGGTACTACGATGCAATCCGTGAGTGTGCTGCCGCCTTGCTGGGCCCTGTCCTCATGTTCCTCCATGGGGGTGCTGCTCCTTGGGGTCCAGGGCCTTCTCTGATGGCTGTCTCCTCTCCCTCTGTCCCATCCAGTGCAAGCCATGATCGAGGAGCGCACCCGGGAGCAGGGGGCTGTGTTGGAGCTCCTTCTGCATGTCCTCGACCTGTTGGTCCAGCTCGACTGCGTGCAGGTTGCACGCTGTCGGTGGGCGCGGGGTCACTGACCCTACTGACTGGGTGTTGTCCTGGGTCTGCTGCTCACGGCGCTGCCCCCCTTCTGTTTCACCGTCCCCCTGCCCTGCCCTGTTGATGTCCCCTGTTTCCGTTCACCGTTTTTCTTATTAAAGTTGTTTGTGTTCCTTCTCCGCGTGACCTCTCCCCTTGTCTGGGCGCCTATGGGGGGGTGTTGTGGGGTGCCTGGGTGGTCTGGGTGCTTCTCCCCCCTTCCCCCTGTGGCCTGTGTGTCCATCCCTGTGTGCTCCTGCTGGCTGCTGCGTGTGGGGTGCTTGCTCAGCTGGGGGGTGGGCTCTGTGGCACTGGGCTGTCTGGGCTCTGTGCTGGGACAGCCGGGGATGACTCCTTTGTAGCAGCTGACATCCCTGCTCCCTCCTGCCCCACCTGCGCGGGTCCTGGCAGCTTGGGGGGCGGGGCCGCATTGCGTGGCTTCATTTGCCCGGTGTCGGCCATGTTGTGCCGCCACTGTGCTGGTCAGGACTTCTCTGGCATTCCCTGTCCCGGCTGTCCGTGTACTTGCATGGGTGTTCGCTGGGTGCTCCCCGGGACGGGTGTTTGGCCATTGGGTATTTGCCGGCCCCACCCTTTCCCTTCCCACTACCCCCCGCGGCGGTGTCCGTGTACATGTTTCCCTGCTCGGCACCACCGGGTGTTTGATGGGTCCCATCCACACCCATCTCCACCCATCGGCGCTACTACCCCGTCCATGTAAAAATGGCCTAAGACTGATCAAATGGGTGTTACATTTTATTATACATATTGCAGGGCATCCATAGAGTACACATGCAGCCCTGCAACATGTATAATAAAATGTAACACCCATTTGATCAGTGTTAGAGTATCTGTGTGAAAAGGGCCCATGAGTGCAATCCAGCTCCATACAAGTCAATGGGAGTTTAGCCATTGACTTCAATGGGAGCTGGATCGCGCCCTGTATGTAGCAAAATCTTACAGTCTTACCATCGCTTCCCTGAACTAATTATTCTAGCATCACCCCCTGCAGGCTGCAGAAAATAGACAATGGCTGGAATCCTGATTCCTGGAACACCGTTCCACAGAACCAGAGGAGGCCAGCTTAATTTCTCCAAATTTGTAAATGTATTTCTTAGTTCCTTAAAATCTTCTATGGTTAAAGAGAGAGGGAATGAGACATTCTTTCTCAGCTGCGACTGGAAATCTTTGATGCAGCCTTACCTATGGTTTCCTGACCAGCCACTCTGTCAGCATTCACAAGGTTTTATTCTGTATACAGAACAATATCCCAGTTTACACCCAGTGCGGGTAACATATGGAGAGAGTTAAGGCAAAGTGAGAATGTAGACATCTGAACAAGTAATAATGATGGTGATTTTTGTCCAGCACCTATGTAGTGGCAGGCAGCTGGAAAGTTCTGGAGCAGGCAGCAATAAAGTCAAGTGTTATTGCTTCCCCCTTACACCAGCAGCATAACAACTTGCTAAAACTGCTGCACATGTGGGTTCCTGTGTTATATTCCTGTATAGTTAGGGCATTTTAAATAGCTGTACTGGCACAGACTCCTCAGTTGAAAAATCATAGGCCACTTTATTCTGCAGCTCCTAGCTCACAAACCACTTAGCCAACTAACTTGTCATATAAAACCTGGTGTGGACTCTACTGGATCTGTCACTAGCAAAGGGTATTCCCATACACTGGCTAGGACTGGGGATTGGATCCCTGGAACATTACACTGGCCTTTTAAAGTAAAAAAACTAGTGAATACTATAGACATGGGTGTAGATCAGAAGGGAGGAAACCTTTTCCCTCCTGTGAGCCGCTTGAAAATTAGTTCAAGTTCCTCAGGTCAGGTAGGAGTTGGGAACAGGGATGCTTAAAGGGTGTGCTCGGGATGGGGGAAGGGAGGGAAAGGCACAGATCATGGCTTGTTGCCATGGATTCGTTCCCTATCCTTGAGTCATGCCCTTGGGTGAGGCTACACGAGTCAGTGAGGGTATCACGTCTTGGGTAGCCTTATCCCTCCCTGGGCAGCCGGGGCATGCAATGCAGGGCATTGTGTGGCCGGCAGCAGCCAGATGTTTCCCCCACCCTGGGGCAGGGCGAACAGCTGCCTGCTATGTGACCTGTCCTCAGAAAGATTCCAAGGGCATGTCGTGGGCCAAGCTGTGTGGCTGGGCCACTTCTGGCCACCACGTAGCAAGCTCCACGGCAGGGCTGTGAGCAACAGGTGCTGGTGCCTGTCACATTTATTTATTTATTTAATGATTTATACCCCGCCCCATCCAGCCTCCCAGCAGTTCGGGGCGGCTTACAAAAGTTAAAACAAATAAAAATATATAAAAATATATAAAGATATATAAAAAGGGGTGTGTGTGTGTTACAAAAACAGTAAATACAGTAAAAAGAGGTAAGACTCACTGGCTGAAAAATCCCACCCCTTATTCCTTTACCCCCCTCCCCCAAAGGCCTGGATGAACATCCAGGTCTTACAGACCCGGCAGAAGGCCAACAAGCTGGGAGCCAGGCGAGCCTCCTCTGGGAGGGAGTTCCACAGCCATGGTGCGACCACCGAGAATGTCCGTTCCATCGTGGGCCCCCGGTTTACCCGGGGGGCCTCCAAGAAGGCGCCTCCGCTGGATCGCAGAGATCGCTCCAGGGCCCGGGGAGTGAGGTGTGCTCTCAGGTAGGTGGGGCCCAGGCCATGTAGGGCCTTAAAGGTCAACACCAGCACCTTGAATCAGGCCCAGAAAGCTATAATCAGCCAGGGCAGAGCCTGGAGCACTGGTGTAATGTGCTCCCTATGGCCCGTTCCCGTCAGGAGGCAGGCCACAGCATTCAGCACCAGCTGTAGCTTCTGAACCATCACCAAGGGCAGCCCCATGTAGAGCGCGTTGCAGTAATCCAACCTAGAGGTGATGAATGCATGGATGAGGGTGGCCAGGTCGGAGTTTGAGATATATGGCTGGATCCTCTGCACAAGATGTAATTGGTGAAAGGCTCCCTTTGCCACTGTCTCCACCCGACAATCCAGGCAGAGGCCAGAGTCCAGCAGGACCCCCAAACTCTGCACCTGCTGGGCCAGTGGGAGGCGGATCCCCTCCAGAAGTGGAGCCATCACCTCAGCTGCCCTACCCACCAACATCAGCTCTGTCTTATCAGGGTTCAGGCTCAGTCTGCTCAGCCTCATCCAGTCGCTCAATGCTGTCAGACACTGGGAAAGCACCGAGGCTGCAGGACCTGGGTCTGCTGAAAAAGAAAGGTACAGCTGGGTGTCATCAGCATACTGGTGACAACCCACACCAAACCATCTCACAACCTCCCCCAGGGGTTGCATGTAAATATTAAACAACAATGGAGACAGAAGGGAACCTTGCGGTACACCACAAGCGCAATCCTGGGGCTAGATGTTTCTTCCCCCAGCACCACCCGCTGGCTTCTCCCTGAGAGGAATGAATGGAACCATCCTAGGACAGTTCTGCTGACCCCCCTCCCCCCCGCCCCAGGGCCCTCAGCCACCTCAGCAGCAACCCATGGTCAACTGTATCAAATGCTGCCGAGAAATCCAACAGGCTGAGTAATGTTGAACATCCCAAGTCCATTTCTTGGCAGAGGTCGTCCACCAAGGCCACCGACGCAGTCTCGATGCCATATCCTGGTCGAAATCCTGATTGAAAAGGATCCAGGAAACTGATGCCATCTAGATGGCACTGGAGTTGCTGGGCCACCGCCTGTTCAGTAACCTTCCCTAAAAAGGGGAGGTTAGAGACAGGTCGATAGCTAGTGAGTGCGCCAAGATCCAAGTCCCTTCTATTGGACAAATTCATGTAGGTGAGTGGGTACAAGCTTTGGAGCTTTACTGAGTTCTTTTTCAGACCGGGATTATGGATAGACAGCAGCAGGGCCAGATTCAGGGAAGTGCAGCCTGTGCCCCATGAACTGAAATGACAACAGGAGTGTGAGAAGTACTGACATAAAATAAAGGTCTACATGGCCTCAAACAATGGGGAGCCCAACCTGCAATGATTCTGGAGTGAGGTCTCAAAACGTAGGGCCCATAAGTAAGTGAGAAATAACATATGCATAAGATATGGACCTGCAGGCAAGGGTGCAGGTAGAATTAAATTTTGGGAGGGGGGAGCTGCTTCACCTCATCCCTTTCTGGCATGACCAAGCCCTTTTCCAAGCACTGTGGCATCATGATACTCAAAAGGGGTGTGGTCACATCAGTGGCCTAAGCTCCACCGAAATGTATCGGACTAATGCCAGCATTTTGTGGGTCAGAGCCATATGGTGAAACCACCCGAGACGTTCTACCACTTTGGGCAATGTTAACATGCAATGCAGTGGCTTGTATGACCAGCAGCCACCAGATGTTCACTCCGCCCTTGGACAGGACGGACAGCCAGCTAACGTGATGCATTCTCCAAAAAAAGCTGGGGACGCATTGCGTGTTAGCATTGCCCAAAGTGGCATAGTATTGCCCAAAGCGGGTTGCCTCCTGTGTGGTCAGGCCCGTGCCGCCCTGCTACAAGGTGGGGTCTGAGGATCGGACCCAGAGGAGCACACTCCTCCAACCTGCATAACAGCTGATCGTGAGGGAGGGGAGCCAGGGAAGAGCACTCCTCCCAGGCCCCTCCACTCCCCTCATCAGCTATTAGGTGACAGAGAAGAGCGCGCACACTCTTCCCAGGTCCCCTCCCCCATGGTCAGCTGTTAGGTGTGTGGGAGGAGTGTGTGCTCCTCTGTCCCCTTAACAGCTGCCTACTGGTATTGGGCCCAATCCTGCAGCATAAGAGTCTGGGCATCCAGCCCCGTGTGGCCAGCTCCTTGGCCCACCTTGGGGCATGGAGGGGTTGGTGATGGCTGCAGGAGGACAGATCATGTGGCCAACTCTCCCCGCAGGCCCATAGTCTCCAGCTGTCTTGTCACATAGTAAGGTTCATGGTGAATCCGCTGGTTGACCTAGCCTTTTGCAGCATAATCATCACTGTAGCACCTGTACCAGTTGAGACTCTGCATATGTAGGGGTGGCCAGATATGGAAATTTTAGAGGAAACTTATGAGAAATACAGGTTGCAGGGCTACAGTGACTCCACTGCAGCCCTGCAACCTGTATTTCTCATGTGTCCTCTAAAATTTGCATATCTGGCCACTCTATGCATATGGATGGTGGGGCAGCTCACAGGAAGGGGCATTTAGCCGCTCAGTCAGTTGGTTCTGATTTCTGCTGCCTCCCTTCAATCTGTTATGGCTCAACTGAGATTTTACTAACTCACATTAGTATTTGTCAGCTTGAAAAGTTAATATGCTTATGTTCTGACTAAATTATACAGTCCTCTAATTCCTGAAAAAAACATTGATAAGAGTCCTTTTGAAAAGCCTTTCTAATACCCTTTCCAAATGACTGAATGAATTCCAATTAGCCTTTGCCTGTCACTTTCATTTCTCTTGTCACTGCTTTCTACTTCTGAAAAACGCTTCCTTCTCTACTGCTTTCTATGGCTCTTGGTTGTCCACCCACCCAAGTTATCTTGGCTGGTAACTTGATGGCTATTTCCATGGCAAGACCAGTAATAATTCTAAGAATATCTTCAACATTTATAGCATTTTTTTCATCCCAAGCTCATTTAAATTCATTTTTTTGTCACAGAGTAACTATTTTACATATAAAGTTCCAGCATTTTGCACCTTCTGTTTAATCATTTTAATAATAGTTGCTGCAAAAATAACTGGTTTTGAAGCAAAAGATGCAAAAATATTTTTTACAGCTTTTTAAATTAAAAAAACAATCCCCATCTGGCTATGAGGGGGCTTTTGGGGCTTGAAAATCGGAGAGTTTTTCTTCTTCTCACAGACATAGGCCCTTTTTAAACAGACTGACCCCACAGCGGCGGTCCATGGCTGCCCCTATAGGGGTGGTGAGGGTGCACACAAACACACATCCATCCCCTACGCATCCCCGTGCACGGAGCAACCACAGTTTTGGCCAATTGCTCTATGCGTGGGCAATGGGTGGAGGTGTGTGGACACATCCACCCACCACAGCATTTAAACAGGAGGTATCCACACATGCCATGCATGGGTGCGTCTCATTTTTAAAAGGCCATACATAAGAACTGCCATATTGGATCAGATCCATCATTCAGTATCCTATTTTCAACAGTGGTCACCATCACATGTGCCAGAGGAAAGTGCAAGATAGGGGATGATCTTCCCCTCACTTTATGTCTCCTCTGTAGAGGCAGGATTAAGCATTGAAGCATAATAGCTCTCCCAAAATTTGATTAGCTTAACTTTTACAGCGCTGGATATTCTTGCTCGTCATGCAATTGCCCCATCCTTTTTGGAATCATGCTAAATCCTGGATCTCATCAACTTCCTGTAGCAATGAGTTCCACAGTCTAATGGTATGTTGTGCAAGAAGGTATTTCCTTCCCTCCAGTACTGGATCCAGGTAAGTGTAGACAGTGTGATTACGCAGGGCCCCATGTCTTAGGGGCACACACAGGGGCCAACCAACACAGGAGATCCATGAATAAACTTGAAATGATGACACAATGAGACTGAGAAGCCCTGTCATAAGATTGGGGCCTGCTGGATCTCAAATGCAGAGAGGCTGGCTTGTGGAGGGCCTGTGTCAATTTGGGAGAGAGAAGGGGAGGGCCCCCCAACACATGGGGCTCATGAGTAAACACGCTTATGTTAGGAAGGGACCCATACCATTGTTTTTGTACAAGGCTCCAACTTCCCTGGACCCAGTAATTATTTATCAGTTTTGAATTTGCCACTTGTCATTGGTTGGATGTGGGACCTTTAAGAGAACATCAGAGACCAGATTCCAGGCTGATCTAACTGGACACTGGGAGCTCTCCATGGTATTGACTGAGACCAAGTCTGGGCCTAAAGAAACTGGAATTGACATGCTTTGCTTAAGCCTGTGAGTTTTGACTATGCCTCTGCTGTCTTGGCCCTGGGACACATGGTCACCTTTTCCACACCACCTTTCAGTTTTCTCAAATATTCTTTTATCAGGTGGGTACAGAAGTATCTGGGTGTTTTCAAATGAGATGACAGGCCACCGGAGTCTGTGTTCGGTCTGTGTAGCCCCCACTTACATGTATTTCATGTGCGTTCGGGCAGCCCCCACTCATAGGTTTAGTTCAACAAACCTAATTGATGGGCAGGCATTCTTCCCCACTGCACTCTGTCCACCCCACCCTACCATATTTGGCCCCCTTTCATGACACACAGCCAGGGTGTATTATGGGAAGAAGCCCCCCCCCCTCGTCCCGGGAGGATGTCCAGCACCTACAATCCCCACCCACGGGGGTTCATACCTGCCCGCACTTCGTAGCTGGAAGTACCCAGAATGCTGAGTTTATGGAGCAAATCACATACTTAATTGAGCACCTATAGTGAACGTTGAATGCAAAAGTAAAAATTCAAAGCAAAAGCAATCCATCTTTGCATGTTGTCCCACTCCCAGTACTCGCCATAGCAAAATGGCTTTTGTCAAATGTTTGTTGTTTCAGTCAGAGGGGGGTTTATGTGGGCAAAGTCTATGCCAAGAGGGGATTTGCCCCACTTATGCCCCAAGTTTTGCCCCATCTGCCAGTTTCCCAGGTGGGAAACTTTAAATTGCCTCAGCTATCTAGGGGGAAGGGAGACACTATACCAGTTATCCAGAACGATTGTGGGCCTAAAAATTCGGCCCTAACTGAAGTCTCTTCTGTCTCTGTACTTGTCCCAGGTTGTGGGTCTACCATCTCATCTAAGCCGCATAATTCCTACCCTAGGGCTCCTGGCTTGGTTAGTGTTGGGAGACCTCCCTTGGTGGCGGCAGCCCCTCAGACTTTGTCAGCGTCCCAAGCTGTTAGTTCACTCCCAGGCCAAATTTCTAAAGTTTACTTCTCCCCCAATGCTTCCTTATTTGAAAGCCAGGTGCCTTTGACCCAATGTCCGATTGTACTGAGCCCTGGCCTGTGTAACCATGGTGTAGTCAGAAATAAGCAGGGCTTCCCTCCTAGAGGGGCCTCGCTTTTGGAAGAACTACTGGCTGTAGATTCTGTGAGTAGGTCCATTGTTAGTGGGGTCACAGACAAAACCTAGCTGATCACATACGATAACCCCTGACCAAAGTTAAGCCTTTTCCAGGGTATTTAAGTTTATTTATAGATTTTATTTAGGACCTTGGGCGGGAGATATTTAAGGGCCTTATGAAATTGTAAGCATACATGGTATTTATGTTGTTTGTTTGTATGAGTAATGGCCTATGGCTACGCTCTAATAAACTTATTCTTTTTCTATTCACTCCCAGTACAGAGCCAGTCGGGGGCAGGGAGATGTTATTCCCGGAAGAGACCTGGCAGAGATGCCTACAGGGAGTTGAGCACCCCAGCTGGGGTTCAGCGTCTCCTCTGGGCTTTGCAGCCAATCGCCCAAGAGTGAATCTCTGGGAGCCACAACTGCTGAGCTGGCTAGAGCAAAGCTGCTTTTAGATGAGCAGGTCACCGTTGTGTGACCTGCTCATGCAATTTTTTTAAATCCTGCGAGGCGGGATTTAGACATGATGTGTCACACATTCACATGCATTCAAGGTGGTCACACATTGTTTAAGGAGCGCAAACTAAATACCTCCATGTGTGAGGTATTTCGTTTGCAGTCTTTAAACAACAGGCAACCGCCTTGAACGCACAATGCGTCACGTCTAATCCCGCCTTGTGGGATTTTGAAAAAATCCCGCGTGAGCAGGTCATATGACTGCAACCTGCTCATCTAAAAGCGGCCCAAGTCCCACGCTTCCTCTCACCCTTCTCTACAGGCTGGAAAGCAGACCCAGTGTGCCTGGCACAGCTGGCTACCTACAGCTCCTAGTGCACCCAGGCTACTATGGGCCCCCTGCCCTCAAGGGCAAGTGCTTCCCACCACCCCAGACTCCAAAGTGGCAGGGTGTGGGGGCTGGCAGCTGGGCAGCGGTAAGGATGGGTGGCCTGAGAAGAAAGGGAAAGCACTGCAGCCTGTGGGGGTAGGAGCTCGGGATAAGGTTCAGGAATGAGTAACCCACCGTCTGCCATGAGGCCTCTTCCCCCCACCCCCAGTCCATTTGCGTTTGGTGCTGCAGGGTCCCGAGGAATATCCTGCTGCTCCCTAATGCTCTCTTGGCCACCTGCGAACACAGTAAAGTAAAAAAAATTAAAAAATGGTTAGATAGCAATAAACAGAAGCCTTTATTTATCATGTAGCTGTGTAAACACAGGTCCCTCCCCCCACCGGTGCATTAATTTACCATAGTTGCCTTGTTGTCATTCTGGCGGGTGCAGAGTGCCTGTGATGGAGCACTGGAGGTAGCAGAGGTAGTGGTGCTAGTATAATAGCTGACTGGCTATTCTGAGCCATGGCCACGGCAATGTAAAGGACGTGGAAGTCAGAGTAGGGAATGGAGCAATGGGCACGTGTTGCAAACCAGGACGAGCTGGGACAGCTCATGTTTGAATTTGGCATGTGTTGGGTTTTTAAGGTACCAGTGAGAACAAGAGTAGAGAGAGGGGCAAGAAGTGGTCGCTCCTAGGAATGCTCTAGGCTTTTTGCCTTGGAAGCTACGGTGCTGGTGGACCCCTGGGACATGAGGAGGCTGCACACAACCTAATAGACAAGATGTGGCCATGTGGGCGCACATTAGCCCATATTTACCCGCATGGTGGGCCCCTGATGTCCCTTGACTACGCCATGAGTGGCAGGTGGGTGGTGGTCATATGGCGTGGGGGGGGGGGCTAACATTTGGCGGAACATAATAAACAGGAAGCAAACACATACTAAACACCCACCTGCTGTGGTGTATTTTCTTGTTTGTCTTTACCCCCTGTTACCTTCACTAGGCTGTCAATTGTTTCTATGTTGTGTCCCCTTACCATCTCCGTCCTAAAGTAAACCATCTCCAGCCTTTCAGCAGTACTTTGTATAAGAGTTTGTCCATAGCATCGCCTTATATCAGGGCTTGTTTGCTGGGCACTCATGGTAGCTGGGCAGGATCACGGATGGGTGGCTTGAGAAGAAGGGGATGGCACTGCAGCCTGTGGGTGTAGGCGCTTGGGATAGGGTGCAGGAATGAGTACCCCACTGCCCGCCATGGGGCTAAATAAATTAGTTTGTTCCCTGTGAGAACCCCCCTCAGACTTGGCAATTTCATTTTAGAGAATCGGTGACCACCAGTATTCTAGATGAGATCACACCATGGGTTGGTTTAAAACCCATTATGATTTCTTAATATAACTCTCCATCCCATTCCTCATGCTTATCATTATGGATGATTTCTGAGCTTTTAATATTTATGCACCATTATGAAAATGTCTGCTCAAATGGATTCATTTTCAAACTTGTAACAAAATGAAAAAAAATCTTGCATTTCAGCCAGTCCTGTATTTTGTTACTACTTGACAAATATTTATTTCCAAAGAATTAAATAGGCTTCCTTTAAAAAAAAAGAAAGAAAGAAATCACAGTCTTTTGCATGCAGACAGAGGTTTCTTTGTCTCCTCAAATGCAACCACTTTTTGAGAGAACATGCCAGCTAACGCATGAGAGCAATTTATGTCAGGAGTCAGGAGTCACTTTGAAAATCAGTACAAACTCTGAGGGCCAGATAGGAGCTGTGAACAGGTGTATTCAGGACAAGGGAAGGAAGGGGATGGTGCCTTGATTCATCTCTGCTCCATTCCCCTGAACTTACTTTTTCACTGCTTCAGGGTTAGGACTCCCTGGATCCACAGGCCAGATCGCGGAGTCGGAAAGAATTTGGACCTGTAGCTTGGAGGTGGAAAAGCTCCGTTAATCTTATTAAAAGTCAGAAGAATCATCCAGTAACTGTGTATTTTGTGGTCCTTGCAGACTGCATTCATCACATGGACTCTCTAGTTCTGATCTCAAGTGCTTAATCCAACATCACACACTTTCTTGTACTCCCCCAGGCTTCTCTGGTAACAGTACTGTTAAAAAACTTTCACTTTGGCTAATGGATGCTAGAGAAGGGCTTTACTTTGCGCAGTTCATGGTGCCACAACGCAGTATTCAGAACAACAAAAGCCTCAAGAGAGTAGCATCTCCTAGCGAAAGGAGTCTGACATGAAGGTATTGTTGTCATTGCATCTGTTTTGTCTACATACTGCAGTGGTAATGTGCACCACACACAACTCTGTATCACGGGGCTCGAGTCAGCACAACCAGATGCTGTACTGTTAGGCACAGCATTGACACTGCTGTTGTTGCCCATTTCAAGGCAATTGAAGCATACGTGGCTCTGGGCTAAGAAATTATTATGATGACAGGCTTCAGTCCTGAGCCCATTGATGTCAATTGCAAAACAGATGTTGATGTTATGAATGAGGATTGCACGCAAAGGTGTTAATATTTACCATTTGTATGGCACTTTGCGTCCAAAGTGCTTGGCAATCCATATCTAATAGCTTTCCCTCAACAAATGCAAATCTAATATATAGTAGAACAGCAAGATGAGGAAATCAGTCCTGAAGAAGCTGAAATAAAAGCCTCTTGCCTCTGACTTTGCATTGTGTATGTGTGCTTTCATATTTATAACTGTCCTGTACTTGTGCAGTCTGCATTACTGATGTGTTTACATGCCTAGGGAAGGGCTCTGTCTGCTCGAAAGCTTGCATACCCTCACCAGCAGAAGCTGATCCAATAAAAGATCTCATCTGATCTAGTTTGTCTCTCGTCTCTGGAATGCTGAGGGAATTTAAAGAATCTGTCAATGAGTAGATTGCCATTGGTGAGAGAATGAAGAAACATTTGGAAGGAGAGGGGTGTATCTGTGAGTGCAGACGTCAAGCTAATACGAGCAGTAACTTGGACTATTCAGATCTGTTCAGGTGTAAAACATGAGCTCTGGAGGCAGCAGCAGATGGAACACAGAGCCTTTTAGAAATGGGGTTCTTTGCCTGAATGCTGGAGCTGTGACAGCTAGCATGTATGCATGCAAGACCTACGTGGGGCTGAGTGGCTGTTCTTTAGAAATTCAAACCGATTCAGGTCAACACATTTGGAACCTGTTGCCCCACCCAGTTTGAACAAGGTTGTGCTAGGCCACAGTAGTTTACTGAGTAAACGCTTATAATATTACACAAACTTGATGCCAAGAGATGAGTGTTCCAGCAGCCATTCTATGTCGCTTATAGCGATAGCCAAAAGGTCTTGGATTCACTTAGCAGGAATTGGGCTGCTTTTAAAGAAGCTTGAATTCCCACAAAGTTATTAAATCTTATAAAGCTGTTATACATCAATACCAGCAGTCAAGTTTGTGCAGGTAAAAATTCCTGGCACCATTTTCTTTTCATAAGCATGTGTCATGGGACTTGGCCTCGCTTGCTCTTTTTGCTACTCATCAGTTCTACAACGTCACAGAGGTCACATGAGGGAAAGTGGTTGTGGCGCTTGCTTGGGTGTGGAACACATGTTCACAGACTTGGACTTTGCAGACAATGGGGCAATAATTGGTTGAGCCTGGATAAAGCAATTAACCCATTCATAGATGCCATCTACAGCGTTGACAAAAAATCCATCTCACTTGGATTGCAACTAAGCTGTCCCCAAGTCAAAATAGTCAATGAGGCAGTTCCATCCAAAATGAACAGCTACAAAAATAGCTGTTATCCAATCAGGAGCCACAATAAGCCACAAAAGTGACATTTCCCCAACTGCCAATGATATTAAGGTGTGGCATATTCAGCAAAGAGTTCACTGACATACACAGTATAGCGAACCGCCATAGGACCAGAAAAGGTTTGCCACACCAGGACATTCACTATATCCTTGGGGTGAGGAACCTCAAGTACAGGGACCAAATGTGGCATGTGGCTAGTTTTTATATGGCCCCCTTTCCAGTTCCTGGATCTGGCCCCTTGATCCTGTTCTTACCCCCAAGCACTGAAAAACCAAGCTCAGAATGAAAGGGAGCAGAGATGAGGGCATGCACACAAGGATAAGGGACAGATCCATGGCACAGATTAATGATCTGGACCCTCCTCTTCCAGAATACAACCATTACATTCTGTGTGTCCATCAGAGCTTTATAATTTCCAAAGTGGCCCATGGCAGGGGAAAGGTTCCTCATCCCTGCTATATCTGGTGGTTCTCCCTCATTCTTGCCCTTCCACTCCATTTTACAGCTCCAAGAGGGATGGGGCAGCCCTGGCGGGGTCAGGTAGGGGCAGGGAACTGATGTCCACCCAACCGGGCCGGCCAGCAAACACTGTCCTCTCCGGTAGGGTGGGAAAACAGAACAAACATGTGGACAGGCGGTCCTACACTCAGTTCGCCCCCAGCACCCTGCCATGAAGGGCAGCCATGGCAGCATACCATAGGCACCATGGTGGGGCTGGGACTGCAAATGTTGCCTGCTATGGCCTGCCTGGGCAGCCCTTGGCCCGGTTTGCAGGCCCAAGATCATTTAGGGGACCCATTCTGGGCCAGCTGCCTACCCAGGCTGGAGAGTAGCAGGCCCACATCTGGCAGCCTGGAAATAGATGTTCAAGTGAGTCCCTGGCTCAGGTGAGTCATAGGATGATTTCAGACGTTACGCGGTCCCGATTCACCACAGTGGATTCCCAGCGGTGGCGAGCCGTCCAACCACTCCCCATGGTCCAGGAAGGCCCTGAACAGACGTGACAGGACCGGGACCACGGCAGGGAATCAGACAGACAGACCACGGCCCGGGGCAGCGCAACAGACGTGATGCCGATTCCCGGCTGTGGTCAAAACACCCAGAAGGCACCGGGGAGGGGCGGGAGGCAGACATGGACGACTAAGGGCAAACGAAGCCAGAAGGGCCAAAAGGAAATGCCCACACAAGGGAAATGGGAAGGGAGGGGGAGGAGGGAGAAGAGCCGCCGAGGCGGCACACACAACAGGCACAGAGACAATGAGGGCACAGCAGAACACACACCACAAACACACACCCGGGCGCATACACACCCGCATGGGAAATGAAATGAAGGGGGAACACAGCGGCATGGACAACACCTACGGCATGATGGGAAAAGGGGGGGACAGGGAAGAGGGGGGGAGCGGCCCGGGGGCAGGGCAGGACACGGGGAAGGGCACCCGGAACCCCAACAACAGCACAGCCTGCACGGGCAACCCCAGAGATGCACAGGCACAGAGGGAGGCCACATGGACAGGGGGCAGCCCAGAAAGAGTCCAGGAGGCAGGCCACATGGACAGGGGGCAGCCCAGAAAGAGTCCAGGAGGCAGACAGGGACCCCACGCGCCGGCAAGGGTGCAATGGATAGGATGGAGAAGAGTCGGAGATGTGCAGCCAGTCCAAATACTCCCCCCACCCCGGGAGGACGCTGGGAGGAGCAGTCCGGGGTCCCCAGAACCCCATGGTCACAGAGGCAACCAAGGGGGGGGGCACCAGCACAGGAGGGATCACAGGCGGTCTAGGAAGGTCAGCAGCACCCCGAGGTGCTGGGTGCCGGCTCGGTGTGCAGGACACATCCACAGGAGAAGGCAGCCACGGAGGGGAACACCAGTTGCAGAGGTGGACAGGGGGGGCCCATGGAGGGGGCCCAGAGCCACAGGCAGGGGCAACAGAACCCCAGGAAGCAGGCAGCACAGCAGTAAGGCCGGGGCATCATGGAGGGAGCGGGCAGCGACCAATGGCATCCGGGCGGAGGCAGGAGCTCACAGAGGGGCCAGGAACCAGCGCCCGGAAGGTACAGAGGGCCTCAGTCAGCTGAATGGGGCCACGAAGGGGCCTGGGGCCGGGTGGCCCGCCAGGTGCACAAAGTGGGGCCACAGAAGCATGCCCCGATGATATCCCAGTACAGACATGTGGTGGGCAATGAGGTAGTACGCCTCGAAGGGATCCTGCACGGCGAGCCCAACCTGCACATCGGAACAGGACCACACACCAGCCAGCGCCGTCAGCTCTGCCCCGGTGGGCTCCGACAAGCCATAGTCAGCAGCTGAGGGCCACATAAGGTGACTGAGCTCCAACAGGTGGTGATAGACCGCCCCATGGGACCGCTGGTACCCACGGGCCCCGTGAACACAGTCAAAGAAGGACATGGCCAGGGCAGGTCCCCCCTCCGCCAGACAGGCCGTGTAGGCGACCAGGCTGCACACAGAGTGAGCAGACACGGTCTCCTCAGCCGACCACCCCACATGCGAGCACCTCATCGCCGGGATCCGCCCATTGGGAAAGGGACACAGGCCCAGCATCTCCACGTGCAGCCGGCAATCGTGGGTGCTCACCTCATAGCCAAAGTACCACAGCCCGGAGCTCAGACTAGCATAAGCACCTGTGAGGCTGTCCGGGCAGCTCAGGAGCAGTTGCACAGCCGGGGAATGCCACAGGTCACATAGGGCCATGGTCTCACGGAAGGTCCAGCTATGGGGGGCCTCAGGGGTGGTGGGGCCGGTGAGCCCTGGGGAAGCCCTGCCTGCCATGGTCCAGCATGTGCCTGATACTAACTGTAAGGCAAGAGGGGCCCCACAATTCCTGGAGGGACGGGAGGGGAAGCAGGGGAGCTCCAAGGTCAAGCGATAAGGTCACAGGCTGCAACAATGCACGGCTACAGAGCGAGGCATGGGCTATGGACAGGGCCCTGAGGGAAACGCGGGTCTGTGATTCGCAGATTTCCCACGGAATTTCCCTCCCCCCGCGGAATCTCCTGCCCCGCTTACCCCAGCGCAGAATTTCTAGCCTGCGCTATGGACAGGGCCCTGAGGGAAACGCGGGTCTGTGATTCGCAGATTTCCCATGGAATTTCCCTCCCCCCGCGGAATCTCCTGCCCCGCTTACCCCAGCGCAGAATTTCCAGCCTGCGCTNGAATCTCCTGCCCCGCTTACCCCAGCGCAGAATTTCTAGCCTGCGCTGGGGGGATGTGGGGCAGGAGATTCCATGAGGGGAGGGGAATGAAAAAACCCTCAGGGCTTCCCCTCCCCAGCCTCCCTAGTTGCCAGGGCTTGCCTCCCCCCTTTTAGATAATTAATTAACTTACCAGAGACGGCAGCAGCAGCTGCTCGGTCCAGCACACTCGTACTTCCTGGCCCCTCCTGACGGGGCCTCTCAGGGCGACGTAGGTGGATGACATCATCCGGCTGCGTCGCCCTGAGAGACCCCGTCGGGAGTGGTCAGGAAGTACGAGCGCGCTGGACGGAGCAGCTGCTGCTGCCGTCTCTGGTAAGGCAATTCCTTTTGTAAAAGGGAGGGGGGGAGAGTCAAGCAAGCCCCGGCAGCTGGGGAGGGCAAGCCCCGGCAGCTGGGGAGGGGAAGCCCTGAGGATTTTACCAGTGCTGGGGGAGGAGGAGGCAAGCCAAGCCCCCCCCCCGCATGGTAAATCGCGCCGAGGCGCAGAATTGGGCCCTGACTCTCGCGGAATTTTTTTAAAAATTCCACGGAAGAATCGGGGCCCTGGGTATGGACCCAGCCCAGCTGCTGGAACCGAGCACACATACAGGACAGCCTACACACAGATCAGGGTGGTGAGGACATCTGGCAGCCAAAACACAAAGAGGTGGGAGATGATGACAGCAGGAATGCAGCTGCAGCCGCACACACCCGCGTGCAGACTGGACCATGTGCCAGGCCCCATGCAGGGACCGCAGGTGTGCGCAATGAGTCGCTCACTGCTGCCCTGCCCCTGGTGCCCTGCAGAAGCCGGCCCAGCCGGCTGGTGGGGGGGAAAGCAGAGGTGATTTGGGGGCTCCTGGCCGGTAGGCAGGTTGCAAACAGGGGGTGGGGTGACACATGCCCCAGCCTATAACGGGTGCAGCCCCAACCCACCTGGGGCACCGGTCACCATGGAGCTGGGGCGGTTGGGCACCTGCAGGATGCACCTAGCAGTCTGCGCAGAGTGGTAATGCTCGCACATGGACCTATTGCGCATCCAGACCGCAGAGGTGCACCTGGATGCCCGGCTGCGGGTGAGCATGGCCGGGAGCGCTGCTAGAGTCTGGAAAGCCCACCATGGATGCAGGTGCTCCCTGGCCTGTCTCAGAGCCCAGAGGGTGTGTAGAATGGCCCAGCAGGTCCTCATTCATGCCTGGGCGCGGGCTGCTGTGCTCTGCACGGCGGCCGGCCAGCTCCAGTGGTGGAGGGAGACCATGGACCACGCTGCCCAGCTCGCTATGCCCATTGCCTGGCAGTTATGGTTACAGAGCGGGCACAGGGGTGGTGGTCCAGGGCACTGGCACACTGGGATGAGGCCACCTGGAGAGCGCACTTTCGGATGTACAGGTGTACCCTCCTGTGACTCACAGAGCTGTTAACAACCTGGCTGGAGTGGCAGCACACCCCCATGCGAGCCCCCATTCCCATGGTCCAGCGGGTGGCCATCGGGGTCTGGGCTCTGGCAACGTCCGACTCCTGCTGGTCCGTCTCGCGGCATTTTGGCGTCGGGGTGAGCACCATCACCAGGACATCTGCGAGGTGGTGGAGGGTGTGCTCCTGGACTGTGCGATCCAGCTGGTGGACCAGGAGGCCGTGATGGCCAGCTTTGTGGCTTGGAGTTTCCCCAACTGCATGGGCACCGTGGATGGCACCCATATAGAGATCCTCCACCCCTCCGATGGAGAGGCCGTGGAATATATTAACAGTCACGGTTACCACTCCCTGCAGCTGCAGGCAGTCATGGACCACTGGGGGTGGTTCATAGACATTTACACGGGCCATTCTGGGCACAGCCATGATGCCCGGATCATGACCATCTTTCCCTTCTATGCCCGGATGTACCGTGGGGACTTCATGGACATGGGGATGACCCAGATCGAGGGGGTGCTAATGCCCCCCTGCATCCTGGGGGACCTGGCCTATCCACTCACCCGGTGGCTGATGAAGTCGTACCCGGTCGCCAGGAACCCTGTGGAGGCGTTCTACAATACCTGCCTGTGTGCAAGCAGGACCGTGGTTGAGAGGGCCTTCAGGGTCCTCAAGCAACACTGGAAGAGCCTCACGGGCCGGCTGGACTACACAGTGGAGACCTTGGCCCTGGTGATGGGAGCCTGCTGTGAGCTGCACAACGTGTGCGAGACCGATGGGGCTGCCCTCGACTACCCCGTGCCCCAGTGCCCTCCCGGCCCTGTGCCTCTCTATGTGAATGCTGAGAACCCGTGGGAGTACCGGTACGCAAAGCACATCCGTGCTGCCCTGGCTAGGCGGATCAGCCGGGAGACCGAGGCGTGAGGCCATGCACCCCCATTACCACCTCCCCTGGGCCACCCCCAGTGCCCTGGGCTACTCTCCCACTTCCCCCCTCCCCCACGTCTCTAGGGCTTCCCCCTTGGTCGCCCTGTGGCCACCATGGAGCTCGCTCCGCTCCCCCCCGCTGTCCGTGTCCATGACAGTATCCTGGGATGCCTCGGTGTCTGAGGCAGGCAGTGGTGGGAGGGAGGGTAGACCCAGGCCCGGAGGGGGCCCCCTGGGTGGCTGCTCCCTCTGGAGGCCTACAGGGACCGGGAGGCAGATGCATGGGCCCGGCAGGCATGCCGGCGGCTGGGACAGTGGCGGAGGTGGTGGGGGCACCGAGGGGCCTGGCATCGGGGCCAGGGCAGGCAGGTTGCCCAGCAGGGCGGCGGCCATCACGTAGGTGCTCATAGTCCCCGCATGCAGCAGCAGCGAGATGCCGATGTCATGGGACTTGGCTGAATGCTCCCTCACCATCCTGTTGATGGCCAGTTCCAACTGCCTGAATGCCTCCACCTGCTTGCTGTGCTCCCGGTGCTCCCGCCTCCGTTCCAGTTGCACCTCCGCCTGCAGTCTCCAGTTCCTAGCCTCTGCTTGTTGCACGGCCCTTTCCATGGCTGCCTCCATCTGATCGATGGCCGTGATCATCCGCTTGTCCTGCTTGGTGGTGGAGCGGACTATGTCCTCTGCCTGCTCCTCCCTCTGGTGCCATACCCATGTCTGGTGCTCTCTCATCCGTTGCGCCGGGGGCACAGGGCCGGCTTTCTGGAACCCTTCGGGTCGCCCTGTCGGGGTACACATTAGGGGTTGATTAGGCACCCCAGCCACCCGCCCCCTATCCCGTGGCATGGCTGGGGGATCATGGGCCCCCCCTTCGGGTTGACAACCGGTGCCATCCCACACTGTTCCCCTGCGCCCAGGCCTCCCTCCCACCCACCACGTGCCCTGGGTCCCCCACCCAGCCTCCTCCAGGGCTCCTCCTCCCCACTTGCTGGTGTGCCTCACCTGGGAACTCTGGCTGCTCCCGGGGCTGCTCGCCACCTTCCTCCTCACCTGCCTGTCACAGGTGCTGGGGTATGCTGTGCCCTGTGGGGATATGGGAGGGGTTGGGTGGGGGTGAGCTGTGCATGTCCCCCAGCGGCCTCCTGGGCCCCCTTCCTGTGGCCTGGGGTATCCAGGATTGCTGGGGGTGGCCCCGTGCCTGGTGTTCCCCCCTCTCCCCCCTCGGCCTGTCCCCCCGGTGCATCTCCCCTCCCACCCACTTGCTTACCCTCTATGTTGGTCTCGGACCCCTCCGAGGCTGGCCCCTCTGTGTTACTGGGGTCCCCCTGCATCCACTGGCTGAGGGTGACCAGTGTGCCAGCCTCTGATTCTTCTTGTCCAGACATGGGCTGGGGGCTCTCGGGGCTGGTGTGCGAGGTGGGCCTGGCAGTCCCCGAGGTCCCGGGGAGTTCCTCTTGGGGGGCGGGGCACCTGGAGCCGGTGCCTTCTAAGGGGGTGGCGATGGGAGGGGGTACCTCGACCCGTTCCCTGCCCTGGACCATGGCATGCCCCACGAGGTGCGGGGTGACTATTGAGCCCTTCATGTGAAGAATGCGGTCGTGGGCATCGTAATAGGGGACGGTCCGGGCTCCATAGCTGGACCGCCAGTTGTTGTCCTTGATGGCCTTGTACCCCCTCTTGACTTCCTTGACCTTTGATCGGCACTGGGCCACTGTCCTGTGGTGCCCCGCTGCCTCCATGACCCGCACAATCTCCAGGTAGATGTGCTCATTCCTCTGGTTGACCACTAGCTCCAGCTGGTGCTCCAGGGTCCCCCAGATCCTGATGAAGTCCTGGGTTTCTCGGTGCCCCCATTGCCCCCCTTGGTGGTATGGCTGTCTCCCATGTGGGCCCTCCTGATCCTTCTCCTCCTGGCCACTGCCTGTTGCCTCCGGGGGCTCGGGCTCCCGGGCCCGTTTCCGTGCCTGTGGGTCGGAAGGGGTGGTGGTTGGTTGCCGGGTTGCCTCTGCCCCACGGCCCTTCCCCCCCCACCTGCCAGCCCGCCTGCCTCCCTTGGTGCCCCTGTATGCTGAACCCCCCCTTGCTCCCCTTACCCATTTCTGGGGTGCCTCTGCCCCCGGGTCGGTTGCCAGCTCTGGGGCGGCCTGTCCCAGCTGCTGCTGCCGCTGCTGCTCCTCTCCCTCCACCGCCTCCATGTGCAACATGACCACCTCCACCGCCTCCATGTGCAACATGACCACCTCCACTGCCTACGCCTCCTCCTCCACCCCCTCCCTTGCTCTCTCACCCTCCACTTTCCTCTCCCTTGCATCTCGCTCCATCCCACCACGTCCCCCTGCTGCTGTGTGCCCTTTAAATCTCCCTCCCCGGCCTGTGTTGTTGCTCATTGCTTGGCAGCGACGCTGCGTACTTTGTCCCCGGTTGGGAATCGTTTTTCTTGATTCCGGCTGGTGGTTGCCGTTCAGATGTTAGGTTTTGTTGTTTCCTGGTGGGAATTGCTTTGACCACGCTTTCAGAGATGGTCTGGCCAGGAGCTCCGGAAGGGTGGTTAATTTTGTCCCCTGCTGGGGATCGTCTGTGGTGAACATCTGGCGCCCGCCGAACAGACGTTCAGGGCCCTTTGGCCCCACCGCGGGGTTGAGTGTGGTTCACTGTAGTTGACTGTGATCTCGTAATGTCTGAAAACACCCATAATGGGCCCTTGTTGTGTCTATTACGACACGGTGTGGAAGGATGGGGGTAGAAGTAGGAGCTGCCCCCCTCACTTTGGACTATGGTTACTCCCTTGTTTGAAAATTTTACAGCCTTTACCATATTTTCCTGACTGCATCTTGGGTGTTAGCCACGCCTAGATGGTTTGGAATGGTAACAAACTTTGTACATAAATATTTTTGTGGAATGAATGGAATGGATTGCCCATTGTTACCTGTTGGGTACCTCTCCCAAGAGAAAGAGATTGGTCACTGTCGGAGACAGGATGCTGGGCTTGATGGACCATTGTTCTGACCTAGTATGGCACTACTTATGTTCTTATGAATAAAGCTGAAAAAATTGTGAAAACAGCTTGCACCTATGAAATTTCTTTTTGCAGCTTCATGTCTCAATGGAAACATAGTTCTTCACTGAACAGTTATTCACTGGAGGAAGCAGGAGTTCCCTGATCCACCATACAAGCCCCAGACTTGTAATAAATAAAATAAAATAATAATAATAATAATTAATAATGATACATTTGTATTATTATAGTGCCCTGCCCTCAGCAAATGGCACTCAGAGCGCTTTACAAAAAATAAAAATACAATAAAACAATGTAAAACCAATTTAAAAGGGGAAAGTAAAGGGAGAGGACAGAATACATTCAGGGGAACCAGCAGTGGATCCTAACAGCACCTGGAGGATAAATAAGTCTTCAGGTGCTTTCTGAAGGTGAAGTGAGACGAGCATTTGAAGGTAGTGAGTTCCCACCAAAGAACCCATCATAGTGAAGGCCCGATAGCCCGCCAATGGCAGGAGCTCCAAATAGCAGGTGGTTTCTCAGGGCAGATAACTACCAGAGAAAATAGTCAGGGCCTATACCATTCAGGGCCCTAAAATAAGCAGCGCAATCTTAAATTCAGTCCACTGCTCTATAGGCAGCCAATGCTGAGAACAAAGGGTGAGCATCATATTAAACAGCTGATTAGTAGGAAAGCTCTCTCCCGCACTCCTCTGCAATTCCTGGTTTTGGGGCTTGCATACTGGGTCAGAAGTGTGTTTCAAAGACAGTTCTGTGGGAAAAGGCCAGAAAAATAATTTCCTTTGAAAAAGTTATCTCCTAAAAGTTTTTACTATAACAACAACTAGAGTTGACTCCAAAAGCCAGTGCTCAGGAAGAAAGGACAGAGGGTGTGAATGGAAGTGATGGTGGAGCGCTGCCGTCACAACCGGGCTCGGGTTGGGAACCTGTTGGCAGCAACATGGTCACAACTGGGCCCGGCTGGCCATCAAATATACCAGTGGCTGGGCCTCTGGGGAGGGTGGGGAGCCACCCAAACTGGCCCCGCCCCCACCATGACAGGCAGCCATGTCGGCCAATGACGGACACTATGGCAACCAGCCATGTCGGACCATAACAAACGTCTTTGGCCCAACTGGGCAGACGGTAGCCTGAGCTGTAATCTCAGAGGTCTCTGGGATCACAGCCCTGGCTCGCTGCTGATACACCAGGGAGGAATCCTGGGCAAACCTCTTTGGGCACTAACAAGCGTGCTGGTGGCTCATGAACCTAAACAGGCCACAGTGGGTCACCGTCATGTTTGCTAACACCCAGAGTCACTCACCTTGTTGCTCTGTGATTGGTAGAACATTCTTCCTTAAATGCCCTTTTAGCAGAAGAATCCATATTTAAGCCAGCATCCCTCTATGTAGCTTCATTTCTCAATGAACCAGACCTTTCTTTTATTGATGGCATTTTAAATTAGCTGTTCAAGAAGCAAGTCCAAGAGATTTCCCTTTATCATGCAATGCATTATTGAATACAACTTAAATTGACTCAAACAACCTCTCTGTGAACATCTTTGGCTTTCGAAGCCTCCTGCCCTAGTTTTTAGGAAGAGAAATGGGAATAAGTGAAGCCGTTTCCTTGCTCATTTGTTGATTTCTAGAAAGTGAATTGTCTTGTGCTGTAGTTCTCTTAGGGGGAAAACAGACAGAACACTAACTTCACTTTAACACTGCTTTAACATTGCTTATGCATGTTGCAGGGTTGCATAGGGCACCAATACAGGGCGTTATGTCTGCTTTCACCCTTAGACTTCATTCTCAGCCAATAAAATACTTCTCTGCATGAATTAATGTTGTCTTCTCCAGCCTTCAAGACTGTGCAACATCATAGAAATGGACCTCTCCTTTCATTGCGTGCATTAAGCCAGAAGGCGATGATTTACTGGGTGCATTAGAGAAAGCAACAAGTCAATGGGCTCTGAGGATTGCATTAATCAAACCACTGGGCTGGCACTTTTTGCTCTGCTTCTTTGTGTGTGTGACCCATTGGAATTCCAGGCAGACTCCCTCTCCATGCAGATTCCGTCTTTCTTCCTGATTGCAGAAGCCTTGCTTTGACTGGGTGCACTCAACTGTGAGGCACATTAGTGCTTCTTTTAGAGAGGGGCCCAACTGGCAAAGTTCAGGGCTCTGAGCTGGCCAGTTGCAGGGCTCTGGTTCAGCCAATTATCAGGAAGGTACATTTAGAATTTCAATGGTGAATGGCGATGAATCAAGAGTTTTGGTTGGGGTTAGTTTACAGCATGGGCGACACATGAGCTCACATACTGAGTGTGTGTCAGTGTAAACTGAAGCCCTACTCCCAACACACTAGGGCTGGTAGAGCACTGTGAAGCCAAGATACTGGTGGAACCTGCCTGGAGAAATAGGGTTGAAAATTGGAGTGAGAGGGCACAGTGTCACAGGTTGGAGGTCCGCACCCCCACTTTACCGGGTTTGAGTGACTCAGTTTCCCTCGCGTACAGTCCACTTGAATCAGTTTTTTTCTCTGGTCGATTCAAGCCTGCGCAGGGACAACCCCTTTGTCACCCAAGGGCCCAATCCTTCCCGTTTACAGACTCTTTATTTCTGGGTTCACAAGAGCTTGAGAACTCTTGTTGCTCACTTGTGTTCCAATGTTAGACACAGACACTTCTTCATAAAGATAAGAAGTAAGTTTATTGATTACATAAGCAAGATTGTTGATACAGAGTGGTTACTAGAAATCAAAGGTAAATATAATGCATTCCTAACCTATACTGGTTGAGTTCCTAAATAAGCATCTTACCCTACAAAGGTCCATAAGTTCCGGTTCCTCAGTCATAGATGTAGAATGACTGGGCACTGATCTTAGAGTTGCTAGAAAGCAAAATCATGCCTCTCAGTCCATATCTTCCAGCCTTGCTTGCTGGCAAGATGCAGGATACAGATGACAGTGCTCAAGATGGCTCTGCCCAAGCGATAGTGAAGCTGGCTTAATGGCCCTTGCTTAAGTACTTTTCATGGTCTCTTTGTCTCAGCTTTCCCGCTCATGAGCCTGTGTCTTTCCTCACATAGCCAACTCAGGCAAACATGAAAATTCATTTGCATCTCCATAGGGTTCCGTCTGGCAAGGGTTGCCAATACACAATCTTTTAACTGTCCTTACTTCCTGGAGTTTGGTCAGTGTCACAGTCTTGATCTGAGTTTTACAGTTTTCAATTGTAACATTACATACATGTTGAATCTTTTGCTTTACATATTTACTAGATTTGTAGTCTACATGTAGGCCAGTATCACACGTGTGTGACCCTGTGTTCCTCTGTGACACACAGCATCCTCGATGTTCTCCCCCTGAACATCCCCTATAGCTTATAGCAGGGGTGGGCAAAGTTTCTTAATCCTGAGAGCCATATCCATTTACCACAATGGGGCCAAAGACCTTTTAACCCTGTAAGCCAGAAGTGGGCAAATGGTGACTCTAGAGCCCCATGCAGCTCTTTGGCCCCACTGTGGCATGGATGCGGCTCTCAGGATTAGCAAATGTTGCCCACCCTGCTATAAGCTATATGGGATGTTCAGGGGAAGAAAATGGAGGATGCTGTGCATATATATAGGGCTCCTCATTTCAACTACTTTATTAAGAGTGATATGGAACCTTGAGAAGCAGGCGTGACCTAGGATCTCTAGACCTGATCAACCACATGCAGGTACCCAGCATTGGGAATGCTGTCCTCCCTTGAGGAGACATGAGGGGAAGTGGTAACAGTGTATGGGTCTCCTTGTAACGGTAACCAGTGGCATCCGTTACAAGTGCTTCATGATTAACTTCTTCTCTCTGCCTATTTATCTAGGGCCCTAATAGAAGACACTGGCAGGAACTGCAGATTTGAGGGCTTTGAGGTTCTCATACCGTCCCCATCATCGTGGTATATGCACCATGCTGTAACATCATTCTCTAAATCCAGGTTGTGTCTGATTTCAGCACAGTGGTTGTGTGACTGCCCATTGTATTATTATCAAAGAGCTGAAACGCCAGAGATGACCTAGCAGAGCAGGACGGATAATTAAGAGTGAGAGCAGTTCCACAAAGTGGTGACCTATTTCAGACAGAGGTGTCTCAGTCTGCTATGCTTTCTAAGTTCTTGTGCTTCAAATGATCTCTAAGTACATGCTGCAAAGTCTAATTCCTGTCTATAACACAGGCCTGCTCGGATGGCTTATTAGCATTTTTCACTCTGACATGTGAAGCAACTATTGATTGAAGATGCAGAAGGTGCCTACAGTTACCACACAATATTGGTACAAAGCAGTTTGCTTGATTGATTGGAGTTGCTCTAAATTAATCTATTTCAGTCTTCCTGTTGGTATTTTTACCAACATGGATCACGACAGATAACATTTATGTGTAACAAATTTTGTAGGAAAAGTTTGCATGACTTGCATGCATACACAATGTGAATGTAGCACATACTCCTCAGATTGTCTCCAAGAGAATTTCCATGTATAACAGAGCAGGGGATATGCCCTTTGTCTAGACAGATTATAGCAGCCAGCCTTTTCTCAGTAATGTGCTATATCCCTGTCAAGGGCTTTGCAAGTGCTTCCTCAAGCACTTTCTTCCTGGCCCTGTTACAGTCATGATTTTTCTGATAAGACTGGAATAGGTCATTATACACCATGAAGGTCATTGGCATTGCTGCCATTTTCATGCTGGCGAGTGGAAGTCTAGCATAAATAGGAGTAAAAAGCAATTATTAACATTCCTCTGAACACCCTTAGGCACCCAGTGTAGACAAAAAAGTGCTGCTGATTAAAAACATGTTAATGAAAAGGTTAGTTAGCACATTTGTTAGGCATGCTTCATTTCCATAATTTGGAATGGGTGGGCCTATGTGGTCCTCAGAGATGGCAATCTCAGGCAGCTAGCATTCTCTGTGAAAGAGCTGAATCCTACATCAGTGGGGTAGGAGGGAGACTGGTGATGGGTGGAGTGGTGGTGTCGCATCCAGGACTGGTATTTTGTCACATTGAACAACATAGGTCAGTCACCCTTCACCCCATGTTGCAAACTCCAGTCTAGGAGTTGACTGCTCCGAAAAATCTGCCACCCTGGATGGGGTGCACATGCACGATTGGTGTAATTTTGGGCTAAATGTTAGGTGGGGGAGAGATCTTTTAATTCTAAGGGAGAAAATCCTACATCCGCTAAAGACAATGAGAGCTGGGCAGAGCTGTAACTAGCCTATGGTCCACGTGGCGGTGACCACAGGTGCATTTACATGAGGGGTGCCAACCAACCATGCCCCAGGGCAGCTGAATCATCAGCTGTGTGTCTGTTGTGCCGCAGCTGCCTTCCCCAGACTCCCTTCACTGCTGTTTCTTCCAGTAAGCACTAAGCAGGAGTGCTTAGCCAGTACTTTGGGGGGGGAGGCTCCACACTCACCCATTAGTACTGGCTAAGGACTAGGGGAGTCGGGGGCAGTACACACACACAGATGATGATTCAGCTGCCCTGGGGCATGGTTAGTTGGCAACCCACATGTAAATGCACCTGCGTCCAGTCCACCACCACGTTGGCCATAGGCTACTTACAGCTCTAAGCTGGGCCATACCCTTAATGAGCAGTTGTTAATCCCCCTTGTCTCTCTCAGCAGGTATGCCTGAGGGCATGCTTCACCCTTCCTTCCTAAAGTCCTAGTAAACCAGCCTTCCCAAACCCCTTGTCCTGCAAATTAGCCCATTAGCTCCCCCCACCCCCAATCCCCTCTTCCTGTCACGAGCTTCTATTAGAGCAGAGAACTTCTTTGTGTCTGAAAGTTAAAAGTTCTGGGGGGATATGGACTGTCATATCCCTCCTGTTCTAAATGTTGGATTGGATGCATCCCCTCCCCAATTTTGATGCCCATGACACACACACACCCTGTCCAGAGGCCAGGCCAGCTTTGTTCAGAACCAACATTTTGGGACTGTCGGTTCAGTTGTTCCTTCCAGCTTAATTGGCCAAGCATCGTGTACACACTAGACTTGGCCAGAGCTGCATGTTCAAATCTCGGGGGAACTGTCTCAACCCTTCATTATTCCTAGCAAGGGCGAAACCTAGCAATTCCTAGCAAGCAGCTGTACCAGGGCCCACGAGCCTGGGGAGCCCATGCGTTTCCTGTCACTGGGAAGTGAGGGGAGGGGGCCCATTCAGGCTTCTGTACCAGGGCCCATTCCAGCTTGCCTACGTCCCTGATTCCTCAGCAGATTAACTGATTCTGGGCAATATTCTGTGTGGCTTTTTCACATGAGAGCTCATAAAATGAAGTCCTGCTTTATGTATGTGGTACAAGTGTTTCTTGCAACTTCCCTTCAGAAAGTGCTGGCTGCCTTTCAGTAGCGCTGAGTGTGTATAATCTGTGAAGTGCTGTGCGGTCCTTCAGGATGGAAAGGGATAGGTACACACACACGTTATTGTTCTGAAGATGAAAAGCAAAGATAAGTAGTTGGGAGAAATGGAAAAGAGGAATGAAAGGCAACAGTTGTAAAGGGAGAGTGATGAGAAAGTGAAGAAGAGAGTTGTGGCAATGGAAGAGAAGCAGGAGGTAACAGAGAAGGAAGGAACAGACTAGAGAGAAGTGTGGAGCAAGGGAAAAGGGAAGCCAGGGAGGAAGAACAGTTATTGGCTGCCAGAGATGTAACAAGAAGACTTGGAGTCTGGGAGGTTTATTTAAGTTTCTCGTTTATTGTTAGAGGTTAAATAAAGAGCAATCCATTGCTAGTTGCTGCAGTGCAGCCAGCTTGCCCGCCCGGCCGGGAGAGAAGGGCCGAGCCAGGGAGAGGGCAAGCAGAGACAGGGAAAAACCCTTCCACAAGGCTGGACTGTACCATGCCCCTCCAAGCCCGAGGTGTGTCCAGTCTCCCTGAGCCTGGGCTATACCAAGTCCCCCTATAACATCTTTCCTCCTTTCCTTCCCCCCCCCATCCCTGAAAACGTTCCCTTGTTCTACAACATCAACAAAATTAACACAAAGGACAGAAGAAAAAAGAAAGAAAAAAAATGAAGGTTCTAGTGACCTGCTGTGCCAGAGTCCCCACATTTTATCACCTTGTCGTGTGTGTGTGTGTGGTCAGAGGTTGCTAGCACTTGGCCACCACTGGAGCCTCATCTTTACCATGGGCTCTAATAGTTTACATAGTCCTTTAGGTACCCAGGTGCCCTCAGCAGGCGGCCCACCCTGGACTGTCTGTTCTGGATTCCCTTCCACTCTGTCGCTGGGGAGTCTGGTTCTCTGTTCGGGTCCCCCTACTCACCTTCTAGGGGGGACATCTTGATGTCTCCTGTGTCATCTGTTGTGTCTCTTTGTGTTGGTGGATTTTCCTTTACTAGTTCCTGGAGCCACTCTGGCTCCTCGTTTAAACACTGCAGGCTGTAGTCATCCTCCTCATCCCTCCTGTCCTGGTCAGTCCGGGTTGTGCCTTCTGTCACAGCAGTTGGGTCCCCGGCTGCCTCCCTTGGCTGTGTCTCACTCGTAGGTGTTTCCTATTTTGACGTATGAAGCGTCCCGCTCGGGTGGTCACTTCATATGATCTGGGGGCTACTGTTTTCTCTATGATCCCCTTGGCCCATGTGTTGTTGGTGCCTTCTGCTGGTTGGATCCACACGTGTGTGCCTGTTTCCAGAGGGGAGAGGTCTCATGCCGACCTGTTGTAGTATCTGGCTTGCCTGTGCTGGGCTGTGAGCAGTTCCTGGTGATGGTATTTTTCTGGTTTTGGTTCAAGTTGGTTGTTTGACACAGGAATCAATGTTCTTGTCCTGCGACCCAACAGTGCCTGCGCCGGGCTGCTGCTACAACCCTGAGTGGGTGTGTTGCGATGAGCTAGGAAGGCAAGGTAGGGGTCTGTACCGTTCTTTGTTGCTCAGCTGAGGAGTCTCTTTGCTGTCTTTACTGCTGATTCCACTTTGCTGTTGCTCTGTGGGTAGGCAGGGGACGAGGTGATGTGTTAAAACTCCCAGTTCCGGGTGAATTCCTGAAACTCCATTGATGTGAACTCAGGGCCATTGTCACTCATCAGCTGGGCTGATATTCTATGTCTGGTGAAATGGGCTCTTAGCTTTTCAATGATAGCCCTGGACCGGGTGTCTTCTAGCTTGTCAACTTCCCAGAAGTTGGAGTAGTAGTTGACCACCATCAGGTACTGTCCCTCCATCCATGTGAAGAGGTCGATCCCCACTTTCTCCCCGGGTCTTGTAGGTGGGTCATGTGGCCACAGCGTCTCTTTTTGCTGTTGCGTACTGTCGGCTCTGCAGGGCTCACACCTTTCGCAGAATGCCCGTATTTGTGCTCCCATGCCAGGCCAGTACACGCAGTCTCGGGCAAGCCTTATGCAGCTTTCCACCCCCATGTGTGAAGTGTGTATCGTTTCTAATACTTTTTGTCGAAGCGATGTTGGGATCACTATTGTTGATCCTCTAAATATTAGTCCATCTTGAATACTCAGTTCTGATTTGCAATGGTAGTATGCTTCTGTTCCTCTAGGGGCCCTAGCCTTGTCTGCTGGCCATCCGTTAAGAATGGTGGTCTTGAGCATTTGCAGTGTGGCGTCGTTTTCTGTGGCATCCTTTAGTTCCTTCAGCTTGTCCTTGCGCATGGGAACATAGAGGAGCATGTTGATGGATTCAATGTCCTCATCTCCCTTGTCACCCTCGTGCTTAAGGAAGGCTCTGCTTAGTGTGTCCGCTAGGACCATGTTCTTCCCTGGGCAGTATCTGATCTTCATGTCGTACTTCTGCAGTCTCATCAGCATGTGCTGTAGGTGTTTAGGTGCTCCCAGCAGGGGTTTGCGCATGATGGTCTCCAGTGGCTTGCGGTCAGACAGTACTACCACCTGGTGGCCAAATGTATATTGGTGAAAGCGTTCCCCTCCAAACATCACTGCCAAGAGTTCCTTCTCTATTTGTGCGTACCCTTGTTCAATTTCTGACAGTGCCCTGCTGGCATATTTGACGGGCCTCTTCTGTAACAACACTGCACCAAGTCCCTTCTCAGAAGCATCGCACTGGAGGATGAGTTGCTGTCCCGGCTGGTAGTATTGTAAGATCGGAGCCTTGGCCAGTCGCTCTTTTATTCTTAGTAGGGCCTGTTCTTGTGGGTGTCCCCAGTTCCATGCTATGTGTTGTCGTGTCAGTTGTCGTAGAGGTAGTTCACCGTCCCAATAAGTCTTTGTATGCCTTTCACATTCCTGGGCGGTGGCATGTCCACAATGGCAGTGTGATTAGTAACTAGTCAGGAGATGCTTGCCTGAAAGAATACTGTATGGTAACATTGAGGCTGCAGGTCAAATGGTTTCTCACAAAAAGGGATTTAAATCTAAGGAAGAATTGAAACATTGACACAGCATGGGCATGCAAGTATACTCCATGAAATCTAGGAGTTTTTTTACAGCGCCAAATTAAGCCACTGAGGAAGGGGGTGGTTTCCCCCAAAATGCATTTGGCTGAAGGTGCAGCTGAAGGAGTACGCAGCGCGAGCATATGTCACTGAGAGGAAGTCGCAGAAAATCATTGACCCAGCAAGGGCCTTTTGGACTGCAATTCTAGCTTTTTCATCATTTTTCTGTATATATGGTTGATATATCTGCTATCAGTAAATTGGTACCCAAGCCCTTAGGGGGTAATTGTATATATTGGGAGTTTTTTGTAAGCTTGATTAAATTACATATATTTTTTGGTATAAAGATAATTGTATTCAGTGTTTCATTATACAGCCCTACTAAGGGGGGTACAGTATTGGGAGTTCAGTTTAACCACCAATATACAGTTCCATATGGAATTGTTAGTTATAATTGTGGAGGTTTTCCATCCGCTGTAGTTTTTGCCCCTTATTTATCTGTAGTCTGCAGGGATTACATCCCTTGGGGTGAGAATGTAGCCTTTTTCACTCTTTTTGATGTCCATAATGGCCTCTATTTTCTTGAGGTCTGCCTTTATTATTATTATTATTATTATTAACAAACATTTATATAGCACCAGCAGTGTACATGGCACTTTACAAAGTAATAAAATAGACACGGTCCCTGCCCCTAGGGCTTACAATCTGAGCGACAGGAGCTGGGGGAGAGACATAGGAAGGGGAACAGAGGGAGAGACAAGGGGTCTAACATTCATGAAGATGCGAGGTCTCAAGTGCACGTACTTGGCTTGGTTACGATGAGAATGACAGCAGGCAGGTCCATGTTGCAAGGATAAGGGTAAACCGATCGTAGGTATAGGAATAGTGGCTCAGCAGGATAAAGAGTCAGACAGAGCAGAGCGAAAGAGGTGAGTTTTAAGGAGAGATTTGAAGGTATGAAGGGAGGGGGCAAGGCGGATGTGGACAGGGAGGGAGTTCCAGGCATGGGGGGCAGCAAGTGAGAAGGGACGAAGGCGCTTAGGGGAGCAGGGAAGGCGTGGAAGGGTGAGAGAAGGGACAGAGGAGGAGCGAAGTGCACGGGCTGGAGTATGGAGGGCAATAAGTGCAGAGAGGTAGGGGGGAGCGAGGTTGTGAAGAGCTTTATAGGTGAAGACTAGGAGCTTGTGCAGGATTCGTTTCAGGAAGGGCCTTCAATCCCTCTGCTGAAAGTATGTGTCCCATATAAGCCACTGGACATTGTTTAAGTTTCATCTTTTCTGCGTTGAGCTTGATGTTTTGTTCCCTGCATCTGTCTAGGAAATGGCGTAGGTTGTAGTCGTAATCTGTCTCTGCTTCAGCTGCCCCCCCAGGGCTCCAGAACTTTCACTCGATCTCTGGCAGCCTCTGCTGCTCACGCCAAGTCTATACATCTTGTTAGGGCCAGTTCCCCTTCCCGGAGCAAGTGCTCCTGTAGTTTTCTGTCTGAGGTCCCACAGACAATCCTGTCCCTGTTTAGGGAGTCCTCCAACTCCTTGAATTTGCATGTGCTAGCCAGAGTTACCTGAGTTCAGCCACATAGGTGGGCAGATCCTCCATTTTCCTTTTGGTCCCTCTTGAAAAAGTTAAAACGCTCCACTGTTTCATTGCACCTGGGCATACAGTGAGCCTCTAAGGCAGCCAATACTGTGGAGAGTGGAGATTGCTGGGACAGCTTTAAACCTTTGCATATTTTCCTGCCCTGGGCCCCCACAAGGTAAAGTAGAAGTTTTACCTTATCTCCTTCTTCGGTTGTCATCATGGCCAGATCAGTGTAGAGTTCGAATTCCTGTTTCCAGTGGCTACATTCCTCTGCCAGGTTTGTGCTTCTGAACTCCAAGGGAGCTGGAGGCTTTAATGAGTACGTCATCTCTGCTTTGCAGCTTCCAGTCTCTCTGAGGACTGTTCTAGCACCGCTGCCACCATGTAACAAGAAGACTTGGAGTCTGGGAGGTTTATTTAAATTTCTCGTTTATTGTTAGAGGTTAAATGAAGAGCAATCCATTGATAGTTGCTGCAGTGCAGCCAGCTTGCCCGCCGAGCCGGGAGAGAAGGGCCGAGCCAGGGAGAGGGCGAGCAGAGACAGGGAAAAACCCTCCCACAAAGCTGGACTGTACCACGCCCCTCCAAGCCCGAGGTGTGTCCAATCTCCCTGAGCCTGGGCTATACCAAGTCCCCCTATAACAAGAGTGAAGAACACCCTGTCTGTAAACAGCCTGTCTCTAAAGCAGCAAGAAATGTATTCATCCAATGGGCAGCATGCTGGCCCCAAGCACAAGAATGACAAGAGATGGAGCAGTCAGTATCATTCCTTTTCTTGGACCAGCTCTTCTCAGTGAGAGTGTAGCAGCTTTTGCGCTTCACACATTTGATATCGAAAAGGAGACTCAAAGGAAGCAAAAGTACACAGTCTACAATTATCACACAAGTTCTTTCTTACCATTGGCCACCCTGTGTATCCTCAGACACCACTTTGGGAACCTCTGGCATAGGAGATAATTTTGATCTTAGGCCCTTTTTGTCAGGACCTGGATTTTGAACCAACATATCCAGGGCTTTGAGTGGTGGTTGGCTCTACAACACCACCAATGCACCTTCCCTATAGACCCCCAAGCAGCACCCTTCCCATGTCACCTCCCCCTCCCCAACCTGCTGATTGGCCCATTGCTGGGATATAAGGCTGCCCAATTATTATAGAAAGCTAGGAGAAACTATATTGGCACTTCCTGTTCCTGCCCCAACTGGACCATGCTCTCAGCCTTCCAGCCCTTGCCTCTGTCCCTTACTCTACCTCCCATCTCCTTCAGACTGACCTCATGGCTCTGACTCTTGCACTGGCTTCTAAACCATAATTCTGCTTCTCACCCCTGCCCTGATACTGACTTGCAATGCTACTCTGCTCCAGGGGCGACTGGTGGGTTTTGATGTTGGAGGGGCACTGTGGTAGTAAGGCCAGCGGGCCTAGGGGTGGAGCTGGGCCTAGGGGCGGAGCCAAGTCTAGGGGCGGAGCCAGGGATATGGTCGGTGGAGTCAGGGCATAACCCAGCCAGCAGCAAGGAGTTCCCAGGGATAATATTGGATGGACATTACATTACTTAATCCAGCAATTTCAGTTAGGCAGGTTATATTCACCTCATCTGCCAGGTTTAAAAGCAGGCAGATCACCAGACAAACAGTTACATCTCACTATTTCAAAACCTCAATTGAATCACGGGGCATTAAATACTAATTCCCACTCACCCTCTGCTGCATGTGT